>OX463867.1:0-409864 GCA_949825065.1 Odontocerum albicorne | reverse complement strand
AAATATGGGTGGTGTAAACAGCTTTAGGAAGTACTAAGACACAACCTTTTTATATAAACACTACACAATACACTACACTAAACCGTAATTTGAATGTGTTACTATCATATCGGAAAGACTATAAAGGTTTCTTTATAGTTCTTCTACATTCAGATAACATACTACCTTCCTATCCCTACATTCAGACACTACCTTACTATCCCTACATTCAGACACTACCTTCATATCCCTAAATTCAGACACTATCTTCCTATCCCTACATTCAGACACTACCTTCATATCCCTACATTCAGACACTACCTTCCTATCCCTACATTCAAACACTACCTTCAGATCCCTACATTCAGACACTACCTTCCTATCCCTAAAATTAACTTACGTGTCTGTATATATGGAAAATACCTGAGTCATTTTAGATTTGCTAACGATATTATTATATTCCGACAAACCCCGAACGATCTTCAGCACCAACTGCAAGAATTGGCAGAGGTCAGTAAATAAGTTAGTTTAAAAATGAACATATTAAAAATCAAATACATGATGAACAGCTTTGCTACTCCAAAACCAATAATTGTATATGGGAAGTCGCTAGAACTTGTCCAGAAATATGTGTATTTGGACCAACTTATTTCCTTTGTAGGTGGCATATCGGAGGCAATATCACGAAGGGCAAAACTAGCATGGAACCCATTTGGACGTTTGGACAACATCTTCAAAAGTGATCTTACAATATCCTTGAAGCGAAAGGTCTACAACCAGTGTATTCTCCCAGTACTTACGTATGGCTGTGAGACATGGACGCTTATATTAAAGGAGACACACAAGTTTAAGACCGCACAAAGGGGCATGAAGAGATGCATGTTGGGATGTACTAAAAGAGACCGTTAACGAAACTCTTGGATTCGCAATTAAACAAAGACGTTATAAAGGTGTGCAAGAAGATGAAGTGGCAATGGGCAGGACACTTAGCCAGAATGTCAGACTCCCGATGGACGTCAGAAATAATCCAATGGTACCCAAGAGGCATAAAGAGGCCCAGAAGAAGACCGAAGGTACGCTGGATAGATGAAATCAGAAAAGATGGCAGCATCACATGGTGCCAATGAACAAAAAACCGAACTATTTGGAGTCAACTTGGGGAGACCTTCATCCAGCAGTGGATCGACCCTGGTTGACAATGATGATGGTATGTGTATATTTATTTTGTTTAATATATTAAATCTGTTAATGAAAGTGGGTGCAAATCCTCGATTAGAGCACCCTTGAGAAATGGATAATCTCTGAACGGCGCATTATAAATTACCATTTTATTATTCTGATTATTTATATCGGTATCGAACCCGAAACCCCCTGATGCAAGTCATGCATCATACTAACTAGACCATGGTAGTCACTGGTGTCATGGTATGTACGAGTATTTACAAAAAAATGTATTTCATTCAACGCTGGAAAAAAAGTAAATATAGGTAGGTACCACTGTATACACACAAGGTCCTAAATAAATATGGAATACTTCCTTCCCTCTTCTTACACTGTTCAGAGAGAGGTCGTTGCCCATAGAAGGTATTCAGTACTGGTACGCTCAAGAAGTGCCGTACCGAGGGTCTTGTGAACCTGGTGGACAGATAAAAAAACTTGCGCCCCTTGGACATAGTTCATCATAAATTGTATTGTAAAATTTTAAGTAAAACCTAGCAACATCGTTGGTCGTCCTCCTCGGTGGAAAGACAATCAATGTTTCCTTTCACCAGGGTACGCCTCGGTTTCCCGTGGGAGAATCCAAACTATCGGACTATCTAATTTCTCTCTGGCCATGGGAACTTGAATGAAAAACGATTTGGTTTCAATCTTGTCCCTTCACCCTGTTGTAATTTTTCCAATCATGGATTAGCGCTACGCTCAAACAGAGATTGTTTATTGGCCTTTCCAGTTCACCTTTCCTCTTTCTTTACGTCGTCCTTTACTGTCCATGCAGTGAGACTCTGGAATCAGTTACAAACCAATATAAGACTCGCTCCGTCCTTGGCATGCTTTAAGAAGCGACTGAAAAAAACTCTTAATTTCTAGTCAGTAAAATAACGTGTTTCATTCCTGATTTTTCTTTTCCTTTCCTCTCCATCATCCCTTCCTTTCCTTTTGATTGATGATATCTCACTTTATATGAAAAATAATGTTCGGTTAATTGTCCGTCTTTGTGGGGTTCGTGGGCATGTGCTCACGTATATGTTTATGGATTTCGTGGGGATAGATAGTCATTTGAATGATTTATGCGACTGTGTAACTTGCTTGATTTACTTTTGTCTGGTTGGTTGGAAGAGATTGCCGCCTGGCCATAAGCTCGCTAGATTGTATTTGCAATAAAAGTGTTAAAATAAATAAATCAACCCGCGATGAAGCTTCTAGGCCTGGAAATCGATAGGTCAAAAGCTATGTTTATGATAGTAGACCGCAGTAAGGTACTGCCACCAAATAATGTAAATCATGGTCTGGAAGTGGTCACTGACTTTGTTGACTTTGACTACAGCATCACCAATAGTGGAGGATGCGAGGCTGAGATGGAAAGGAGAAGAGCATGGTAAAATATGTTTTGTCAAAGCTGGAACATGTATGGAAGAGCAGAATTATTACCATCGCTATGAAAATGTGCCTAGTTCTCTCGTCTTCGCAATATTCATGTATGGCGGGGAGACTTGGACTCGGGGAGAGAGTGTAGCTCATGACTGATCATCGTGACTTCCATGATATCCTCCGACGACACCTCTCCATCCATCCCTGCACCCTGAGGCTCGAAAGACAGTTGTTAAGGGTAGTCCAGTTGTGTATTTAACTTGGTCAGTCCAATGCATTGGGATACTTCCTCTTGTGCGTTGGACTTGAACTCTGAGAGCAAGTGATAGACGTTAAATAGATGCGTTTGAAATGTGGTGCTGGATAAGAATGCTACGAATTATAGCAAGACGAACTAACGTCTCCACCCTCGAAGAACTTAGAATCACCGACAGTTTAACGTCAATAATACGAGTATGCCTTCGACGAGTCTTCTGATTCTTTAACCCTTCCTGTCCTGTGATGTGTAACTAGTACACATTGCTTCTAAACACTTTAATATCTCTATAAATATAATAAATACTGGGTTCAGATTTTAGTTATTCCTCCGTAATACATTTACGCATTTAATGAAAAAATAATATTAATAATAATTAGCACTTATCGGACACATCAGAGATATTTTGTGCAAATCGGGAATAAATTCACCGATACAATCAAACGTGTGCCAGTGTGTGACATAGTATATTAATTCTAAAAAACCGCCATGAGTGAGAAAGCGACGCTATTCACGTTTCACTCTCACTCTACTTCGGTATATGGGAACGCAAGAAATATAATCTCAGTTCGCTCGCTTCTCTCGTTTCAGTAGCTCGCAGGCTTTCGTTCGAGGTTGTCGCTTCGCCCGTTTTGTAAACGTCGGCCTATGTTTTTTTCATGTTTTCAGCAATTGAATTTCAATTATTATCACTTTTGACTTCAAATTTAATTAATTTACTAATATTCTTATTTTTCTCATTTTAAATCGCTCATTTTTACATGTGTATTGAATACACAGCACCGGAACACGCGGATTTTTTTAGCACAGGAAGGGAAAGGTTAAGGACATTACTCGTGACCAAGGAGACAGTTTGGAGAGGTTTGTGGTTACTGGAGGCGTGGAAGGACGACGCAGAAGAGGAAGAATCCCAATACGTTGGACTGACCAAGTGAGAGACGCTACTGGACTACCCGTAACAACTGCCCTTTGAGTGGCGCAGTTCAGGGATGGATGGAGAAGAGTCGTCAGAGGCTATCACGGGAGTCACGATGCTCTGTCACGAGCTACATGACAGTATGATGATGAATCAATCCGCAAATTACATTCTGTGGCACTGCGATGATACTCGAGTCAGTAATTTCCTATGGGAACTCCACTCAGCCTTACACCGGTTCATCTCCGGACCGATAGGCTACTCCGGTCTAGTGACGTTAAAGGATAGTTTTATAGAATTTGAAATTTTCTGCAAAAGAACTGGCAACTTGCTGGGCTGTTTGAACTCCAGGCCTTAAGCCTCGGCCACACAGGAAGGAGCCTCGCTTGATGCTTAGAGCTATGTTGCGAGTTAGGCGACATATCCTAGCGAACCAACGTACCGCATACTATCGCAGTGGCCACACTGCACGCTTCGCGCCACGTTGCATGACTATTAGTCATCGAGTGAATCTCCTAGCGAACAGACGTGTTGGTTAATTTACAAGATGGCGGAAGTTTTAATAACAGTTTGTATAAAAGGGAGCCTTTGTGGAACCCATCGAACAAATTATACAAAAACACTCGAACCGAATAGTATCAAAATCTGGCAAGATGATAGTCCACAACATTATTTAAGTGCCAAATTTGATGTATGAGAGTGAAAGGTGGACGTGGGACAAGACTAAAAAGGGCTGAATAAATGCTGTAAAAATACGTACGACTCAACGCTAATCTACAATAGATTATCACGTTAAAACACGTGATCGTGACTCAACGCTAATCTACAATAGATTATTATGTTAAAACACGTGATTGGGACTCAACGCTAATATACAATAGATTATCACGCTAAAACACGTGATCGGGACTCAACGCAAATCTAACATACAATAGTTTATCACGTTAAAACACGTGATCAGGACTCAACGCTAATCTACAATAGATTATCACGTTAAAACACGTGATCGTGACTCAACGCTAATCTACAATAGATAATTATGTTAAAACACGTGATTGGGACTCAACGCTAATATACAATAGATTATCACGTTAAAACACGTGATCGGGACTCAACGCAAATCTAACATACAATAGTTTATCACGTTAAAAGACGTGATCGGGACTCAACGCTAATCTACAATAGATTATCACGTTAAAACACGGAATCGGGACTCAACGCTAATCTACAATAGATTATCATGTTAAAACACGTAATCGGGACTCAACGCTAATCTAACATACAATAGTTTATCACGTTAAAACACGAGATAGGGACTCAACGCTAATCTACAATATTTTATCACGTTAAAGCGTGGGATCG
This sequence comes from Odontocerum albicorne, assembly GCA_949825065.1. Taxonomy (NCBI): domain Eukaryota; kingdom Metazoa; phylum Arthropoda; class Insecta; order Trichoptera; family Odontoceridae; genus Odontocerum; species Odontocerum albicorne. Next base: position 404,762 of record OX463867.1, on the reverse strand, counting down.
GGACTCAATTCGAATCTACAATAGTTTACCACGTTAAAACACGGGATCGGCACTCAACGCAAATGTGCAATAGATTTTCATGTTAAAACACAGGATCCGGATACAAAGTTTTCAGTACCTTAGCATTTGAACAATGAAGGTAGGTCAATAAATTCGCGGAATGTATTGAAAAGGAATAATAAAAAGACAATTTATATATTTTCTTTTCAATGTATTCACCTAAAAATTAAATATTCTCACTCGAAAGCATTGTTTAGATCTATCTATAAGCTTATTTATACCCATGAAAAAAAAAGGTTTTTGCCTTCAAAATAAGCCAAAATTGCACTTTTAACTTCTTCATCGTCCGTAAATTTCTTCCCTCGAAGTTCTTTTATTATATTTTGAAACAAATAATAGTCAGACGGAGCCAGGTCTGGGATGTAGGAGGCTGATTTGATGTTTGGAAGCCACAGTTGTAAAGAGCAACCTATACATAATTGCTTTTGCGCACGGGTGCATTGTCATGTAAAAGCAGCGCCCCCTTTGTCCATTTTCCTCTCTTTTTCTCTTTCATAGCGATATCTTAAATAATGCTGTCAAAATTAGACAAAAAATTGGTGAATGTATTAATAATTAGTCATATTATCAGAACATGCGCATGCGCACTATCCCCTCCCAATTAATTGATTACGCGAATTTATTGACCTCCCCTCGTAAATAATTACTGTTTATAACATAAAAAACAACGAATAAAATCAATCCGTTCTCGTGTTTCCCCATTGTCTGGTCCCGGTCATCACCAGTCTTTCAATTATCATTCTTTCTGGCGACATTTCCATATGCTCGTAGAATGTTCATGCCCATATACTATAGAAGACCGTACATCAAGTGATAATTTTTCTCTACACGATGTAAAGGTTTCAGTGGCTTCCAAACTTTTTTGTTTCACGGCACCCTTAGTACATTACAACATCCGTGGCCTAGTTGGTAAGACGCCTGTCTCCTAGCCTGGAGGTTGCGGGTTCAAATCCCGCTAGAAACTTGATTTTTTTTAAAAGATTTTAGTCTGGTTTTCACTTAAGGCCTCTTTAACATCGTTATGGTTGATTGGAAGAGATTGCCACACGGCAATAAGCCCGCCAGATTGTATTGTTTGCAATATGAGAAACGAACAGACCGCAGTAACATACTGTCACCAAATAATGGGAATCATGGTCTGGAAGTGGTCACTGTCTTTATTTACTTTGGCTCCAGTATTGCCAACAGTAGAGGGTGCGAGGCTGAGGGGGAAAGAAGAACTGGAATAGGAAGAAATGCAATTGGAAAAGATATGAAAGAGAGGAACTATCCCCATCACGACGCAAATGCGCCTATACCTCAGAAAATGTAAGATGGGTCCTGCGACGTTTTAAACGTCATGTCTCAAAGGGATGGGATAAAATCGTTTTTTTTTACAAATCGAATAGTTTTTATAAATCGAAAAATTGCTTTTCTCTACGGTGACGTTTTAATTCCTAATTTTCATTATACTGACTTTCTAATGTATTGTATGATTTGTATCTATCTTTAAATAGGCCAAGATCCACTATGAATCAATACTATAGTTCGGAAATTATAGGATGAGTCCTGTGACAGCTCACAAATTTTCCCCAATACAACCTTACGTAATGTATTTACCTAAATAACTTGCTATTTATTAGAATTGAGGCTTATATTAAAGTTGATAAAATAATTAAAATTACTGAACATCGTTACAAGGTTGTATTGGGGCAAATTTGTGAGCTGTCACAGGACTCATCCTAGAATTTCCGAACTATAATTACGAACATTTAATTTTAGTTATAAAAAAATCGAAAATCCAATTATAGTATACCCCATCCCTGGCCAATGCAGACTAACGTAGTGACTTTTGACAAACGTCGCCAAATATTATTTGATTTTAACAAACTGCCACATTTTCGCTAATTTGTAACAAGATGTATTAATTTGTCATTATTGTTAGTTTTATGTAATGTATTTACCTAAATAACTTGATATTTATTAGAATCGAGGCTTATATTAAAGTTGATGAAATAATTAAAATTACTGAACGTCGTTACAAGGTTGTATTGGGGCAAATTTGTGAACTTTTATAGGACCCGTGCTACAATTTCTGAAGTATAGTTAAGTATCTCGTCTTAACAGTATTCATGTACGGCGTGAAGACTTTGACTCTGAGAGCAAGCGAGAGACGTAGAATATATGCATTTGTAATGTAGTGCTCCCAAGTGATGGATAGCTTGTTCGGAGTTTCGGTCCGATGGTAGGACACCTTACTCCTTCATCGGATAAGTTCTGACTGTTAAGATATTTATTAATGTAGTGCTGGAGAAGGGTGTTACAAATAACATGGACAGGGGGAACTAATATATCAACAATATGCCTTCGACGAGTCCTCCGGTTCTTTAAGCACATTGATCGTGGCCAAGAAGACAGTTTGGAGAGGTTTGTGGTAACTGGAGGCGTGGAAGGACGACGCACAAGAGGAAGAATCCCAATGCGTTGGACTGACCAAGTGAGAGACGCAACTGGACTACCCTTAACAACTGCCCTTCGAGCCGCGGAGTGCGGGGATGGATGGAGAGGAATCGTCAGAGGCTATCTTGGGAGTCACGATGCTGTCATGATCTACACGACTGGATTGATGGATTTTTAGTTTGTTTTAAAATATGTTGATGATATTTATTTATTTAACTTTTTATTGTTAAAAAAAATTAGCAGGCTTATTTATAAGTGTCAATCTCTTACAACCAATCAGTCAAAAGTTAATAAGATCACAAAAAATATGCAAATGACTATTTATCTTTATAAAGCTTGTGCAAAAAATATGCAAATGACTATTCATCTTTATAAAACTTGTGAAAAAAATATGCAAATGACTATTCATCTTTATAAAACTTGTGCAAAAAATATGCAAATGACTATTAATCTTTATAAAACTTGTGCAAAAAATATGCAAACGACTACTCATCTTTATAAAGCTTGTGCAAAAAATATGCAAATGACTATTCATCTTTATAAAACTTGTGCAAAAAATATGAAAATTACTATTCATCTTTATAAAACTTGTGCAAAAATATGCAAACGACTATTCATCGTTGTAAAACTTGTACAAAAAATATGTAAATGACTATTCATCTTTATAAAACTTGTGAAAAAAATATGCAAATGACTATTAATCTTCATAAAACTTGTGCAAAAAATATGCAAATGAATTCATCTTTATAAAACTTGTGCAAAAAATATGCAAATGACTATTCATTTTTAAAAAAACTTGTGCAAAAAATATGCAATTGACTATTCATCTTTATAAAGCTTGTGCAAAAATATGCAAATGACTATTCATCTTTATAAAACTTGTGCAAAAAATATGCAAATGGCTAATTCATCTTTATAAAACTTGTGCAAAAAATATGCAAATGACTATTCATCTTTATAAAACTTGTGCAAAAAATATGCAAATGATTATTAATCTTTATAAAACTTGTGTAAAAATATGCAAATGACTATTAATCTTTATAAAACTTGTGCAAAAAATAAGCAAATGACTATTCATCTTTATAAAACTTGTGCAAAAAATATGCAAATGACTATTCATCTTTATAAAACTTGTGCAAAAAATATGCAAATGACTATTCATCTTTATAAAACTTGTGCAAAACATATGCAAATGACTATTCATCTTTATAAAGGTTGTGCAAAAAAAATATGCAAATGTGTATTCATCTTTATAAAACTTGTGCAAAAAATATGCAAATGACTATTCATCTTTATAAAACTTGTGCAAAAAATATGCAAATGACTACTCATCTTTATAAAACTTGTGCAAAACATATGCAAATGACTATTCATCTTTATAAAGGTTGTGCAAAAAAAATATGCAAATGTGTATTCATCTTTATAAAACTTGTGCAAAAAATATGCAAATGACTATTCATCGTTATAAAACTTGTGCAAAAAATATGCAAATGACTATTCATCTTTATAAAACTTGTGCAAAAAATATGCAAATGACTATTCATCTTTATAAAACTTGTGCAAAACATATGCAAATGACTATTCATCTTTATAAAGGTTGTGCAAAAAAAATATGCAAATGTGTATTCATCTTTATAAAACTTGTGCAAAAAATATGCAAATGACTATTCATCTTTATAAAACTTGTGCAAAAAATATGCAAATGACTACTCATCTTTATAAAACTTGTGCAAAACATATGCAAATGACTATTCATCTTTATAAAGGTTGTGCAAAAAAAATATGCAAATGTGTATTCATCTTTATAAAACTTGTGCAAAAAATATGCAAATGACTATTCATCTTTATAAAACTTGTGCAAAAAATATGCAAATGACTATTCATCTTTATAAAACTTGTGCAAAACATATGCAAATGACTATTCATCTTTATAAAGGTTGTGCAAAAAAAATATGCAAATGTGTATTCATCTTTATAAAACTTGTGCAAAAAATATGCAAATGACTATTCATCTTTATAAAACTTGTGCAAAAAATATGCAAATGACTACTCATCTTTATAAAACTTGTGCAAAACATATGCAAATGACTATTCATCTTTATAAAGGTTGTGCAAAAAAAATATGCAAATATGTATTCATCTTTATAAAACTTGTGCAAAAAATATGCAAATGACTATTCATCTTTATAAAACTTGTGCAAAAAATATGCAAATGACTATTCATCTTTATAAAACTTGTGCAAAAATAATAAATGACTATTCATCTTTATAATGCTTGTGCAAAAAATATGCAAATGACTATTCATCTTTATAAAACTTGTGGTATATAGTAAAAGTGAAATATCATCAATCAAAGGAAAAGGAAAGTATGGTGGAGATGCGAGATAAATCAGGAATGAAACGTGTTATATTGCACTGACTTGAAATAACGAGTTTTTTAAGTCGCTCCTTATTGTATAGTATATTATGTAACACTTTCGTTGTATACAGTACAACCTGACGAGTTTATTGCCATGTGGCAATATCTTTCAACCAACCAGAAATATGTCAAATAGATCTTAAGTGAAAACTAGACTATAATCCTTTTTGAAAAAAAATCTGGGTTCCTACGGGAATCGAAACCAAAACGAAGAGTTGATAGACAATCGTCTTACCAACTAAGCCACGGAGGTCATCATAATGCATGTCATAGAACGAGTCTAATATAAAATGTGTTCGAAAACAGGTGAAAAAGTTTGACAAGCAGGTGTTTTGATAAGAAAAAGCCAATACTGTACCGCGCGTCCCGAGGCCATATAAGGCCTAAGCACGGGGCATACGTGTCACTCGTAACTCGGTCGTAACTCGCGATGGGGGCACATCCCTTAGTGATTAAGTGTCCAGTATATAATTCACGTGATATCCATATTAGAAAAATAACGGATTCGTTACTACCAACATATTGCAACGGAACTATCCTACACACCTCCAGAAAGGTATTTAAAATTTTTAATATATATTTTTTACACGCTTTCCTTGTGTTACGAAGTTCCTAGTCTAACAGCCTGATGATTTCTTATCAAAAAGATGATTGATTGAATGATATTTAGAGAAGAATGATTATTAATACAGAGTTTGATAAGTAAATTATAAGAAAAGTGTGAAAAAGATCTGTGAATTATTGTATATTTTGTGAAATCCAAAGTCATGGTGATAGGAAAGTGTGAAAGGAAAATTAGATGCGATATCTTTTTCTTCTTCCCAGTGTTATGTCAGGTCCACTCCAACGTTGAATATCACTTGAGAGTAGACATCTTTGTCCCCGGCAGCCTGAAAAAGATCTCCAACGCTCCTTATGCCAGTCCAATCGCGTATATTGCGGAGCCAGGAGATTTGCTTCCTGCCAACACCTCTTCGACCCCCCATTTTGCCTTGGATGATCAGGTGCGATATATGAATGAATAATGAAAGATTGAAGCAAATTGAAACTGTCTATTATTTGGATATTATTTATTCAGATGATGAAGAAGGTTTATGGATATCGAACAGTTTGTAATGATAGGAAACAAAGTCAATTGAACACTAAAACTATCTTAATCAAAATCTGCTAAAGTGATGATAGTACACAACAGTATTTTAGTGCCAATTTTAATGTATGGAAATGAAACGTGGACGTGGAACATGACTTTAAAAGTGCTAACAATTATATTTTATGAGATTTAAATTTGTGGTGATAGAAAAGTGGGAAATGAAGAGATACGAGTATATTGATGAGTAATGAAAGATTGAAACAAGGTGAGAAATTTTGTTATTTAGTTAGTATTTTTTTCAGATGATGGAAGAATTATAAGAGATATGCAACGTGTAGTAGCGATGAGAAACAACGTCAATGGGGCACTAAAATATATATTCTCGAATCGAACTGTATTAAAGTCTTTTGAGAGGGTATTTCACAAAAGTTTTTTTAAAATTTATTTTACACATGACAAGAAATATGCATAATTTGCGAAAAAACAAGTGATTTAATTCGGACACAATTTTAATGGATCTGGGTTTGTTGCCTTTCATTTGTCGTGTCCCTAGTGAACTAGGTTTTTGCCTGTATCTCACTGAGGACATATAGCATGAAAAAGTAAATTGATACTTATTTCCGATTTTTTATTATATCAAACCCCGTTGCACATTCTCATCAACCTGACAAACAGTGACACTCAATTACATATGTATACATCACGCGAAATCAAACTCCTCACACTTCATCATTCCAGACAGACCAAAAACATTCATCCCACAATTTACATAAATATATAAAAAATTAAATATAAAACAACAAAAAATATCACACTCAAGAGCTCACACAAACCTCTTCCACAAGTCATTCCTCTTGCAAGCCCAAGTACTCAAACTCCTGTCGCAATAACAACCACGCTCCGATCGACTGCCTAAATTGTTTTCCTTCCTTTACCTTTATTGAATTCGGCACCCCATTGTATGTCATGGGAACTAAATAGGCATATTGCCTTTGTTTGCCATATTTTAGAACCACGTTTCATAAATGAGAGTGAAATAGGAACGTTGAAAAAATGATTGAAATTCGTGCCTTGAAAATAATGAAGACACGCGGTGCAACTGGAATGAAGGGATTAGAAATTAATGTGAACTTAAGGTAAGTGTATTAAGAAATATCATTAAGAACACTTTGAAATGGTTTGGGAATGTAAAACGAATGAATGAAGAAATATTTATAAAACAAAAATTGTACAGTGCAGATGTGAGTGCAGGGCGTGGTATAGATAGATCAAGAAAAGTATTGTTAACCTAAAGTGATATTTTGAATAATAGTCAGAGATATAAGTTGTATGAATGAAGAACAGGTAAATAAATCGTAGGAGTTATGTATGACAACCTCCGTGTCCTAGTTGGTATGACGCCTGCCTCCCAACCCGGAGGTTGCGTGTTCAAATCCCACCCAGATTTTTATTAATTTTTTTTTTACTTAAGGCCTCTTTAATTAAAAATCTGGTTGGTTGGAAGAGATTGCCACGTGGCAATACTCCCACTAGGTTGTACTGTATGCAACGAAAGTGTAATACAATACAATATAGTAGAGGGTTATAGTGGATTCCCGAGTTACGAGGGTAGTTCCAAAAGTACCAGACCTAACAAAGAAAACACAAAAATTTGGGAAAAAATATTTTTATTTCTCCACATAGTCTCCTTTCAGCTCGACACACTTTTCCCAGCGATGTTCAATAGCTTCGATACCCTGTTTATAGTGAGAACCGTCGAGCGCCTCAAAATAGCCATCAACCGCAGATTCCACCTCTTCATTGTAGGCAAATCTTTTACCACCGAGCCATATTTTCTAGTTTGGAAAAAGAAATTAATCTGAGGGGGCTAAATCTGGCGAATAGGGTGCGTGAGGAAGCAATTCGAACTTTAATTCATTGATTTTGGCCACCGCGATAACGGATGTGTGAACTGTCTTGATGAAACAACACTTTCTTTTTCGCCAAAAATATTGTTGGTTGGAAGAGATTGCCACGTGGCAATACTCCCGCTAGGTTATACTATATGCAACGAAAGTGTAATACAATACAATATAGTAGAGGGTTATAGTGGATTCCCGAGTTACTCGTAGAGTATTCTAGAGGAGAGTTTATTCACTATACGGCGGTTTATAAGTTGCCCTTTTATTGTATTATTATAATAGAAAGACTTAATGATGAAAGATTTATTGATATAATTAGAATAAAAAGTACGAGAAGTTTAGGAACTTTTAGAAAAAACGTGGCACGACCAAAGAAATCATATTTGAAATAGTATAATATAAATCCTTTATCATAGGATAGTTTGTATTATCAAATAAAAGTTATAGATGTGTGTCAGGATAGAATAAAATATGTATATTTATTCTCTCTGTCTACCCTAATAGGGGCATGGCGGGATATAATAATATGTATCGATATAGAAAAGCCGTCGCAATTAAGAGGTCTGGTACTCTGTTCTTTCTGGTTTCCTCGACAGGTATACGGCCTGATGTTACGTGTGTATCGCGTTCAGAACCCGAACCTTTACCGTTAAAAGCGTGTATATCGGCACCAGTTCGAACATAATTCCGTCTTGCTCCCCTGATGATGAGGTCATAACCTTGAAACCGGTAGGGTTATACCGTTACATAAAGTGGAATGAACAGTGTTTGATAAAACAAATTACATTGCCACATTGGTTTCCTGTATACAGTACAACTTGGCGGGCGTATTACCATGTGGCAATCTCTTTCAACTAACCACAAAGATGTGTAAAATGCCTTAAGTGAAAAGAGACTGGAATCCTTTTTTTTTTAATCTGGGTTCCAGTGGGATTGGAACCCGTGACCTCCGAGTCTAACCAACAAGGACACGGATATCGTCTTTCTTATAGTATATTGTCGTGTTAAATGCAAAGTATTGCCATGTGGCAATCTCTTTCAACTAACGAGAAATATATTTAACACTTGCCTTACTGTGCTAAAAAATTCCGCCAACCACGGTGCTGGACGGTAAGCGTCCAGTGAAAACATTGTATGTTTTACATTAAAATTATGCAAAGTCTGCTAGGTTATTTTTTGTAAATAGCTATAAAAATCATTTTATTATGTATTAAAACGTCGAATAATCAAATAAAATATAAGTCCTGGTCACTCGCTATCCATCACAGGGTGGCAAGTGTTAAGAGGTCTTCAGTGAAAACCAGACTGGAATCTTTTTTAAAATAACTTGGAGATTTGAACCCGCATTTTCCGGGCTGGAAGACAGACGTCTTACCTATTAGGCCACGGAGGTCATCATACTTTTCTTATATATAATGTATTTAAGTTATAATATTTATTTAATCTCAATAATAGTGAAAATAAATCGACTTCTCGGACGACATTGGTTTCTCGATTTTTTTTTCTTCATTTTGAACGAACGTCAGAGCTTTCCGGATAGATCATTCGTTCCACATGTCCAAACCATCTCAGCGTGCTCCTTCTCCACCTTACTCAACACATCAGCCTTAAGTTCACATTCATCCCTTATCGCTTCATTCTGTATTCCATCATATATTATCATCCTATGTGCACGCAATACTATACTTCAGAAAGTCTAGGATGAACCGTGCGACGTTTGTCACAAAGGGATGGGGTAAAATCGTTTTTTTTTTACAAATCGAATAGTTTTTTTATAAATCGAACAATTGTTTTTCTCTAAACTGACGTTTTAATTCCTAATTTTCATTATACTGACTTTCTAATGTATTGTATGATTTGTATGTATCTTTAAATAGGCCAAGATCCACTGTGAATTAATACTAATTACGAACATTTAATTAAAACTGATTTTCGAAATTCTCGAATTATCGAATACCCCATCCCTAGCCAATGCAGACTAACTTAGTGACTTTTGACAAACGTCACCAAATAATATTTGATTTTAACAAACTGCCACATTTTTGCTAATTTGTGACAAGATGTATTAATTTGTCATTATTGTTAGTTTTATGTAATGTATTTACCTAAATAACTTGCTATTTATTAGAATCGGGGTTTATATTAAAATAATTAAAATTACTGAACATTGTTACAAGGTTGTATTGGGGCAAATTTGTGAGCTGTAATACGGTTCATCCTAGATTTTCCGAACTATAAACCATTTATCCGACAAAGTAGGCACTAAAATGTTGTTGTGTATCTTCTTCCCAGTGTCATGTCAGGTCCCCCCAACGTTGACTATTACTTGAGAGTAGGCATCTTTGTCCCCGGCAGCACGAAAAAGATCTCCAACACCCCTTATGCCAGCCCAATCACGTATATTGCGGATCCAGGAGATTTGCCTCCTTCTAGCACCTCTTCGACCCTCTATTTTGCCTTGGGTGATCAGGTCCAGTAATTTATAGTTTGCTCCGTTAAGTGTATACCAATAATAATTATAAAACAAAATATGCTTGATTGAAAGAAATTGGTGATAATGTTAAATCCGTCATCAGATAGAACGATGTGAATATCTATTCTCTCCGTCAACCCCTCGCGAGAAACAGATATTTGAGAATGCTCACAGAGCGATTATCTATAATATGAACCAATTAACTGTTATTTCGAGTTATTAAAACAAGTTGTTAGTTACTTTGTTTTTCGACAGTTTAAAAACAAAACAGTTAATTACGAACTTATTTTTAAATCATGCGTTTATGGTATGTAATTTTGACGATTTCTTTTAAAGAACTTGACATGGCTTTGTTTTGTCGACCTTAAAGATTTAGGTCGGAATGTGTTGGTCCGGTCTGATTATTAAAATTTTCTTGAACATCTCTCGAATTGGTTATAATAATAATAATAATAAAAGGAAAACTTTTATAGAGCCTTTTAGAGAGCAGACTCTCCTCATGTGCGCTCTTAACCCTTCCTGTCCTGTGATGTGTAACTAGTACACATTGCCTCTAAACACTTTAATATCTCTATAAATATAATAAATACTGGGTTCAGATTTTAGGTATTCCTCCGTAATACATTTACGCATTGAATGAAAATATAATATTAATAATAATTAGCACTTATCGGCCACATCAGAGATATTTTGTGAAAATCGGGAATAAATTCATCAATACAATCAAACGTGTGCCAGTGTGTGACGTAGGTATATTCATTCTAAAAAATCGCTATAGGTGAGGAAGTGACGTTATTCACGTCTCACTCTCACTCTACTTCGGTATATGGGAACGCAAAATATAGAATCTCAGTTCACTCGCTTCTCTCGCTTCAGTAGCTCGCGGGCTTTCGTTCGAGGTGGTCGTTTCGCCCGTTTTGTGAACGTTGGCCGATGTTTTTTTCATGTTTTCAGCAATTAAATTTTAATTATTATCACTTTTGACTTCAAATTGAATTAATTTAAGCGATTGGCTATGAATATTCTTATTTTTCCGATTTTAAATCGCTCATTTTACATGTGTATTCAATACACAGCACCGGAACGCGCGGAATTTTTTAGCTCAGGAAGGAAAAGGTTAAATCGAGATATCAACACTTTATTATAGCAGATAATAAAAATATACAAGGGATGGTTGTGGTCATTGAATCAAGTATTCTCTAAATTTTTTATAAAACAATTCCTGTCGAATTTTCACTGTAACATTTCCAGATAATGGAGAAGACAACGCTTTTAACAGAGAAACTATCAAAAGGTATTTGCTCATCTCATTACATCGACGAACTCCGTGGCCTAGTGGGTAAAACGCTTATCGCCTAACTCGGAGGCAGCAGGTTTTATTCCCGTTGAAGTTCAAATAATAAAAAAAGGATTCCAGTCTGATTTTCACTTAAGTCCTTTTTAATATATTTCTGGTTGGTTGGAATATATTGCAACAAGGCAATAAGCCCGCCAGGTTGTACTGTACACAACGAAAGTGTAAGTTATAGTGGATTCCTGAGTTAGAGCATCCTTGAGGAGAGTCTATTATCTAAAAGGCGCTGTATAAGTTGCCCTTTTATTTAATTATTATAATAGAAAGACTCAATGATGAAAGATTTATAGAAATAATTAGAATAGAAAGTATGTGACGGTCAAGAAAAACGTGATACGACCAAATGAATCATATTTGAAATTGTAAAAATCCTTTATCATATGATAGTTTGTATTACCAAATAGTAGTGATAGATGTATATCTGTTCGCTTTGCCTACCCCAATAGGGGCATGTCGTGATATAATTGAAAACTATGTACCATAAAGGTATTCTTTCTTTATTTTATTTGCCGTTCACCAATCACAAAAGTTCATCAATATACATAAATAAATATACTAAAAATAACGTTTGAATTGTTAATTATCATAAAATAATTATGTATATTCGACAAAACAATTTTAAGATGTGTTCAACAAATATTTTTTTTAAATTCTCACGTTTCGTATGTAATTTTTTAACGATTATTTGTAAAATAAATTACACAGCCTTAATACAATAAAAAATAATAAATTCAAAACGCGGGAGTGGCATTAGCACATCACTTAGTGTTCAACATGGCCGACTGTCGGAAACACACGAAGTGTGAATCATGCGCCGAACCATTTTTCCGGCGTTCAAGAATTTTCAAACTTCAAACGAAACGTGTGTTGCTTTTTTTTTTAAATTTAAATTTAACGGTGGATCAACAATTCGAGACCGTGTCATTACCAGCCAGTACTAATGTGAGTCAATTTTATTTTATTTTTATACGCCCATTTTAAGAGGCAAGCTGATATAATATTGACTGAAACACATTATCACATGACTTTTCAAATGCACGTGATTTTCTCAGGCACTCGATGTAAGGAATTTGCTGTCGCGTTTTATAAATTATTAAGAAAAGCGTTCTTTTAATAATTGAGTAGGTACTTTTTTTATGAAGTACGATCTACACTAATTCTTTAAATATATAAAATTAAAAGTTTGCAATGGTTATTTGAGTTTACTTCGAATAATAATAATAATAATACAAGGACAATTTATGTAGTGCCGTTTAGAGACCAGAATCTCTTTAATGGTGCTATATTTATTCATTTATTCAAAGGATAGTTTTGTATAGCGCCATTTAGAGAGCAAACTCTCTTCAAGAGCGCTCTAACTCGGGACTTGAGCCCACTATTATTAAATAAATCACTTCTAGCAGCTATAACAGCGCCTGAGCGAATAATTTATAACTGGGATTTTACTATAATCTACTATTAGGGACAGATAAAAAATATTACAAATTAAATATATATATAAGTTAAATGTAAGGATAGAAAGGTGGTGGCTGCGGCAATTACTCGTAGATTAGGTTTTCCCCACATCTGTACATGTTTTTCTAAACATATTTGGTAAGAATACCGCTGAAACCTTACCAAGGGATTTTTTTAAACTTGTTTTATTTTTCTGCGTTTTAATAATGATTATAAAAAGACAGTTTATAAAGCGCCGTTTAGAGAGCAAACTCTTCTTAAGGGCTTTCTAATTAAGGAATTTAATCCACAATTATTGATAGAATAAAAATATTGCAAAATAAATAAATATAAATTGAGTGTAAGAATGAGTGATTGGAAGGTTGTGGCTGCAGGCATTAAAATGAGTATGTACTTTCCCGCATTTATATTTGTTTAGAAAAATATGTTTGGTAAGGAAACCGCGGAAACCTTACCAAAAGAAGATTTTTTTAACCTGTTTTATTTGTCGACCTTTAATAATATTAAAAAGAATATTTGTACAGCACCGTTTAGAGAGCAAACTCTCCACAATGAATCTAAGCCATTATTATTGACTGATTAAAAATAATACATAATTACCATACATAAGTTAAGTGTAAGGATATGAAGGTGGTGGCTGCGACCATTAGATTAGGTAGTTTCCCAAATTTACATATGTTAAGAGAAACATATTTGATAAGAAAACTTACTGAAGGAAGACGAACTACAAAGACACCTTTGTAGATCTTACGATATGTGATAGTAACACATTCGGCTTTATGTTGAGTGTATTCGAAATTATGTAATATTCAAAAAATATTTTTTTGCATACAAATGTTTCCCTAATTTAATTTGTTTTTCAATATGCTTTTTACTTATTTGTTTGTATCAACGCCTCATTATACAATATTAAATAAGTTGGGCCAAAGAACAATCTCTTCCAATCAACTAGAATAGTTATCCAACAATTTAGTTGCAAGTGTTTGGAGAAAGATTTACATAAGAGGTTTATTAAAAAAATTAAATGATAAAATTGTAATGTAAAAAGATGACAGAAATCATTTGACGATTTGAATAAAACAAATATAAAAATATATTGTATTACACCTTTGTTGTATGCAGCACAACCTGGTGGGTTTATTGCCATGTTACAACCTGACGGGCTTATTGTCATGATACAACCTGACGGGCTCATTGTATTGCCATGCTACAATCTATTCATCATATTTTGAAAGATGCATTGATTTTAAATTAGTCGTTTTTTTGGAAAATGTTGATACGTCACTTAAGGATGATTAAGTGACGTTTATTTCTTAATTAATTGATAATCGAACAAAATAAATCGGATGTAATTACATCCGTGTGTAACATTAGGTGTTGTCATAGTTAAGATTTAATGGTTATTATTAGATTAATTTCATAGATAGAACATTTTTATTTTACAAATAAGACATGACAGCTGTCACCTCTTGATATGATTATACTCGTAAGACATGAAATAACAACAACAAATAATGTATTCATTAAGATGTGACTTGACTATTGAACATTAAAATATGAATATTAATACGAGAAAGCAGTTTATAATGAGTGAGAATGCTCCGCTCCATTCTTCTAACATTCATAATATTACATTAACACTCAATTATTAGATTCACGTATCACTGTCACTCACATTATACTATTGCTGTGGAAATGGCAAATAAAGTATTCATTAAGAAGAGCTGACTTGACTTTTGAACAGTGCAATATAAATATTAATACGAGAAAGCAGTTTATAATGAGTGAGAATACTCCACTCCATTCTTCTAACTTACATAATATTATATTAACACTCAATTATTAGATTCACGTATCACTGTCACTCACTTTATACTGTTGCTGTGGAAATGGCAAATAATGTATTCATTAAGAAGAGCTGACTCGACTGTTGAACAGTAAAATATAAATATTAATATGAGAAAGCAGTTTATAATGAGTGAGAATGCTCCGCTCCATTCTTCTAACATTCATAATATTACATTAACACTCAATTATTAGATTCACGTATCACTGTCACTCACTTTATACTGTTGCTGTGGGAATGGCAAATAATGTATTCATTAAGAAGAGCTGACTTGACTGTTGAACAGTAAAATATAAATATTAATACGAGAAAGCAGTTTATAATGAGTGAGAATGCTCCGCTCCATTCTTCTAACATTCATAATATTACATTAACACTCAATTATTAGATTCACGTATCATTGTCACTCACATTATACTATTGCTGTGGAAATGGCAAATAAAGTATTCATTAAGAAGAGCTGACTTGACTTTTGAACAGTGCAATATAAATATTAATACGAGAAAGCAGTTTATAATGAGTGAGAATGCTCCGCTCCATTCTTCTAACATTCATAATATTACATTAACACTCAATTATTAGATTCACGTATCACTGTCACTCACATTATACTATTGCTGTGGAAATGGCAAATAAAGTATTCATTAAGAAGAGCTGACTTGACTTTTGAACAGTGCAATATAAATATTAATACGAGAAAGCAGTTTATAATGAGTGAGAATACTCCACTCCATTCTTCTAACTTACATAATATTATATTAACACTCAATTATTAGATTCACGTATCACTGTCACTCACTTTATACTGTTGCTGTGGAAATGGCAAATAATGTATTCATTAAGAAGAGCTGACTCGACTGTTGAACAGTAAAATATAAATATTAATATGAGAAAGCAGTTTATAATGAGTGAGAATGCTCCGCTCCATTCTTCTAACATTCATAATATTACATTAACACTCAATTATTAGATTCACGTATCACTGTCACTCACTTTATACTGTTGCTGTGGAAATGGCAAATAATGTATTCATTAAGAAGAGCTGACTTGACTGTTGAACAGTGCAATATAAATATTAATACGAGAAAGCAGTTTATAATGAGTGAGAATGTTCCACTCCATTCTTCTAACTTACATAATATTATATTAACACTCAATTCTTAGATTCACGTATCACTGTCACTCACTTTATACTGTTGCTGTGGAAATGGCAAATAATGTATTCATTAAGAAGAGCTGACTTGACTGTTGAACAGTGCAATATAAATATTAATACGAGAAAGCAGTTTATAATGAGTGAGAATGCTCCGCTCCATTCTTCTAGGGCAAATTTGTGAGCTGTCACAGGACTCATCCTAGAATTTCCGAACCATAGTATCCCTTTATATACATATATCAACTGGTTGGTTGGAAGATATTGTAACTTGTCAATAAATAAATAGATATATACTCTGTTTAGAGACTAGTTTCGTTTTGTTTTATTGTATTGTGTTAAAGAGTCTAAAGTGTCGTTTATTTTGTCAATAGATAAATAACCGTGCCTTAATGACGGCAATACTAAATATTCTACGTAGCTGTTTCGACGATATGTCTAGTCACCTCGTCAAGTGGTCTTACTAGATCATTCCATTGTTCGGGCGTCTGTCTATGATCTGTTTGATCAAGTGCAAGGGAAATAACATAGTTGTCAGGCATACACAGGTGTTTTCGTAAGTGGCGGCGTATTGTTATGGTGATATCTCGCCACTCAAGAGCGCAGGATTTCAAATCCAGATACTGAAGGTCAATAGCTTCTACTGCCTCAATGGTGTGGTACACTCCTCCTCAGTCTATTGTCCTCCCCAAACTTCTCCATGAGTCTGAGACTTGGGGTTTCTATTTAAGGCACATTCGAAACCTTGAAATGATCTGCCAAGCCTCGTGATCCCGTGTTTTAATATGATAAACTATCAGCATGTATGTTAAGCATGCGACAACAGGGGAATATGCCAGCAGGCTAGCATAAGGCAACACTGGAGTCCGCTAGCAAATAAGCATGCGACAACAGGGGAATATGCCAGCAGGCTAGCATAAGGCAACACTGGAGTCTGCTAGCAAATAAGCATGCGACAACAGGGGAATATGCCAGCAGGCTAGCATAAGATAACACTGGAGTCCGCTAGCAAATAAGCATGCGACAACATTGAAATCAGCAGGCTAGCATGAGGTAACATAGGAATCCATTTGTATGCAAGCATGCGGAAACGTTGGAACTGCCAGCAAGCAAGCATGCGACAACAGGCGAATCCGCCAGCTGGCTAGTATGGTAACGTGGGAATCCGCTAGTAGGCAAGCATGTGACAACAAGATAATCCGTAAGCAAGCTAGAATGCGATAATTGGGGAATCCGTCAGCAAGCTAGTATACAGAAACAGGGGAATCCGCTTAATGGCAAGAGTGTGGTAACATGGGAATTTACCAGTAAGCAAGCATGCGGCTATTTTAGAATCCGGCAGCAATCTAGCATGCGGCAATATGGAAATCCGCCAGTAGGCAGGCTAGCACGGTAACATGGGAATGCGGCAGAATGAAATCATGTTACAACAAGGGAATTTGTAAGCAGGCTAGAATGCGACAACTGGGGAATCAGTCAGTATGCTAGCATCTGGCATCGTGGAAATTTAGCATTAAGCAAGTATGTGGCAATATGGGAATTTGTTAATAAACGGCAACATTGGAATCTGCCAACAGGCTAGCATGCGACAACAGTGGTACGAGTATCTAACATGTGGTGATCAATTCAAATAAGTGATTTTATTATCTGTATCACGGGCGGTGACTTTGTATAGTTTTAAATATGGATGATAAATGACACGTATGATGTTATCAAACAGTTTATTCACTATCATTTTCTTATCAGAAACACATAGCAAAATCTATCATAGATTAGAAGGTAATCGTTTAAAATGTCAATTAGAGTTCGTTATAAAAATAATATAATGACATATTCATGAATACTTGTATATACGAGTATAGTTGGATCCAATCATCAGTCACGCGGTTATGGCAGATAAAATAAGTCCCCATCTAGTGCGATCTTTACTTGAAGATACAAAACATCCGTGTCGAGTGTATATATGAGGAGGTAACATTAAAAAAAGATCATGCCCATCGGATAAATGAGTCGATAAAGCAGATTTTTTTCTTATCAATGGTACGGAGCCGTTTAACATTTTCATTTCAATGAAAAAATCACATAAATCATTTTAAAATCATAATAAAAAACAGTATTCTTTCAAAAACAATCGTGTCCAGGCTTCAAACCAATCAAAAAAGTTCATGTCCGAATTGACCAATCATAGCTTTCCGATTGTGTCTAACTTCATACCAGTTCACCAGCAACTGTCAGTTTTAAATCGTACGTGCAGTGTAATGTCATTATACAGCTTTATCTACCTACATATATTAACAGTTTTATAATAATGTTTCTTCTTATTTTGTAGCACTTGACTTATTTTATTTGAAAACATGAAAAAAAAACATCGGCCGACGTTCACAAAACGGGCGAAGCGACCACCTCAAATTGATGCCCGAATGCTACTGAAGCGAGCAAACTGAGATTATATTTCTTGCGTTCCCATATACCGAAGTAGAGAGAGTGAGACGTGAATAACATCGCTTCCTCACCCATAGGGGGTTTTAGAATGAATATACCTACGTCACACATTGGCACACGTTTGATTGTATCGGTGAATTTATTCCCAATTTTCACAAAATATCTCTGATGTGGCCGATAGGTGCTAATTATTATTAATATTATTGTTTTCATTCAATGCGTAAATGTATTACGGAGGAATACCTAAAATCTGAACCCAGTGTTTATTATATTTATAGAGATATTAAAGTTTTTAGAAGCAGTGTGTGCTAGTTACACATCACAGGGAAGCAAGGGTTAATAAGCGCAGGTGTTTTCTGAACATCAACAGCATCCCAAAGGCAATATGCTTATTTGGCTCCCATTACATACAATGGCGTGCCGACTTCAATAAAAGTAAAGGTAGGAAAACCATTTAGACAGTCGATCGGAGCGTGGTTGTTATTGCGACAGGATTTTGAGTACTTGGGCTTTCAGGATGAATGACGAGTGGAAAGGATTTATGTGAGCTCGTGAGTGTGGGTCTCTTCTTGTTGTTTTAATTTTGGATGTTTTTGTATTTGTGTTTCTGTGTGTTTTTCTTTTTTTCTTCTTTTTTTTGTTTTGGATTTGTTTTGATTTTTATTCTTATGATTGTGTGCGGTATATTGTGGGATGAATATTTTTGGTCTTTCTGGAGTGATAATGTGTGAGGAGTTGAGTTTCGCAAGATGTTTCCAGTTGTAGTTGAGTGTCACTGTTTGTCAGGTTGATGAGAGCGTGCAACGGGGTTTTTTGTGTTATCAAAAATCGGAAAGAAGTATCGATTTATTTTTTCATGCTAAATATCCTCAGTGAGATACAGGCAAAAGCCTAGTTTACTGGGGATACGACAAATGAAAGGCAACAAACCCAGATCCATTAAAATTTTATGTCCAAATCAAATTATCTGTTGTTTTTTTCTCAAATTGTGTATATTTCTTGTCATGTGTTATAATAAATAAATAATAAATAAATAAATAAATAAAATCCTCAACTCAAAAGTAACGCCACGCCACTGGTACATACTCCTATTTCCAGAAGTAACTTCCTAAATTGAAAGAATGTCAAATTATCTTATTTTCCTTTTCCTTCGCGTTATCCCATCCATTTGGGGTCGGTTTTGATCTTTTTCGATGGCGGGATAAAAAATAAATGAGGTAAGCTGAAGGATCTTCTTCAGCCTTCATTCCCTTAAAATTGCAAAGATTTCTGCCTACTAAAAACTAAATTTTACTCGTCCAATCTCTGCTCTATCCGATTGTGGACTATGCGGACGTATGTTATTTGGATGTTACAGAGGAACAGCTGGACAAATTACAGCGTCTTCGAAATGTTTACCTAAGATTTATTTTCAACCTACGAAATTACGATCATGTGACTTCATACCAGAAGGCATTGAACTGGTTGAACATGAGAAATAGACGCCAATTCAGACCTATCTTTATTGTATACTATCTTTAACTGTCCCGCCTCTCTTCTAATTCTCAGTCAGTAATATAACATGTTTCATTCCAGATTTATCTTTCCTCTCCACCATCCCTTCTTTTTCCTTTGATTGATGATATCTCACTTTTACTTTATAATGTATTCGTATATCTCATAAAGACCATTTGAATATATTTTGCGACCATGTACGAGTAACTTGCTTTAATTAATTTTGTCTGGTTCTTTAGAAGCGATTGCCACCTGATAATAATTTTGTGTTATTTTCTGCTAGATAAGAGGTGCGGCTGAATAGTTATACAAAAGCGTTACGGAATAAAATTATGGTATCATAAAGTCTCGTTTACATTAATCACATGACTTTATATATTCTTTAAAAAGTTGTCAAGAACGTTCGTTATTAAGAGCTGAAAAACAAATATGGTTATCTACAAGAAGTGTGTACTCAACAGCGCCTTTAGATATCATCTTTAAAGAGCGGAGATAAGAACCAAGGCAACATCAACAGGGCCGTAATCAGCTTTGAATGTTTTATATCGAAGATTTTCATATATTCTTGGGCTCCTTAATAATTAAGACCCGATCAAAATCAAAACGACCCTCCTAAAGCCCGGTTTGTTTTTGAGAAATTCTCATTTTTAGAAGGGTTTGCTAAAATTGCTATATCTAAATAAATATTAAAAGCGTTGTTATGAAACTTTATACATTTATTCAAAATACTTTAATTATTTAGTTTATTACGATAATTCTGGCCACATTCTCCTTTGTGGAGAGCTACATAACGCTCCTTACACATGAACCGGGTCTCCCTTCTCTTCTTGTGTGCAGCACACACCTTGCAAGTTCTGCGGAGAGCTACATCACACTCCTTACACATGTACCGGGTCTCCCTTCTCTTCTTGTGTGCAGCACACACCTTGCAAGTTCTGTGGAGAGCTACATCACACTCCTTACACATGTACCGGGTCTCCCTTCTCTTCTTGTGTGCAGCACATACCTTGCAAGTTCTGTGGAGAGCTACATCACACTCCTTACACATGTACCGGGTCTCCCTTCTCTTCTTGTGTGCAGCACACACCTTGCAAGTTCTGTGGAGAGCTACATCACACTCCTTACACATGTACCGGGTCTCCCTTCTCTTCTTGTGTGCAGCACACACCTTGCAAGTTCTGTGGAGAGCTACATCACACTCCTTACACATGTACCGGGTCTCCCTTCTCTTCTTGTGTGCAGCACACATCTTGCAAGTTCTGTGGAGAGCTACATCACACTCCTTACACATGTACCGGGTCTCCCTTCTCTTCTTGTGTGCAGCACATACCTTGCAAGTTCTGTGGAGAGCTACATCACACTCCTTACACATGTACCGGGTCTCCCTTCTCTTCTTGTGTGCAGCACATACCTTGCAAGTTCTGTGGAGAGCTACATCACACTCCTTACACATGTACCGGGTCTCCCTTCTCTTCTTGTGTGCAGCACACATCTTGCAAGTTCTGTGGAGAGCTACATCACACTCCTTACACATGTACCGGGTCTCCCTTCTCTTCTTGTGTGCAGCACATACCTTGCAAGTTCTGTGGAGAGCTACATCACACTCCTTACACATGTACCGGGTCTCCCTTCTCTTCTTGTGTGCAGCACACACCTTGCAAGTTCTGTGGAGAGCTACATCACACTCCTTACACATGTACCGGGTCTCCCTTCTCTTCTTGTGTGCAGCACACATCTTGCAAGTTCTGTGGAGAGCTACATCACACTCCTTACACATGTACCGGGTCTCCCTTCTCTTCTTGTGTGCAGCACACATCTTGCAAGTTCTGTGGAGAGCTACATCACACTCCTTACACATGTACCGGGTCTCCCTTCTCTTCTTGTGTGCAGCACACACCTTGCAAGTTCTGTGGAGAGCTACATCACACTCCTTACACATGTACCGGGTCTCACTTCTCTTCTTGTGTGCAGCACATACCTCGCAAGTTCTGTGGAGAGCTACACCACACTCCTTACACATGTACCGGGTCTCCCTTCTCTTCTTGTGTGCAGCACATACCTTGCAAGTTCTGTGGAGAGCTACATCACACTCCTTACACATGTACCGGGTCTCCCTTCTCTTCTTGTGTGCAGCACACACCTTGCAAGTTCTGTGGAGAGCTACATCACACTCCTTACACATGTACCGGGTCTCACTTCTCTTCTTGTGTGCAGCACATACCTCGCAAGTTCTGTGGAGAGCTACACCACACTCCTTACACATGTACCGGGTCTCCCTTCTCTTCTTGTGTGCAGCACACACCTTGCAAGTTCTGTGGAGATTTACATCACACTCCTTACACATGTACCGGGTCTCCCTTCTCTTCTTGTGTGCAGCACACACCTTGCAAGTTCTGTGGAGAGCTACATCACACTCCTTACACATGTACCGGGTCTCCCTTCTCTTCTTGTGTGCAGCACACATCTTGCAAGTTCTGTGGAGAGCTACATCACACTCCTTACACATGTACCGGGTCTCCCTTCTCTTCTTGTGTGCAGCACATACCTTGCAAGTTCTGTGGAGAGCTACATCACACTCCTTACACATGTACCGGGTCTCCCTTCTCTTCTTGTGTGCAGCACACATCTTGCAAGTTCTGTGGAGAGCTACACCACACTCCTTACACATGTACCGGGTCTCCCTTCTCTTCTTGTGTGCAGCACACATCTTGCAAGTTCTGTGGAGAGCTACATCACACTCCTTACACATGTACCGGGTCTCCCTTCTCTTCTTGTGTGCAGCACACACCTTGCAAGTTCTGTGGAGAGCTACATCACACTCCTTACACATGTACCGGGTCTCCCTTCTCTTCTTGTGTGCAGCACACATCTTGCAAGTTCTGTGGAGAGCTACATCACACTCCTTACACATGTACCGGGTCTCCCTTCTCTTCTTGTGTGCAGCACACACCTTGCAAGTTCTGTGGAGAGCTACATCACACTCCTTACACATGTACCGGGTCTCCCTTCTCTTCTTGTGTGCAGCACACACCTTGCAAGTTCTGTGGAGAGCTACATCACACTCCTTACACATGTACCGGGTCTCACTTCTCTTCTTGTGTGCAGCACATACCTCGCAAGTTCTGTGGAGAGCTACACCACACTCCTTACACATGTACCGGGTCTCCCTTCTCTTCTTGTGTGCAGCACACACCTTGCAAGTTCTGTGGAGATTTACATCACACTCCTTACACATGTACCGGGTCTCCCTTCTCTTCTTGTGTGCAGCACACACCTTGCAAGTTCTGTGGAGAGCTACATCACACTCCTTACACATGTACCGGGTCTCCCTTCTCTTCTTGTGTGCAGCACACACCTTGCAAGTTCTGTGGAGATTTACATCACACTCCTTACACATGTACCGGGTCTCCCTTCTCTTCTTGTGTGCAGCACATACCTTGCAAGTTCTGTGGAGAGCTACATCACACTCCTTACACATGTACCGGGTCTCCCTTCTCTTCTTGTGGACTGCACACACCTTGCAAGTTCTGTGGAGAGCTACATCACGCTCCTTACACATGAACCGCGTCTCCCTTCTGTTCTTGTGGGCGCAGCACATACCTTGCAAGTTCTGCAAGGTTTTCCTTCTTTATCCTTTCCCTTCCTGTGCTAAAAAAATCCGCGCGTTCCAGTGCTGTGTATTCAATACACATGTAAAAATGTGCGATTTAAAATGGGAAAAATAAGAATATGCATAGCCAATCGCTTAAATTAATTAAATTTAAAGTCAAAAGTGATAATAATTGAAATCTAATTGCTGAAAACATGACAAAAAACGGGCGAAGCGACCACCTCGAACGAAAGCCCGCGAGCTACTCTGAAGCGATAGAAGCGAATGAGCTGAGATTCTATTTCTTCGTTCCCATATACCGAAGTAGAGTGAGAGTGAGACGTGAATAGCGTCACTTCCTCACCCATAGCGGTTTTTTAGAATGAATATACCTACATCACACACTGGCACACATTTGATTGTATAGATGAATTTATTCCCGATTTTCACAAAATATATCTGATGTGGCCGATAAGTGCTAATTATTATTAATATTATATTTTCATTCAATGCGTAAATGTATTACGGAGAAATACCTAAAATCTGAACCCAGTATTTATTATATTTATCGAGATATTAAAGTTTTTAGAAGCAATGTGTACTAGTTACATATCACAGGGAAGGAAGGATTATCAGCTGATGGAACATACACTTATATCAACACGTGTTTAGACACCTTCTTTGACAACCTGTGTGGATGATCTTGCAAATTCATTATTCTATTTGGACCCAGAGACTGTAGTCGGTCTTCAAAATCTTTAAGATCTGACACTTCCCTGCACATTGATGAGGCGACCTCAGACTCTCCATCTTAAATGAATTTATACATATTTTTATTATTTGGGTCCATGTTAGATATCAGAAGGCAGGGTTTTTTTTGTCATTTGATGGAACACATGCTTAGACACGTTTTTATACAACCTGTTTGGACGATCTTGCAAATTCCTTATTCTATTGTATTTAGACCCGAAGATTGTAGTTTAACCTTAGTGGTCTAGTCGATAAGTCACCTGTATTCTACCTCGAAGGTTCTGGGTTCAATTTCCACTGGAACTCAGATTAAAAATAAATGTTTTCACTAAAGGCCTCATAAGCACCTTTCTTGTTGATTGAAGGACATTGCAGCATGACGATCCCATAGGGTCTTACTGTGTACAAAGAAAGCATTATTCATTATTCGCTCGGGCGCTGCTATAGCTGCAAGATGTGTTTTTTTTTATATATAAAAGTAGGATTCGAGTCCCGAGCTAGAGCGCTCTTGAAGAGAGATTACTATCTAAACTGCGCTTTATAAGATTGTATTTTGAATTAATTGTTCTGTCTTTTCTACGTCCACATTTCACTCCAACTTTGCAGTAGATACATTTTAATAAAATTTGCTTCTATGGAAATAAAGGGTCTTTCAAATTGAGCGTTTTTTTTGCTTTGATTTCAAAAAACTTTTTATTGTTCATTGAAGTATAATGTATGACATTTAAATACAAAAAAACAATATCCGCCAAATGTCCACCCCTTGCAGCTCCACAGATGTCCACTCTTTTGTCAAAATTTTCGATGACATTTTGTCATAATTGCGGTTCTAACTCACCGATAACGCAAATAATTTCGTCCTTCAGCTCAGGAATTGATCGGGGGTCATTCTTATAGACCTGGCTTTTCACTTAACCCTAGAGAAAATAGTCCAACAGTGTTAGATCACATGATCTTGGTGGCCAATTAACATCACCGTTTCTGGAGATTACAATACATAAAATAATTTAACAATTTGAACGCGTTGTTGTATTGTATACGACTCCATTTGTATAAATGTCATTTATTACACTTCTCAAATGTCACAACAATCAGGCAAGTTCGCGACGCAATCTGTGTTTTTTCTAAGAATTAAAAAAAACGCTTAATTTGAAAGACCCTTTAGTCGTAGACTGATGCAAGAAAAATGAAATATACGTTTCATAATATCGAAATCCGCGTAAATGGAGATACAGCACTTGAATAAAGATACGAAAAGAAACGCGTAAAATTGTTTTCTAATCAGCGCTATGTACAATTGTGATAGAAGTTTGTCATCTTAGGGTATCTACACACTTATATATAGTCTTTAAAGATTTTGATCTTCTAGTGTATATCACACTGAATGGGGACTTATTTTGTCCCTCTTAACAGCGTGGCTGGAGGTGGGATCGACCTAAACTGAACATATATAAAATTATCTTTTTCGTTTACTTATTCTTGGTCTAGATTTATATGTCAAAACCTTCAAGATCTAACTCTTCACAGCACAAAGCCTTCAAGATCTAACTCTTCACAGCACAAAGCCTTCAAGATCTAACTCTTCACAGCACAAAGCCTTCAAGATCTAACTCTTCACAGCACAAAGCCTTCAAGATCTAACTCTTCACAGCACACTGATGAAACGACATCTGAATATACATTATAAATCAATTCGTACATTGTCTAGTGCAGTGGTCTCCAAACTATTTTGAAAGCATACCCCTAAGAAAGAATAAATTGATTTATTTATTTATTTAACACTTTTATTGCAAATACAGCCTGGCGGGATTATTGCCAGGCGTCAATCTCTTCCAACCGACCAGACAAAAGTAAAAGAAGCAAGTTACGTGGTCGTATAAATGATTCGACTGACTATCCATTCCTACGAAATCCATAAACACACAAGTGAGCATATGGCCACGAACCCCACAAAGACGGACAATCACCCGAACATTATTTTTCATATAAAATGAGATATCATCAATCAAAACGAAAGGAAGGGATGGTGGAGAGGAAAGGAAAAGAAAAATCAGGAATGAAACACGTTATTTTACTGACTAGAAATAAAGAGTTTTTCAGTCGCTTCTTAAAGCTTGCCAAGGACGGAGCGAGTCTTATATTGGTTTGTAACTGGTTCCAGAGTCTCACTGCATGGACAGTAAAGGACGACGTAAAGAAAGAGGGGCGGGGAACTGGAAAGGGCAATAAACAATCTCTGTTTGAGCGTAGCGCTAATCCATGATTGGAAAGACGCTGATTTATAGTGCGACCCCCTGAGCTACAGCCCGACTGACAACAGTATGCGAAACGCGCAATATCCATACTTAACTTACAAAGATTTGCTGTCAGCCTCTTCTACGAGTACTCGATAGCGTCGCCGCTGTCAATTCCTCGTCTATTTGATGTTTATGATCGTGTCATTTAAAAATACAATTTAGTATTTGTTCATCTTGAATTCATTTTCTTATTTGCCGTGCCCCCGAGTATTGACTCGCGTACATCAATATGGAAACCGCTGCTCTAGGGAATCGTTCGAGAATATCGTTTAAAGGTTGAATTGTTTACAAAAATATTTGCTAGATGTCAGTAATATGTCCTTTTTTAGAAGATGTATCGATCACGTGAAAACACGGGACTAGGATTCAACGTAAATCTAGTTTATTACGTTATAACACGGGACCGGGATTCAATGAAAATCTAATTTAAAACGTTATAATAAGGGACCGGGATTCAACGTAAATCTAGTTTATCACGTTATAGCACGGGATCGGGATTCAACGTAAATCTAGTTTATTACGTTATAACACGGGACCGGGATTCAATGAAAACCTTATTTATAACGTTATAACACGGGACCGGGATTCAACGTAAATCTAGTTTATTATGTTATAACACGGGATCGGGATTCAACGTAAATCTAGTTTATTACGTTATAACACGGGACCGGGATTCAACGTAAATCTAGTTAATTACGTTATAACATGGGACCGGGATTCAACGTAAATCTAGTTTAATACGTTATAAAACGGGATCGAGATTCAACGTAAATCTAGTTTATCACGTTATAAAACGGGATTCAATTTAAATCTAGTTTATCACATTATAACACGGGATTGGGATATCAAGCGTTAATTATGTTTCATATCTGGTTGGCCTGATTCGTGAATTTCTAGACTCCAGTCTATTTTAAATGCAACTGCAAGGTTGATACGAGTATACTAATAGTATATTGTATTCATAAATATTGCCATTTAAGTCTCGAATGTGAACATTTTAAATGTATAACTGTCAGAGTTTAGGAGGGTATTAGCTGAATTGACTGAGTGTTTTTTTCACATATTGTTCATAATTTTCCATCGACCTACTGAAATAACGGTCGTGAGGTGCATGGTCGTGCAGTAACGCGCAGCACTTCCGTGCTGAAGGTCGCCGGTTCGAATTCCGCGCTGTGCTACTCCCCTCGAATGATACAGCCATTCGGGGGTATAAAGATAACCTATAACTTCAATCATATCATGATATGAAAAAAAAAAGGAAACCGTGGATAAAAGGAAAAAGATGGTTAACCCACAAAGTATTCGGATGTGCTCCCGATCGTCTCACTTCGGTGTGCCATCGGGTCCAGTATAGCGGTGTGGCCGGTGAGTTTGCTGGTGTGCAACGGCTCACCCACTTAAAATAAACTACACAGCACAGTTTCAGTTTCCAACTGAATTAACGTTGAACTGGCGAGGGAATCCTCAACTACGAGGTCCAGTAACGACGACGATATGTCGGAACTCTGGTATTTTGGATTAAAGCCCTTGGTATTATTTGTGAATGATATGTTTTGTGTGAAAAACTTGATTAATTTATTTTACGCGCTTTTTTTTAATTTTCAGACCAGGTGTCCATTATAGTGGACGCAGAAATCATATGCACTTTGTAAACAACTTTGTGGTATATTTCTGTTCCCAATGATAACGAATGAAGTATAGTAGGTACTTTGTAATTTATTTTTACCAAACACTGTTTATTCCACTTTTTTGTGACGGTATAACCCTACCGGTTTCAAGGTGCACACCTCATCTTCAGGGGAGCGCAAACAAGTCTTGTTTGTGCTCCCCTGAAGATGAGGTGAAAACCTTGAAACCGGTAGGGTTATACCGTCACAAAAAAGTGGAATAAACATTGTTTGATAAAAATAAATTACAATGTCTTTAAACCTCCACAACGTTAATGCCTTAACTATATACAACATATAGTAGGGTACTGAATTACCAGCCTTTTAAAAAACACATTTCAAAAACTTTTCGCGAATCGCTGATTGAGAAACGCTGATCTATTGTATTGTATTTCACTTTCACTGTATACAGTACAGCCTAGCAGGTGTATTGCCATGTGGCAACCTCTTCCAACTAACCAGAAATATATTAAAGAGGCCTACAGTGAAAACCAGACTGGAATCCTTTTTTTTAATCTTGGTTCCAACGGGATTTGAGCCCGCAACCTCCTGATTAAGAGACAGGCGCCTTATCGACTAGGCCACGGATCTATATTACAATATTATCGAAAATAATGTGCTATTTGGGTGACATCTGTGAAAATTTTGATTAAGTCAGTAATTTATTTCTAAAAAAAGTGAATATAACTTTTGTACCGGACGGGGCACAAAGAACTGTATCGTAGACACGCTGGTTGCCGCGTCGCGCTCAGAGAATCGAGGTCGCGAATTCCCAAGCGAAGATCCAGTAGAAGAAGAAGAGGAAGGTAGCAGGGAGAGATTCCTCTCAGGCAGTCGAAGTTGGGTAGCGGGTCTCAAGTAAAACGCAGTATAGTCGGTAGTACTGAGAATATATTTCAAAACCAGAGGGTCCTCTATATTAATGGTCAGTCGGCCGTCACAAGCGCCCATTGCCCGCGAAATACAACAACTTTCGGGGTTTTGGACCCTGCTTACGCCGACTGGGCCCCGACCTACTCCGATCGCATCGCCCCGCAATTCGCTTATTTCCATTGCGGTCGCAAACGCGATCGGAGTCAAACAAACGTACATTTTACATAGATACAAGAACATATACATTTCAAAGTTTATATTTTAATTTAATACAATAATATATGCAGATCTACACATCATTGTCTTTTTCAATATACCGCATATACACACACACACACACACACACATACACACACACACACACACACATACACACACACACACACACAAGGGCGACGGCACACGTCCGATACAACTTTATAATTGGGGTTTAAGACGAATGATTTCTGCCTGTTTTTTTATTTAGCTTTTTTATTAAACAAAGTATTTTCTTTATCAGTTCTATTTGAGGATCCCTTCTGCCCTAAACACTGTGGCTGTGCACCAATCGCGCCTCCCCTGATCCGGCACTGAGCAGAAGTCTACCTTTACGACGGCATGACATAGATAAGTAGATAGTGTGTATTCTGTTTTATTTACCATTATCCTTGGTTGGCCATTAATGTTATATTATTGTTTAATATTTAATGAGCTTTGTTACGATTTTCTAAACCAATCATGTTTCTTGGAATTAATAGGAATATAACTGTATAAGTCAGATTATATGGCGAGTTTTTATTAAAAGAAATAACATGATAATGTGAAATATGTTATGCCACTTGTCCCCTATCTCAGTGCTCCGCAACCGGTGTGCCGTGGCACACTGGTGTGCCGTGAACCGGATACAGGTGTGCCGCGGTCAAATTCAATGTATTTGACATTTTACAATTTTTCATTATGTATTTAATACACAATGATAAATAATTTTTCATAATATTGTCTATTTTTCAAAATGTAGTATAGAATAATTATTATAACTAAATAATTGTTCAATGGTCCCCCAGCGCCTGCGCCTGGTGCCAACTGTTGAAAACTGCGTAGTGTGCTTTGTACACACCATGGCCGCACCAAATTAGTCATAGACAAAGAAAAATTACCCTTATGCGCGTCGCTGAAGACTTATGCGCATGCGTTATACTGCATTTGAACGCGTACATCACGTTAATTGCGTAAAAATAAATATGTTATAGTTTTGTGTATGTATACTTTTCAAATAAAAAACAAAAAATTATTGTAAAATTTGTGTATCAATTTAGCTTTTGATGTGCCGCGGAATTCTTGGAAGAATTTTGGTGTGTCGTAGGTGAGAAATGGTTGCGGAGCACTGCCCTATCTGATAGTCGTATTTCACAACCAGTAACTGACATTTTAAATAAAATTAAACATGATACTTGACACCGATGGCCGTTGGATTGAGATATACAATATCAGGCATAAATAAGGGCTCTAGATATAAATCAATCTATACTAGAGAAAATATAGCATGGTCCCTGTGACAGTTCACAAATTTGCCTCAATACAATCTCGTAATGACGTTCAATAATTTTAATTATTTTATCAACTTTAATATAAGCCTCGATTCTAATAAATAGCAAATTATTTAGGTAAATACATTACATAAAATTAACAATAATGACAAATTAATACATCTTGTTACAAATTAGCAAAAATGTGTCAATTTGTTAAAATCAAATAATATTTGGTGACGTTCCTCGAAAGTCACAACGTTAGTCCGCATTGGCTAAGGATGGGGTATACGATAATTGGATTTTCGATTAGTTTATACATAAAATTAAACGTTCGTAATTAGTATTAATTCATAATGGATCTTGGCCTATTTAAAGATAGATACAAATCATACAATACATTAGAAAGTCAGTATAATGAAAATCACGAATTAAAACGTCAGTTTAGAGAAAAACAATTTTTCGGTTTATAAAAAAACGATTCGATTTGTAAAAAAAAAAAACGATTTTACCCCATCCCTTTGAGATATGACATTTCAAACGTCCCAGGGACCATCCTGCAGTTTCTTGAGTATAACAATCTATCCCTTTGAAACCTCGGTTTAATATAATAAGAATGAACAATATAGAAGTAATGGGCCACTGCGTGGTGGCTAATCACCTTTACAGAATGGGTATTGTGGAAAATCCCGGCTGCAAGTGTGGTTTGGATGATTAAACTATAGACCATGTATTTTTCGGTTGTCTTTTGCGAGACAGATTTGATTTACTAAAAGCCATATCTTAGCCGCGTCCAATGAATGTTGCGTTTCTTCTCTCTCCGTGGAACTTATCCACTTCTAATGAATGTTGCGTTTCTTCTCTCTTCGTGGAACTTTTCCACTTCTACAATAGATCGATTGTTAAATATTTGAAGCTTAATCGGTTGAAACTTCAAATTATCTAGAATTGTAATTTAAATTAAAAATATGTTTGATTACATTGTCTCGTATAGTATAATTGCATAATGCAAATGCTGGAATGAGTTCTCCCCACCCTTGAAGGAGTTGATGAATAGTTGCACCTTCAGAAATGCTCTGAAATGTTGATGTGATGAACCTTCTAAAGAGTTTGTGAATTTTGTTGTGATTCGGACTCTTATTTGCTTTCTCTCTTTTCACTGGCTGTGACTCGAGGGTTGTGTGTGCGTGTGTGACCGTTCTCTTCTTAATATTTTTCGTAAATCTTTATATTACTGCTTATTTATTTTCATATTTTGTATTGTGGTTTGTATGTGTGAACATTATTTTGTATTGTGGTGTGTATGTGTGAACATTATTTTGTATTGTGGTTCGTATGTGTGAATATTATTTCGTACTGTGTTTTGTATGTATAATATGAACATTATTTTGTATTGTGATTTGTATGTGTGAACATTATTTTGTATTGTGGTTTGTATGTGTGAACATTATTTTGTATTGAGTTTTGTATGTGTGAACATTATTTTGTATTGTGGTTTGTATGTATGAACATTATTTTGTAATGAGGTTTGTATGCGTGAACATTATTTTGTATTGTGGTTTGTATGTGTGAACATTATTGTGTATTGTGGTTTGTATGTATGAACAATATTTTGTATTGTGGTTCGTACGTATGAACATTATTTTGTATTGTGGTTCGTATGTGTGAATATTATTTCGTACTGTGTTTTGTATGTATGAACAATATTTTGTATTGTGGTTCGTACGTATGAACATTATTTTGTATTGTGGTTCGTATGTGTGAATATTATTTCGTACTGTGTTTTGTATGTATGAACAATATTTTGTATTGTGGTTCGTACGTATGAACATTATTTTGTATTGTGGTTCGTATGTGTGAATATTATTTCGTACTGTGTTTTGTATGTATGAACATTATTTTGTATTCTGGTTTGTATGTGTGAACAATATTTTGTATTGTGGTTTGTATGTGTGAACATTATTTTGTATTATGGTATGTATGTGTGAACATTATTCTGTATTGTGGTTTATATGTATGAACAATATTTTGTATTGTGGTTCATATGTATGAACATTATTTTGTATTGTGGTTCGTATGTATGAATATTATTTCGTACTGTGTTTTGTATGTATGAAAATTATTTTGTATTGTGGTTTGTACGTGTGAACATCATTTTGTAATGTGGTTTGTATGTGTGAACATTATTTTGTATTGTGGTTTGTATGTGTGAACATTATTTTGTATTGTGGTTTGTATGTGTGAACATTATTTTATATTGTGGTTTGTATGTGTGAACATTATTTTCCATTTGTGATTTTAATTTGATAAAATGTGGCCTCCTTGAGGCTTTTCTCTTTTTTTGCTGACGGTTAATCTGCGGTGGTTTTCGTGAATTAACTTTTTATTTTTTCTACCATTTTTAAATTTTCTGTTTTTTTCCTTAGTCTACATGTATGGTTTATACAAGGGTGTAGGTTGAAAAATATCTAGTGTCCTCTCAGCTGGGTTCGCCTTATATTGATGAGGTGTATTTCGGCCGAGGGGGGGGGATGCTATGAGATGAGTCCAGACCTTATAATAGCTTCTCTCTTCAACGTATTATCTGCAGTTTATCTTGAGATATACGAGTACATGTATGTGCAATTTTGGAATGTATTTATACATACCATGTTGCTATCAACAAACCTATATTTATTTATTTAATACGGAATGTATTGATAAGGGATGAATGTGAACTTAAGGTTGTTGTGTTAGGCAAGATAAAGAGGGTGGGATGGGTTATGATGGGGTGGTTTTTGTCGTTACTGATCCTGCAGCATGACATGGTGAAATGGCGATAGGATCCTCGACTACGAGGTCCAGCAACGACGACAAGGTTATAACAATAACTCGACATTGAAATCCTTGTTAAACAATAAATAATTTGATACAGCCGGCCCTCGACTTTCGCACATAATTGGCTACTGAAAATGTGTGCGAATGCTGAATGTTCGAAAGTAGAGGGATGTAAAAAAAACATCAAAAATTGTATTTTAAAATATTTATTTATCAATGATAATATTTATTTATCAATAATACATTAAACATATTTATTTATAATATACATAATTAAGGTAACGAGACGTGTTTAAGTGCTTTCAGGTGCTTTCTTTATAAACTTGTCAAGAGTTAGTTGAAAACCACCTTTTTTTTCTTTTCTTGATAAAGAGTTCTATACCATGCTGTGTCTTTCTCAATCGCCCTACGTACTTGAGATATACGTTCTCCATTGGTCTTCCATCACATTCTTCCATGATAGTCACTAATTTGTCAAGATGCACGAAGGCTTCATTCATATTTTTGATTGTCAAAGTCTTGACGATTTTATCAGCTTCTTCTTCCTAACTTCCATTGTGTATTCCATTTAACTCTTGTTGCTCAATTAAGTATTCATTCGACAGAGGTACTGAGTGAGATTCAATCAACTCATTAACATCTTCGTTGTTGACGTCCAAGTTTAGTTCATTCATTAGACTTACTATTTCATCTGTGATAGTTTCCGGAGTTTCTTCAGAATGTATAAAATCACTCGTCATTTGTGGGCATAATTGTTTCCAAGAACCTTTCATTGTTGACTCTTTTATTTCAGCCCACGAGTCTCCAATATTGTTTATTGCGTTCCATATATTATAGTTCTTGCAAAAAAGTGGGAGCGACTGCATGAAAGCGAACATTTTTTGCATTACCGATAAAAATCTATAAAAAATTGAATTTTTTAAGATGTACGAAATAGCGAATTGTGCGAAAGTAGAATGTGCGAAAATCGAGGGCCACCTATATTTATTATAAAAATTACAATTTAGTTCAACCCTGAATTTAATAATTAAATTGATCTTTTAAACTTCGAGTCATCGACGAAGCGTTGTAAAGCCTTCAGTTCTGTTAATTGCCATATACGAGAATATACGGTATACATTGTTACTTTAGCATATTAGCCTGCTATCGGTTTATTGGAATGTGAATTGAAAAATAAAACATTCTTAACAATGTCATATTCCAATCGGCTATCAATTCATCTTTTTTTCTTTGACCTGAATTCATTCTAAGGTTTTGAGAGAATTATTTACACTAGATGCAACATTATTTCAAATTATATTTTATATATTATTTAAAGTTCAGGCATTAACACTGGAGGTTTAAATTCATTGAAGGACAGTTTGCACTCCAAACCGCGCTATATAAATGGTTCTTTTATTATCATAATTCGTATTATTATAGCACATGAGCTCCATGTGTAGCAATATATGAAATACCCACTGGCAGTTGCCCCACATGAAGACCTCAAAAATGATGGAAGGATAGGTGACTGATGGAAGGATAGCTGACTGATGGAAGGATAGGTGACTGATGGAAGTCAACATCTTCAAGAGAGCCAGTTTGGAGGAATACAGACACATGTCTAATTTAACATTTTCAGACCTGGCGTCCATTATAATGGACACAAAGTTATTTGCACTTTTGTGTACAATTTTGCGGTGTATTTTTGTTCCTAATGATAACATATGAAGTGTTGGATACTATGTGTATATTATCATCGACTTTGAATATTTTGGGCGTCATCTTTTTAAACTAATATGAAATATTAATTTGTTTAGTCAAACACTGTCAATATAAATATGTAATATATTTAAATACACTTCAAAAACATATAAATTGCAGAAAACACATTTAAGAGAGAAGCTATCACAAAAGGTCTGGGCTCATCTAATAACATCCCCACGGCCAAGATACACCCCACCAATATAGGGCGAGCCCAGCAACGGGGACACCAGATGTTTTTTTCAGCCCACATCCTTGCACATGTAGAATAAGAAGAAAAAAAAACAAATACAAATACCTGGCCGAGATACACTCCACTAATGTAGGGCGAGCCCGACCGCAGGGACATCTGTATATATAACGGTACCACCCTACCGGTTTTAAAGTTTTCGCCACGTCATCAAGAGAGCACAAACAAGACTAAATTATTTTCGAACTGCTATCGATATATAACATGTGTTACGCTTCTAACAGTAAAAAATCGGGCTGGAGATTGTGGGTGGAGGTCGCCTCTCTGTTTATCCCGCAAGGAACATGGCGTGATGTTGTACATGTATAAAAGCAAAAACTACTTAATAATTTTGTAAAGTTCATTGCACGACCTCCGTAGCTTAGTTGGTAAGACGTCTGCCTCCAAGTCTGGAGATTGCGGGTTCAAATCTCGCAGAAACCCAGATTTTTTTATAAAAAGATTCCAGACTGATTTTCATTTATATAAGTTTATTTTGAAATATTTTAATTTTCCAGTCTGATTTTAATCCAGTCTGATTTTTCTTTAAAGCCTCTTTGACCCTTCCTGTCCGGTGATGTGTAACTAGTACACATTGCTTCTAAACACTTTAATATCTCTATAAATATAATAAATACTGGGTTCAGATTTTAAGTATTCCTCCGTAATACATTTACGCATTGAATGGAAAAAATAATATTAATAATAATTAGCATCTATCGGCCACATCAGAGATATTTTGGGAAAATCGGGAATAAATTCACCGATACAATCAAACGTGTGCCAGTGTGTGACGTAGGTATATTTATTCTAAAAAACGCTATGGGTGAGGAAGCGACGCTTTTTGTAGAATATTATAGAATCTCAGTTCGCTCGCTTCTCTCTTTTTAGTAGTCAGCCGGCTTTCGTTCGAGGTGGTCGCTTCGTCCGTTTTGTGAACGTCGTCCGACGTTTTTTTTTCACGTTTTCAGCAATTAAATTTAAATTTTTATCACTTTTGACTTCAAATTTAATTAATTTAAGCGATTGGCGGTGAATATTCTTATTTTTGTCGATTTTAAAATCGCTCATTTTTACACATGTATTGATGTGTATTGAATACACAGCACCGGAAAGAGCGGATTTTTTTAGCACAGGAAGGGAAAGGTTAATATATTTCTGGTTGGCTGGAAAAGATCGACATATGGCAATACGCCGGCCAGATTGTTGTAGAATACAACGAAATTGTAATATAATACAATCCAATAGTGGGTTATAGTGGATTTCCGAGCTAGGGCATCCTTGAGGAGAGTCTATTCTCTAAACGGCGCTATATAAGTTGCCTTTTAAGTGTTGAAAGAACAATACAATACAATTGTATCGTTGATAACAAAATTAAATACTGTAAAAAAATATCGTTCGCGACACTTCTTGAGTCATTGCAGACTTTTTCAGCTTAGCAAGTTAATTTACATCTACATATTTTTCACGGCTTATATCAAGAGTTTCCAAACTTGCTTCGGCCTCAGACCCCTTTACCAAAAACTTATAAAACCGTCTCCCCATAGTCATTTACTTGACTTACTCAAATTAATAAGTTTGTACAGTACTCGATATTAAATATTTCACTAGATAACAATCTTTTCATTTTAAAAACTTGTAATTAAGGATTGAAAAAGATAAAAGGACTACGGATTATGCGTTGCATTATCTTGTGCAACATTTAATATTCAAATCTGCGCTGACCAAAATTAAAGCAAAAAACTACGAGCGGAGTTTCTTTAAATTTTTGACATTTATGAAATAAATATGTAAATTCAAAATAAGTACAAATATTGACAAATATTCCTAATTATACAATAGTTCGGAAATTCTAGGATGAGTCCTGTGACAGCTCACAAATTTGCCCCAATACAGCCTTGTAACGATGTTCAGTAATTTTAATTATTTTATCAACTTTAATATAAACCTCGATTCTAATAAATAGCAAGTTATTTAGGTAAATACATTACATAAGGTTGTGTTGGGGCAAATTTGTGAGCTGTCACAGGACTCATCCTAGAATCTCCGAACGATAGTTACCTATTGGAATCATAGATATTTTGAAATAACAAACAAATAGCAGTAGTAAGGGGGGCTATTTATGCTGGCGTCAACCGTCAATTTTTTTTAAGTGATACTTGTATAGGCGCGGTAGGGCAAATTGGCCTGAACGTCACGTAAAGTGAAACGGTGTATTATATTATTATTTAATTATTATTAAATATTTTATTTATTGATAAATTAACATTAAATATTTTAATAATTATTTATTATTAATAATAAGTAATATTATTAAGTGTATTATATAATTTAATATTAAAATTATTATTAAAAATAAAAAATAACAGATTTTTTGTTTTACAATACAATATTATTTTTATATTAAATATGATATATAATAACTATTAATTTTATTTAATATTTATTTAATATATAATTTATATTTAATATATAATTATAATAATATATGGTATATGTGTTATTAAAATTTAATAATTATGTTATTATTAAGTTATAATCAATTATAATATAATTAATTAATAATATAATATTATTAATAATATAATGAAAATAATATAATAATAAATAAATAATTATTTAAAAATAATTAATTCGATAAGTAATAATAACATAAAAATATTAATATATTTAATATTAAAAAATATAAATTTAATATTATTAAGTGTATTATATTAATATTAAAATTATTATTTATTATTAAAATCATTATTATTTATTATTAAAAATTAAAAAAATTATAGTTTTTTAATTAATTAAGAGTGATTTTCTTGAATTAAATTCCACATAACCATTTCTTAATCCTAAAAAAAAAGTAAAAATTAATGAATGGAAAAAAGCAATGCATTAAATCAACTTTTCCTAGGAGCTAAGAAGTTTCACTTCTACCGCGCGAGAGTCTCACACATCTGTTTTTTTTTTATTGAAATCGACCCCAGGGGGTCCATATCGACCCCTTTGGTAACTCTTGGCTTATATGATATGATAGGATGTTATGTTAAAATGATTAAAACATTACCATTGTCTATGGTCTACCTCTATACCGTAATTGTAAGTGTCGCGTTCATACTCGCGGTGCGGTGCGGTGCGGTGCGGTGTGTAGGGCAGTTTGCCCGACAGTGCGAGTATGTCGCGAGCTCGGAACAACGAACAACAATGCGCGGAAATGCCATAAATATAAATTATAAATGGATGATAATTCTCAACGGCTAACGCGTTTCTCGATAGAAAACACTCGTAAAGTAATGTGCGGCCGATAACGCTGTGAAGTAATAACCTTATTGCAATGCGGCCGCGCTGAGTGATAGCTGATTGCTCAGCGAGCGATCGCTCGTGAGAAGGGGATAAATTTAATTATTTTATGTTGTCAATTGTTAAAGAAGATTCAATATGGAGGATTGTGTCAGTTAACCTTTTTCTTGTCAGGCGTGTTATGTACATGTAGGTAGGGTGACCAGCTCTCAGGGTTTCAAAACCGTTTCTCCTGGGATATGAATTAAACGATAACATTATAGCTACAGTACAAAGTGAGGTTAGTGCATTTGTCGTTGTTGCTACCGGAGTAAGGTAACCATTTCTCAGTAATTCACCTGGAGTCTCAGGGTTTCAACACCTCTCCGGGCATATGAATTAGACGATAAAATTATAGGTACAGTACAAAGTGTGAGATTAATGTATTTGTCGTTGCTACCGGAGTAGAGTTATCAGTTCTCAGAGATTTACCCGGAGTCTCAGGGTTTCAACACCTCTCCGGGCATATGAATTAGACGATAACATTATAGCTACACAACAAAGTGTGAGGTTAGTGTATTTGTCGTTGTTGCTACCGGAGTAAGGGTTACCAGTTCTCAGAGATTCACTCGGAGTCTCAGGGTTTCAACATCTCTCCGGGAATATGAATTAGACGATAACATTATAGCTACACAACAAAATGTGAGGTTAGTGTATTTGTCGTTGTTGCTACCGGAGTATGGTTACCAGTTCTCCGAGATGTACCCCGAGTCTCAAGGTTTCAACACCTTCTTTCCGGGCACATGAATTAGATGTTAACATTGTAGCTACAGTACAAAGTGTGAGGTTAGCGTCTTTTTCGTCGTTGCTACCGGAGCATGGTGACCAGCTCTCACCCAGAGTGTTAGGGTTTAAACACCGTTTGTCCGAGCATATGTGCACTACGGAAAATGTAAAAGTCAATGTTTGGCAAAAGGTGGAATGATGACATCAGAAATGAATGCAATGATGAAATGGATGTTTAAGGAAAACGAAGAAAGGAGTTTAAACATGGTTTGGACATGTGGAGAGAATGAATTTCTAAGCGAGTATACAAGTCAAAAGTGTAAAGGTGTGCGTGTAAGAGGTGGACCGATGAAAACGTGACTGGACCAAATGGACTAGATTTTGAAAGAAGGTAAAGTGAGAAGTATGATTAATAGAAGATATATGAATTTAGAGGAGGGGAAATTGATGCGCTTGAATACCAAAAAAAAATTGAAATCTATTATCTCTGCCTGCCCTGCAAGGGACACGTTGTGGGGTTATGTATGTACTCGTTTATGTACCACCCGATAAATATTTAATTAACTTTTATTTGGGATAAAATTTCATTTAGTTGAAGTTTAACGTCGGTCTCATCTTTTCGACTATTTTTACAATAATTTTAAAATATTAAATTAATTCGTTGGCTGTCGGTTGCCGACCCCATTATACGAGTTTGGTCAACTATGTTCTGCTTAAGCGCGTAATACTGTGTACACTGCACCGTTTTCAACCTTTTTAGCTTTGTGATCCCCCCAAAGTGTTGATAAATCAAATTAGGACTTCGCGACCATCCTTCATAAACTTAATGTTTGGCATGTCCACGCGGTCTCACAAATTTGGAACTTGCACAAAGACGATAAACTGTATGAGGTAAGGATATCTTCTAAGATGAATAAAGTCTTTCGGAATGTTGTCGGCTGAATGTCGCCGGTTCGAACTCATCTCGAATGACGTCGATATTTTTTTTCCGCCTTGTATTCGAGGGTATATCTTTATACCTATAATTTCGGTCATATAATTTTTTTTAAATAAAAGCAAATAACATGTCGTTGTACTCCGATCGTACAGCAATATGGAATTGAGGTTGTTGGTGTGCCCTCCAACTGAATTGACGTTGAAGTGGTGAGGGGATCCTTGCTATCGAAATTATGAAGGGATCCTTGCTGTTGAAATGACGAGAGAATATTTGCTGTTGAAATGACAAGGGGATCCTTGCTGTATAACTGGCGAGGGGATTCTTACTGTATAAATGGGTTGGAGATCTTTGCTGTTGAAATGACGATGGAATCCTTGGTGTTAAAATGACGAGCACATCTTCGTTTCCTAACATAATTGATGTTGGTATCTCAGCAAAGGAAGGCTCAGCAATGACAACGACAAGTGACAAGGGGATCTTTGTAATTTATTTTTATCAAACACTGTTTATTCCACTTTTTTGTGACGGTATAACCCTACCGGTTTCAAGGCTTTCACCTCATCTTCAGGGGAGCGCAAACAAGACTAAATGCTGTTCGAACTGGTACCGATATACACGCTTCAACGGTTGGAGGCTGGGGGATGAGGAAGGCACGGGATAATTTCGGCCAAGAGCGGAGAGATTTTGGGGAAATAACTGTTCAACAGATGTTCCGATCGGTGTACTGATTTAGAAATTTCTAGGGCCTCTAATCTGTCCAATTTATTTCCGTTATCACTGATATGTAGGGGATCTTTGGAGAGGGATCTTTGCTGTATAAATGGCGAAGGGGTGTTTTGCTGTATAAATGGTGACGGGATCCTTGCTAGTGAAATGGAATCGTTGTTGTTGAACTGACAAGGAGATCCTTGCTGTGTAAATGGCGAGGGGATCCTTGCTGTTGAAATGACGAGAGGATCCTTGATGTTAAAATGACGAGCACAGCTTCGCTTCCCAACATAATTGATATTGGAATAGCGAGGGGAACCTCGATTACGAGACACAGAAACGAAGAGATTTGAAACGTACATATACGTACAACTTACCAGTTCGAACCGCGTCTGCACACGTCTTGACCTCTGCAAATGCGAAATGTTCGTGAGTTGACACGCGCTAATTGTATTAGTAAAATAACAGGAGAGAGAAGACTATTGGTGTAAACAATGTACATTGGAACCTCGATCAATCGTTCCTCGAGTTACGTTTTCCCGTATGTAATTTACTTCATCCAGTCCTGAATCAATCCTATATAAAACACGTTAAAATAGATCGCTTCGACACCATAATAAGGTAAAAAAATAAACCGCAATATCCCTTTAGGTAGTAGGAAAGTTCGACATCATGAGGGTGGCCCGTTGGCATCGTACGGGCTTAATCGATGCACTCTTGATTTAAGCTTCCGTGCGTCAAACAAGAAAGAAACAATTCGATAGATTATTTTTTTTAATAAACAATTTGTGCCTCGATTCCGCGTTTTAACGTGATAAAATAGATTTACGATGTTGTTAAAATAGTTAGTTGTAAGGATTGTTGTCTAGTTATCAGTTAGTATGTAGGTGTTAACTATATCTAAGAAATTAAATATTAAGATTATTGAAAATAAAATTTCGTTGTAGGAAATAAAAATGAAGTGAGTTCATAGTTATAATATGTAAATTAGATTAGTTCTTAATATATACATTTGTATATAGATATAGTATTTATAATCAGCAAATCTTCTTAATCAGCAATTCAAAGGGTCATATAAACTTGTTTAAAATCCCATCTTTATACGAAAAACTAAATATTCATCATTCCAAGAAATTCTATTGGACGAGAATTCTTCGAAAATAAGATTGCTGCTATAACAATTGACGACCCGACAGTTGCGAAGCTCAGGTCATTTTTCGACCGGCGCGCCCTCGACTATAAACCCTCATAACTTTTCGAATTTTCAAGATTTTTTTAACATTTCTTACTGGAAATGAGAGGGGGCAGCGGGAGAGTTAAGGGTATTAAGGAAAATTATTAAAATTAAACATACCTTAACTGAAAAATATAGTCTGTGACAACCATTGCATTCTTACACACCGTTTTATGTGATTTCTGACACCCTTGTGATTTACACATACATATGTGTTATTTACACTCTTTTAGACAACGTCTGTGGCCTAGGTGGTAGGACGCCCGTCTCCCATCCCGGAGGTTGCGGATTCAAATCCCGCTGGAACAAAAAAAATCCAGTCTGTTAACCATATGTTATACTTAATTACAGTACCCGGCGGTAAGCAATACACATCGGGCTTAAGAAAGAGACTATCGGCCATAATCGGCTAACTTCGGCTTTGTAGAGCGTCATCTCTGTCATTCATACACGTGTTCCGTCGCGATTTTTCAGTCGTTGTCAAGCGTTCTAGGGACAGAGACAACGCTCTACAAAACCGAAATTAGCCGATTATGGGCGACAGTCTCTTTCTTAAGCCCGACGTGTATTACTTACCGCCGGGTACTGTACGTGACGTAACTACTTGAATGTAGGAAAAATATGAGGAACTTCCGTGGTTTAGTTAGTAAAACGCTTATCTTCCAGTCTGGAGATTGCGGAATCGATTCCCGTTGGAATCCGTGATTTTTTAAAAAGGACGATAGTCTTGTTTTCACTTAAGGCCTTTTCACTTAAACATCTTTCTGGTTGGTTTGAATATATTGCTACATGGCAATATGCCCGCCAGGTTGTACTGTATACAACGAACGTGTAATAAAATACAACATGATGGTCGCGATGAAATATCACGACGGTCGCGAATACCAACAAATTGAGAAACGATGGTTTACAGAATACTCTTCTAGCTGGCATATCCATTGTTATGCTAAGTCCTCAACTGTCTCCACTGCAGTCCCTCCATTGTGTGCCCCTGACGACTGGCTCCAGGCCTCTTCATCTCCATTGTGCGCTTGAAGAAGTCTGAACTGAGATCTTTTAAGAATTCTTTAGCAAGCATTTAGTTAACTGTCCAGCTGGAACACAATAACAACAGATTTAAGTATAATGTTTTTAAATAAAGTCATATACGAGTATGTTACTTTGTATTTCCTAAATTATTCATTTTTGAAACTTTAGTTAGTATATCATTCAACTCCGTGTCCGCACGACAGAATACGGAATGAAGTGATAAGGAATGAATGTGAACTTAAGGCTTGTGTTGAGTAAGGTGGAGAAGGACGCGCTGGCGTAATAGTGTTTTGGTGCCAACTTTGATGTATGGGAGAGAAACGTGGAAAATGACTAATAAGAGACGAATAAATGCTGTGAAAATGCGTGCATTGAGGAGAATACACGGAGTGACAATGCATGACAGAATACGGAATGAGGTGATTAGGGATGAATGTGAACTTATGGCTTGTGGTGAGTAAGGTGGAGAAGGAGCACGCTGAGATGGTTTGGACATGTGGAAAGAATGAATGAGGAAAGGCTAATATATATTTTCTCGAACTCGACAGTATCAAAATCTGCTTGGATAATAATTAGACTTGAATGTGACTCGCCACCACGCAGTGGCTCGACCGCAAACGACACATGACAGACACTTCCATCTAGTTCATTCTTATTAAATTAAACCATGATTTCAAAGGGGTAGACTGTTGGATTGGTTTATATATTTTGAAGAAGCGGGTGATTAGTTGTACCTTCAGAGATGCTCTAAAGTGTTATATTCTGGGTGGGTTTCTTAGTGGTTAATAGATCTCTTATTTGCTTTTTTTTTTTTTCATTCTTATATTACTGTTTAACTATTTCAATGTATTGTGTCGTAGTTTTTTTTTATGTGTGAACATCATTTCCCATTTGTCATTTTACCTTCATAAAATTTGGACTCCTTTGAGACTTTTCTTTTTCCCGTTCTTGCTGACAGTTAGTTGTAACCTGAGGTGGTATATGTGGGTTTACTCTTTATTTTGTCTTCTGCCATACGTTTTTTGTTTTGTTTTTTATTCTAGATATGTGGGGGTGTGGGCTGAAAGCCCCCCGACGTCTTTGCGGTCGGGCTCGCCCTACATTAGTGGGGTGTATCTCAGCCGGGGGAATGTTTGTGGGATGAGCCCGGACCTTTTAATGTATTCTCTCTTGAATGTATTTTTTT
Organism: Odontocerum albicorne; assembly: GCA_949825065.1. Classification (NCBI taxonomy): domain Eukaryota; kingdom Metazoa; phylum Arthropoda; class Insecta; order Trichoptera; family Odontoceridae; genus Odontocerum; species Odontocerum albicorne. The sequence goes on along the minus strand of OX463867.1, from coordinate 360,016 downwards.
TTGTCAGCTATTTATTTTCTGTGTTTTTTTTTCTCTTCTTATTCTACATGTTCAAGGGTGTGGGCTGAAAAACATCTGGTGTCCCCGTAGCTGGGCTCGCCCTATATTGGTTGGGTGTATCTTGGCCGGGGGGGGCGTTATTAGGTGAGCCCAGACCTTTTGATAGCTTCTGTTTTTTAATGTATTCTCTTTTTAATGTGTTCTTGAAATATATCTAAATGTATTATGTGCATACTATGGTATGTTGCTATCAATAAACCTGTATTTATTATTTATATCTAGAACCCTTTTATACACCAGTTATTGTATATCCCAATCCAACGGTCATCAGTGTCAAGTTTCTTGCTTAATTTTATTTAAAATATCAGTTACTGGCTGTGAAATATCAGTACTGGCTGTGAAATATCAGTTACTGGCTGTGAAATATCAGTTACTGGCTGTGAAATATCAGTACTGGCTGTGAAATATCAGTCACTGGCTGTGAAATATCAGTTACTGGCTGTGAAATATCAGTTACTGGCTGTGAAATATCAAATGTATTTTATTTTGTTCAGTCAAAATTGAAATAATTTAAAGATGAACCATCATAAACAGTAGAATGTGTCACGGTTTTATTTCTGTTTACTGAAGACGGAAGCAAGTCGTGATGTCTTAATAATCCTACGCGAAGTGAGGGCGCTCTCTCTGTCAGCTGGACAGAGGCGGGCGGGTGCTAATTGTATGAGAAATACACACAGCACGGTGTGGATACACGACGTGACAGGGAAAGCGACTAACACATACAACACGACTATATAAAGGGTCTCTCAAATTGAGCGTTTTTTTATTTTTTTGGATAAAACACAGATGGCGTCGCGAACTTGCATGGGTCTTGTGATATTTAAGAAGTGTAATGTATAACATTTATAAAAATGGAGTCGTATACAGTACAATAAAGCGTTCAAATTGTTGAATTATTTTATGTATTGTAATCTCCGGAAACGGTGATGTTAATTGCCCACCAAGATCATGTGATCTGACACCATTGGACTATTTTCTCTGGGGTTACGTGAAAAGCCAGGTCTATAAGAATGACCCTCGATCGATTCCTGAGCTGAAAGACGATATTATTCGCGTTATCGGTGAGTTAGAACCGCAATTATGCCAAAATGTCATCGAAATTTTTGACTAAAGAGTGGACATCTGTGGAGCTGCAAGAGGTGGACATTTGGCGGATATTGTTTTTTTTGTGTTTAAATGTCATACATTATACTTCAATGATCAATAAAAAGTTTTTTGAAATCAAAGCAAATTGTGTGTTTTATTCAAGAATTAAAAAAAGTTGAATTAAAAGAACCGCTCAATTTGAAAGACCCTTTGTATCCCGATTCCGTGTGATAACGTGATCAACTAGAGATGGGGCCAGTCCAGGTCCTGTGTTTTAACGTGATCGATATCACGTTCAAAAACAATTCAACCTTTGATCGATAGTCTCCTGATTTCTTACATTGTCAATAAATACCCTAGATTAGCGGTCAGCAGCCTATAGTATATGCACTAAAGTGACACTTTTGCATACGAACAGGGTGATTGCTGCTGAAATACTGTCCACATCAATTAGGCCGAGGCCACACCAAAGTGCTTCGTTAGGTGCTAAGCTAGGTTTTACGTGACTCATATACTAGGTGACTTCATGCCTGGCCACACCAAAGTGCTACGCACAAATGTCACATAGTGACGAAGAAGATACTATCCAATGGGACTCCTTCTCCGGTGGCGACACCTGAGTGTGAAAATAAGCGCAGTAATACTTAATATATAAAGTGGTTTAAGGCTGAGACCCCACCAAAATGCTGCGTTAGGTGCTTAGCTAGATTTTATGTGATTCATATACTAGGTGACTTCATGCCTGGCCACACCAAAGTGCTACGCACAAATTCATTTGACAGTTGGGAGCGGTTGAGTCAACACACGATGCCACTCTCAAAACTAACTAATTTCATTACAACTTACCATGTTTATTTACTTTCCGTGCAACTTCATTACAAAGTGATTTTATTACAGGTACATTCTTGTATAATTTGCTCGATGGGTTCCAAAAAGGCTCCCTTTTATACACAGCTGTTATTAAAACTTCCGCCATATTTTAAATTAACCAACACGTTTGTTCGCTAGAAGATTCACTCGATGACTAATCGTCATGCAACGTGGCGCGAAGCGTGCAGTGTGGCCACTGCGATAGTGTGCGGTACGTTGGTTCGCTAGGATATGCCGCCTAACTCGCAACATAGCTCTAAGCATCAAGCGAGGCTCCTACCTGTGTGGCCGAGGCCTTATAATATGTACAAATAGGGCGGTTGCTGCCGAAATACTGTCCGGATACTGTCCAGATCAATTATAATATACACGAACAGGGTGATTGCTGCCGAAATACTGTCCGGATACTGTCCAGATTAATTATAATATACACGAACAGGGTGATTGTTGCCGAAATACTGTCCGGATACTGTCCAGATCAATTATAATATACACGTACAGGGTGATTGCTGCCGAAATACCGTCCGGATACTGTCCAGATCAATTATAATATACACGAACAGGGTGATTGCTGCCGAAATACTGTCCGGATACTGTCCAGATCAATTATAATATACACGAACAGGGTGATTGCTGCCGAAATACTGTCCGGATACTGTCCAGATCAATTATAATATACACGAACAGGGTGATTGCTGCCGAAATACTGCCCGGATACTGTCCAGATCAATTATAATATACACGAACAGGGTGATTGCTGCCGAAATACTGTCCGGATACTGTCCAAAATAATTATAATTTACACGAACAGGGTGATTGCTGCCGAGAAGCGAATATATTGATTGTTTTTTTAATTCCTTAATTTAATTTTTTAACTTGTATTTCAACGATAAAATTACCTTTTTGATACAAATATTAAAAAAGCAACATGTTTAATTTAATATTGCCACGTAAGCAATGTTATACAATAGGGGAAAAACAATACAAATCGAACAACACAACAAAGCTAATCCGTATAATTCAATCAATTCATCCTGGCAAGAACAATATCTTCACTCTGTTTACCCCAGTCTGTAAGTAGCCCAATACGATATGAGAATCCATACAATGTCCGTATTGAATACCCAATCTGTGCAGTCTTGATATGCAATGCAATGCAAGAGTTACACAAGTAATCATTTGCAGCCACTTCACTATGGAACAAAACATGTTGTCGAGTGGGCTTACAAGAAACGTATGTTAGAGTATAACATGACAGGCTGTGTTAGTTCCGGACTGTTGAAATACGAAATGACAATATTAAATATAAATAAAGCGAAATACCGTTAAAAGAAGGTACGCAAAGCGAGATATAGTTATCATGTAACTCATGACTGAGCATCGTGCCTCCCATGATAGCCTCACACTTGCTCAGTTCAACGCATTGGGACTTTTCTTGTTCTTCCACGTTTCCAGTGATCATCTAACTGTCTCCTTGGTCACGAGTAATGCGTCCAAAGAATCGGAGAACTCGCCGAAGGCATGCTGTCAACAATCTGCCCGGTGGTTCTCAGTTCTTCGAGAATGGAGGTGTTAGTTCACCTTACTTTCCATAGAATGGAGGTGTTAGTTCGCCTTACTTTCCATAGAATGGAGGTGTTAGTTCGCCTTACTTTCATAGAATAGAGGTATTAGTTCGCCTTACTTTCCATAGAATGGAAGTGTTAGTTCGCCTTACTTTCCATAGGATGGAGGTGTTAGTTCGCCTTACTTTCCATAAAATGGAGGTGTTATTTCGCCTTACTTTCCATATAATGGAGGTGTTAGTTCGCCTTACTTTCATAGAATGGAGGTGTTATTTCGCCTTACTTTCCATAGAATGGAGGTATTAGTTCGCCTTACTTTCCATAGCATAGAGGTATTAGTTCGCCTTACTTTCCATAGAATGGAGGTGTTAGTTCACCTTATTTTCCATAGCATGGAGGTGTTAGTTCGCCTTACTTTCCATAGAATCCGTAACACCCTTCTCCAGCATCACATTTCAAATGTATCTATTCTACGTCTCTCAGAGTTCAAGTTCTCTCAGTTCTTTGGTAAAGGTTTATAATGAAGTTAATGTCTTTTAACGCTGAAATTTCTTAAAGTGCTTTTAAAAAATATATCTTTCGGCAACAATAGTGGTCACTGTTAATAGATATACTTTAAGTAGCATAGCGACCAGCAGCTTCTCTGAACGCCTGCAAAGTGGTCCAGGTATCCTCATTAAGTATTTGACATCTGCCAACGCCATTTGCATATATTTAGTGCGGAGCTGTTAACTGAATTATGATGTACTCGTATAATATTCTTACAACTTGTATCTCCTCCTTTCTTAGGGCCGCAACACACAGAGCCGTTTCCATTCTACACAATTTATTATTCATTTATAACATTCATGACCCGCATAGCCTATTGGTTAGAAATTTGTCTTAAGCCGCTGATTCGAATCCCGTTAGGACCTAGATTAAAAACTAACTAGATTCCAGCCTAGTATTAATATATCATTCTATGCCACAGGAACAACAACGACAAAACCCCTGGCATAATACCACATTTGACTGGATCGGTTCAGAATAGTCAATTTATTCAATGAAGACCAAAATCTACCTTGAAGTTATACTTCTCTCCAAACGAACATCCCTCAGACACATATTGGTAAGATACAATGGGGACATCTCATTAAGGGACTTGAATACAAAGAGACAAAGTTTGAATAGAGAAAATCTTGAAACTGTTTCCAGTCAAGTCACGCGAAATGTTATATAGCGTCGTTAAGAGAGAACTTTCCTTAACCTTTCCCATCTTGTGCTAAAAAAAAACGCGCGTTCCGGTGCTGTGTATTCAATACACATCAATACACATGTAAAAATGAGCGATTTAAAAATCGGTAAAATAATAATATTCATTGCTAATCGCTTCAATTACTTAAATTTGTAGTCAAAAGTGATAATATTTGAAATTTAATTGCTGAAAACATGAAAAATACATTGGCCGACTTTCACATGGTCCCTGTGACTTGTATCTATCTTTAAATGAGCCAAGATCCACTATGAATTAATACTAATTACGAACATTTAATTTTAGGTATAAAAAATCGAAAATCCAATTATCGTATACCCCATCCCTAGCCAATGCAGACTAACGTAGTGACTTTTGACAAATGTCACAAAATATTATTTGATTTTAACAAATTGACACATTTTTGCTAATTTGTAACAAGATGTATTAATTTGACATTATTGTTAGTTTTATGTAATGTATTTACCTAAATAACTTGCTATTTATTAGAATTGAGGCTTATATTAAAAGTTGATAAAATAATTAAAATTACTGAACGTCGTAACAAGGTTGTATTGGGGCAAATTTGTGAAACGTCACAGGAACCATGCTACATTTTCTTTAGTATAGTGATAGACATATCCTGTTGCATATTTGCATTTGCATTAGCTAGTCTGCATCTTCTCTCTCCATTGGGTCCCTGACAACTAGCAACAGTTCTACGCCATTTAGCTCTATCCGCTGATGTTTGTTTTAGTTGTGCTGAGCATTAATGCATTACCTACACATATATGATACAAGTACATTCCATCCCACTATTCTACTATCAGGTCAAGCAGAAACCACTGGACGGAACTATGGACGGAAGACAATCCTCTGTGTTTGGTGGGATATGAAGGGTGTTATCCATTATGAGCTGTTAAAACCTGGTGAAACCGTTAATACTGAACGCTACCGACAACAAATTATGGATTTGAACCGAGCATTGCGTGTAAAACGACCAGAATATCAAAAGAGGAAACACAAAGTGATTTTGTTTCATGATAATGCACAATCGCACATAGCAAAACCGATCAAGGAAATGATTGAGGCGTTTAGTTGGCAAATACTTTCGCATGCGGCTTACTCACCAGACTTAGCTCCATCCGATTACTACTTATTTGCATCGATGGGATACGGACTTGCTGAGCGGCGCTTCACTTCTTCCAAAAATGTCTTGATGATTGGTTTGCCTCAAAAGAGCAACAGTTTTTTTGGCGTGGCATCCACAAATTGCCAGAGAGATGGGAAACATGTGTAGCTAGCGATGGGCAATACTTTGAATAAAATATTTTTTACCATTTTCATACAATAAATGTGTATTTTCTAAAAAAAAATCCGGTTTCATATTTACTGACCTGTGTAAATTTGTTTAATTTTCTTAACTTTTGTTGACTGTTCAGTTTCAATAATTTTAATAGATTAATTATGTTAAATGTCTGAATGACTCGTAAAGAATCATCCTAAGGGGGTTAATAACTTCTACTATAGTTCGGAAATTCTAGGATGAGTCCTGTGACAGTTCAAAAATTTGCCCCAACACAACCTTGTAACGACGTTCAGTAATTTTAATTATTTTATCAACTCTAATATAAGCCTCGATTCTAATAAATAGCAAGTTATTTAGGTAAATACATTACATAAAACTAAAAATAATGACAAATTAATACATCTTGTCACAAATTAGCAAAAATGTGACAGTTCGTTAAAATCAGATAATATTTGGTGACGTTTGTCAAAAGTCACCAAGTTAGTCTGCATTGGCTAGGGATGGGGTATTCGATAGTTGGATTTTCAAAAATCGATTTTCAAAATCGATTTTTGAAAAAAATCGATTTTGAAAATCGATTTTTGAAAATCGAAATAATTGAATGTTCGTAATAATTGAATGTTTGAAAATCGAAATAATTGAATGTTCGTAATTAGTATTAATTCATAGTGGATATTGGCCTATTTAAAGATAGATACAAATCATACAATACATTAGAAAGTCAGTATAATGAAAATTAGGAATTAAAACGTCAGTTTAGAGAAAAACAATTGTTCGATTTATAAAAAAAAAACTATTCGATTTGCAAAAAAAAAACGATTTTACCCCATCCCTTTGTGACATGACGTTTTAAACGTCGCACGGTTCATCCTAGACTTTCTAAAGTATAGAGCTATAAACCTGGTACGTTGCATGTCGGGGGAACTATTTCTACAACTGACAAAAAAAAACATAAACTTCTAAGAGCCAGACTTTCCTATCTATACATCTTCTCACACAACTCGTCCGATTTCTCTGACTTTTTACATTCTCTTTTTTCAAAATATAATTTACTTGATCACACTATACTTTTCTCGGTCTTCCTCTACCACTGCTTACCCCCACATTTATACTATATATTTATTATATTAATATTTCTTAATTCATTCTTTCTACAAGCCCAAACCTTCTCACAGTTCTCTTTTTCATCTTATTCAACTCATCAACCTTAATTAAAGTCAGGTTCGTCCCTTATCACTAAATTCTTTATTCTTTCATACATTGTTACTCCCGACATTCATCGAAATGCACGCTTAATTAACTCCAGTATTAATTCTGTTCATTTCAGACTTTCCACGTCCACGTTTCACTCCCATATCAATTTGGTACTAAAATACTGTTGTGGTCTATCATGTTCGAGTATATACGTTTGAGTGTCCCATTTGTTTTGTTTTCTATCTCTACACGTCGTTAAATATCCCTGTTACCTCTTCCAAAATCTGAGAAAATACTACTTAAATAGCAGAATTCTTCAACTTTCTCCAATCTTTCATTACTCACCCATATGTCGTATTTACTTTTCCTTCCACTCTTTTCTGTCACCATAACTTTGGCTTTCTCAACATTCATTCTCAGATCTTTCTCTTCGCATATCTCAAACAATTTACTTATCAAACTCTACAATTCACCATCACTCTCCCCCAACTACCACGCCCTCAGCATACAGTAATCTGCAATTGATTTTTTTTGTGGCAAGGAATATCGACATCATATAAAGTAAATGTGGATACTGTATTGCATTACACTTTTATCGTATACAGTACAACCTGGCGGAATGATTGCCACGTGGAAATATCTTCCAACCAACCATAAAGATGTAAAGGGGCTTCAACGGAAAACCAGACTGCAATCCTTAAAAAAAACTAGATTCTAACGGGAATCGAATCCTCAACTTCCGAGCTGGGAGACAAGCGTCTTACCAACTAGGCCACCGATGATACTATTTGGTTCAATTTTTTTCTTCTTCTTCCTCTTCTTTTAGGCTTGTTGGCCTGTTATGGTCCTGCATCATCGTTTCCCTCTTGTGACGTCGACTGCCAGCTGTCTTTCCATCTTTTGGGAGGTCGTCCTTGAGGTCTGCTTGCTTGGGGGATACTGTCACTGGCCATTCTTACGACTCTTGGTTCCACCATTCTATATACATGTTCGTTCCAGAACCTTCTTCTCTGTCGTCCCCATCTGACAATATCTTCAACTTCGCACGTCCTTCGGATTTCTGTGTTTCGTACTCTATTAGAAGGGTTTTGCCAGCGATACTCCTGAGTACCTTCATTTCGCTGGTTCGAAGGAGATTTTTGGTTCTGACAGTGTCGGCTCTGGACTCTATGCTGTATGTCATTATGGGGCGGACACAGGTTTTGTATATCCTCACATTGCTTTGGATGTTCATATACTTGTTTTTCCAGATAGTGTTCTTTAAACATCCGGAAATAGCTGCGGCATTTTGTGATTGTTCAAGTACTTCGCCATAGAGGTCATTATTGCACATTATGCTAGCAGCCAAGTATTTAAATTTTGTAACTTGTTCAATCGGTGTGTCGTTGATCGTCACACTGCAATTATATTTATTTTTTGCCTCTTTTAACTTTGTTTCCAATCGCTTCACGTCTTTATATACCCCTCGTAAGGCTTTCGTCGTCTGAGAAAATACTATCCAATTCCTCAACTTTCTCTCCTCTTCTATTTCTCACCCATATATCGCATTTATTTTTCCTTTCACCCTTTTCTATCACCATTGGATTTGAAATATACATTTTGCAATAAATATATCCATCTGTCCCTTGAGAAAAACGTTTAGTTTACCGTGTCATACTGGCTTAATAGCGTAATGTATTCTTTAGCAATTAGTACCGCGGTCCACCGTTCGGTAGCGCGCTGTTGTCGGACATCTTTATTCATATTTTACTTGTAACGTTCCTCGCTTTTGTCTATTATCTTCGCAAGTGTTAAATGTGTCTATGGTATGGAATACAGGTGTGTATTTAGAACAGCTATCGGCGCCGGCGCGCGGCGCAATGAACAGTTTTAAACACTATGGTTCCCAAATATAATTATACTTGAGAAAATGTAGGATGGTCCCTGTGACATTTGAAATGATATGTCTCAAAGGGATGGGGTAAAATAGTTTTACCCCCTCCCTTTGAGGTACGCATAATAAGGTACATTGTACCGTTTTGTTATAAGGGGGCATTGTACCGTTTTGTTATAATGTACATTGTACCGTTTTGTTATAAGGTACAGTGTACCGTTTTGTTATAAGGTGCATTGTACCGTTTTGTTATAAGGTACGTTGTACCGTTTTGTTATAAGGTACATTGTATCGTTTTGTTATAAGGTACGTTATACCGTTTTGTTATAAGGTGCATTGTACCGTTTTGTTATTAGGTACGTTGTACCGTTTTGTTATAAGATACGTTGTACCGTTTTGTTATAAGGTACATTGTATCGTTTTGTTATAAGGTACGTTATACCGTTTTGTTATAAGGTACATTGTACCGTTTTGTTATAAGGTGCATTGTACCGTTTTGTTATTAGGTACGTTGTACCGTTTTGTTATAAGGTACATTGTACCGTTTTGTTATTAGGTACGTTGTACCGTTTTGTTATAAGGTGCATTGTACCGATTTGTTATAAGGTGCATTGTACCGTTTTGTTATAAGGTGCATTGTACCGTTTTGTTATAATGTACATTGTACCGTTTTGTTATAAGGTACATTGTACCGTTTTGTTATTAGGTACGTTGTACCGATTTGTTATAAGGTGCATTGTACCGTTTTGTTATAAGGTGCATTGCACCGTTTTGTTATAAGGTACGTTGTACCGTTTTGTTATAAGGTACATTGTACCGTTTTGTTATAAGGTACATTGTACCGTTTTGTTATAAGGTGCATTATACCGTTTTGTTATAAGGTACGATGTACCGTTTTGTTATAAGGTGCATTGTACCGATTTGTTATAAGGTGCATTGTACCGTTTTGTTATAAGGTACGTTGTACCGTTTTGTTATAAGGTACATTGTACAGTTTTGTTATAAGGTACATTGTACCGTTTTGTTATAAGGTGCATTGTACCGTTTTGTTATAAGGTACGTTGTACCGTTTTGTTATAAGGTACATGGTACCGTTTTGTTATAAGGTACATTGTACCGTTTTGTTATAAGGTACATTGTACCGTTTTGTTATAAGGTGCATTGTACCGTTTTGTTATAAGGTACATTGTACCGTTTTGTTATAAGGTGCATTGTACCGTTTTGTTATAAGGTACGATGTACCGTTTTGTTATAAGGTGCATTGTACCGATTTGTTATAAGGTGCATTGTACCGTTTTGTTATAAGGTACGTTGTACCGTTTTGTTATAAGGTACATTGTACCGTTTTGTTATAAGGTACATTGTACCGTTTTGTTATAAGGTACATTGTATCGTTTTGTTATAAGGTGCATTGTACCGTTTTGTTATAAGGTATGTTGTACCGTTTTGTTATAAGGTGCATTGTATCGTTTTGTTTTAAGGCACATTTCACAACATCGGCTTTGTAGAGCATCGTCTCTGTCATTCATACACGTGTTCCGTCGCGTTGTTGCGTACCGGACTGTTAGCGCATCGTGCGACAGAGACGACGCTCTACAAAGCCATGTGTATTACTTACCGCCAGGTACTGAAGATCATTGTTATAAAAAATGAATAAACTAATAAAAATCCGTCAGTACTCTTGCATTTTAGAAGAGACCTCAAGAACAGCTCTTCACTCAGCTCAGACTTGACGAACAACTCTTCACTCAGCTCATACCTCAAGAACAGCTCTCCACTCAGCTCAGACCTGAAGAACAGCTCTTCCCTCAGCTCAGACTTGAAGAAGTGCTCTTCACTCGGCACATACCTCAAGAACAGCTCTTCACTCGGCTCGGACTTGAAGAAGAGCTCGGTCCAGCCCAACGAAGAACAGATTTCCGTTAATGAAGAGAGCTATCCGTCGACAGTACTGCATTTTAAAACACTGTCATGGAGTTGCTCTCTTTATAAACGGGTCTAATATCATCATTCCACGGGACATCGTCACATCACATCAAGAGAGAAGGAAACTACTTGTTGAATTTATTTGTCTATAAAATATTATATTGATAAATATAGGTTTGATTATAACAACACAGTAACAATAATTATAATAATAAATATAGGTTTGATTATAAATGAAATATTATTATAATAAATATAGGTTTGATTATAAATGAAATATTGTAATAATAAATATAGGTTTGATTATAACATCACAGTAACAATAATTATAATATAGGTTTGATTATAAATTAAATATTAGAATACTAAATATAGGTTTGATTATAAATGCAATATTATAATAATAAACATAGGTTTGATTATATGATAAATAAAATATTATAATAATAAATATAGGTTTGATTATAACAATCCGCATGTAAGTAATACACGTCGGGCTTAAGAAAGGGACTGTCGGCCATAATCGGCTTACTTCGGCTTTGTAGAGCGTCGTCTATGTCATTCATACTGGTACGCGTATTCCGTCGCGATTTTTCAGTCGTTGTCAAGCGTTCTAGGGACAGAGACGATGCTCTACAAAGCCGAAGTTAGACGATTATGGCCGACAGTCTCTTTCTTAAGCTCGATGTGTATTACTTACCGCCGGGTACTGTATGTGTATATCATCATCATCATAATAGGGAAGGAAGTATTCCATATTTATTTAAGACCGTGTGTACAGTGTTATATTTACTTTTTTCCAGCGTTGAATGAAATACATTTTTGTAAATATAATAAATACCATGACTACCATGGTCTAGTTGGTATAATGCGTGACTTGCATCAGGGGGTTTCGGGTTCGACACCGGTTTAAATAATCATAATAATAAAATTATAATTTATATAGCGCCGTTCAGAGATCATCCTTTCCTCAAGGGCGCTATAATTCAGGGTTTGAACCCACCTTTATTGACAAATTTAAAACATATCAAAATAAATATATAAATAAATCACCATCATTGTCAACCTTGGTCGATGCACTGCTGGATGAAGGTCTCCTCAAGCCGACTCCAAATAATTAAGTTTTTTGCTCGTTGGTGCCATGTGTCGGTTCCTGATTTCATCTATCCAGCGTACCTTCAGTCTTCTTCTGGGTCTCTTTATGCCTCTTGGGTACCATTGGATTATTTCGGACGTCCATCGGGAGTCTGACATTCTGGCTACGTAGCCTTTAAGTTCCACAACTTTATAACGTCTTCTACCTTTGTTATGTTGCGAATCGAGCTGTTTCGATTACGGTCTCTTTTAGTATATCCCAACATGCATCTCTCCATGCCCCTTTGTGCGGTCTGGAGCTTTTGTGTGTTCTTTGCTGTGAGCGTCCATGTTTCGCAGTTATATGTAAGTACAGGGAGAATACACTGGCTGTAGACAACGCTTCAGAGATATTGGGAGATCACTTTTGAAGATGTTTTTCAAACGTCCAAATATTCAAATGATGTATATTTTACTATACATAAACGTAGTATGTATAGTAATATATATATCAGGGGTGGCCAACGTGTTTTTTTGCCGCGATAGATTTTTATTAACACACTGATATTTCAAAGAAAACTTCCTTTACAATTTCTCCATTAGAATATTAATATTTTTTTTTCTCAAAAGATGGCTGGCTTTGAATAATGCGGTAATCACTGCAAGTCATTTTAAATTTGTATTTTGTATTATTATTAATAGTTAACGCATTAACACTGTGGGGGTTTAAAGACGTTGTCATCTGTTTAGTCAAACACTGTTTATTTCATTTTATATAACCGTATAAACTTACCGGTTTCAAGGTTTTCTCCTCATCATCAGGGAGGGGGGCACAAACAAGGAAGAATTAAGTTCTTACTAGTACCGACATACACATACTACCTTGATCAAAAAGGTTTAGGACCGGCTACCGTGTGGCGCTCTCAGTCACCCGATTGGAATTCTTTTTCTTTTTTTTTTGTTTTTCACTCCTGGATATTTTGATAAGAGTGTATCGAAAAATAATAAAGTTTGTCGCGTAATCTGATGGGGAACGCCGACAATTCGAGACACAACAAGATACTGGGACGTAAGACACCCCGTCTACCTCACGTTTGGCCAAAATCTTTCTGTTTATGCTCGCTCGCATGTAAAGTAAAGGCGTGCGTGAGAAAAAAGTGACCCGCGCCGCGTATGCGTGTTGAATTAGAAATGGGAACGATAAGAAGAACGAACGGACCTATTTCGGTTATTCAATAAAATGAACTGGTTCATGGAAGTAGTTCACTAATTCATTAAGTTGTATGCCGAATTGTTTGCTCACTGAATGGAGAGAAAAATACTCGACTTAAATACAGTTTTCAAAAATATAGTATACGCATCTAACGGTTAAAACTGGGTTGGGGATTGTATGTGGAGGGAGGCAGCAGAAAACTTCAACAAGCAGCGGTGAGATTTTGTGAATGTATGTATTTGCCAGATGTTCCTCCCGATGCACTGTCTTGGATATTATCTGGACCTCTAATCTGTCCAATACATTTCCGTTACTATTGATGCAATAATTTGGTATCATCGATAAAAAATCTGTGATTTTCTTGAAAATGTATTTGAGAGAGAATTTATTTATTTTTATTTATACATGACAAGAAGTTTTATAAATTTATGAAGAAACAACAGGTAATTTAATTTGGATACAATTTGTATGGATCTGGGTTTATTACCTTTCATTTGTCGTGTCCCCAGTAAACTAGGATGTTGCCTGTATCGTAGTGAGGACAATTAACATGGAAATATGTTGATGGTTTTTTCCGGATTGTTGATTATACAATACACCGTTGTATACTCTCATCAACTCAATAAACAGTGAGACTCAATTACATGTATGCATCACGCAATAACATGTATGTATCACGCAATTATATGTATGTATCACGCAATAACATGTATGTATCACGCAATTACATGTATGTATCACGCAATTACATGTATGTATCACGCAATTACACGTACATATCAAGCAATAATATATATGTATCACGAAATTAAATGTATCACGCAATATCATGTATGTATATATATCACGCAATTACATGTGTGTATCACGCAATCACGTGTATTGTATGTATTACACAATTACATGCATGTATCACGCAATTACATGTATGTATTACGCAATTACATGTACATATCAAGCAATAATATGTATGTATCACGCAATTACATGTATCACGCAATATTATGCAATTACATGCATGTATCACGTAATTACACGTATTTATCACGCAATTTAATGTGTGTATCACACAATAACATGTATGTATTACGCAATTACATATATGTATCACGCAATTACATGTGTATGTTACGCAATTACATGTACATATTAAGCAATAATATAATATGTACTTGTATGTATCACGCAATTACACGTATCACGCAATATCATGTATGCAATTACATGCATGTATCACGCAATAACATGTATGTATATCGCAATTATATGTATGCATCACGCAGTTACATGTATATATCACGCAATTACATGTATGTATCACGTGTATCAAACCCCATATACTGGAAATTTGTAAAAACTATTATTTTATTATACGGCATTTCACTTTTTTGTATACAATACAACCTGGCGGACTTATTGTCATGTGACAATATCTTCCGACCAATCAAAAATGTGTCAAAGATGCCTTAAATGAAAACCAGACTAGAATCTATTTAAAAAAATCACGGGTTCCAGCGGGAATCGATCCTGCAGCCTCCAGGCTGGGAGATAAGTGTCTTACCAACTAGGCCACGGAGGTTTGTCATATTTTATCTAAATTTAAGTAGTTACGCCACTTAATTAAGTATGACATATGGTTAGCAATATGTTATATGGTCTATAATTGGATTCGGAGTCAAATATTTAAAATTTGTGAAATCGTTTTTTTTTGCTGACTTCAGAACACTGGTTGGAATGGTTTTGGTCAGTCTCCTGGTATTAGGTTCTTCCGGACACGTAACTTAACCATAGTACCATACCACACAACTTAAGTATCCTCGAAATCCGGACTTTAACTCTCGGGCAGGCGCAAAACCTTAGATTATATAGGTACGTAAAGTAGCAGAGATAACACAATACATTAAAATGATAATAACTATACACAAGAAAATCTAACATGGTCCCTGTGACGTTTGAAATGTCATGTCTCAAAGGGATTGAGTAAAATAGTTTTTTTTACAAATCGAATCGTTTTTTTACAAATCGAAAAATAGTTTTTCTCTAAACTGACGTTTTAATTCCTAATTTTCATTATACTGACTTTCTAATGTATTGTATGATTTGTATATATCTTTAAATAGGCCAAGATCCACCATGAATTAATACTAATTACGAACATTTAATTATATGTATAAAAAAATCGGAAATCCAATTATCGTATACCCCATCCCTAGCCAATGCAGACTAACGTAGTGACTTTTGACGAACTTCACCAAATATTATTTGATTTTAACAAACTGCCACATTTTTGCTAATTCGTAACAAGATGTATTAATTTAAACTTTAAAATATTGGTCATTGAAGTATAATGTATGATATTTAAACACAAAAAACAATATCCGCCAAATGTCCACCTCTTGCAGCTCCGCAGATGTCCACTCTTTTGTCAAAACTTTCGATGACATTTTTGCATAATTGCGGGTCGAACTTACCAATAACGCAAATAATTTCAACCTTCAGCTCAGGAATTGATCGGGGGTCATTCTTATAGACCTGGTTTTTCACGTAACCCCAGAGAAAATAGTCCAACGGTGTCAGATCACATGATCTTGGTGGGGAATTAACATTACCGTTTCCGGAGATTACAATACATAAAAAAATTCAATAATTTGAACGCGTTGTTGTATTGTAACATATACGACTCCATTTTTATAAATATCATACACTACACTTCTCGAATGTCACAAGACCCATTCAAGTTCGCGACACCATCTGTGTTTTATCCAAAAATAAAAAACCGCTCAATTTGAAAGATCCTTTACTAATACGAATAGGAACCGAATAAATGCTGTAAAAATGCGTGCATTGAGAATATGTGTAGTGACAATGTATGACAGAATACAGAATTAAGATATAAGGGACGAATGTGAACTAAAGACTGACGTTTTAAGTAAGATGAAGAAGAGCATTCTGTGTTAGTTTGGACATGAGGAACGAATGAATGAAGAAATACTAACAAGACAAATGTAAAGTACAAATATGATTGGGTGGCGTGGGGAGAGGAAGACCACGGAAGTATGGTTGGATCAAATGTATGATATTTTGAAAGGAGGAAACGTAGATAAATAGAGAAATCATAGGAGTTTTATGACAAAGTATTTGAATGTAGAAAAGGCAAGAGACGAATGTGGAGATAGGGAAGTTCGCATCATGTTCTCTCCATCTACCCCAACAGAGAAATGGCGTGATAGTATATACTTGTATGTATGTACTGCTCTCGTATTTTGGGGGCTGAGGAAGTTTTGTCAAAAAAGTGCAAATTTTTCTTTTGTGGATATATTTTAATTTTATCGGAAAAAACTCGATCTGTAGAAAAATCAACAGGAAATGTTCAGTATACAATATATTGCCTGATATAATCTTCAGTCTTCGCCCTTAAGACCCATTTTTCCAGTGACTATATATATGAGATCTTAGAAATAATTAACACCTACATACTACTTATAACTAGATAACAATTCTTACACTAATTATTTAGCAAAAACAGGTCCACTCGTTCAGGCTACTTGTATTCCATCACATTCACTCAGACCTTGGTCGTCCCAGCTAATACTGTAGGTGGACTAGTCAGGCAACAGATAATGCTTCGGGAGCTTGTGCTTATAGCGGAAGGGTAGGTCGGATTTACTCTCGTAAGCCCCCAGGGCAGCGACTAAGGGATTGCTGTGGTCCTGTTGACTTTTATAGAACTTCACTGTCCAAGCGAGGATGTGGTGTTGTAGGGTTTCTTCTCGCTGTTCGGCGTGAAGTCGGGTAAGGTTTGTTCTGGGATGGGTGTTAAAAGATATCTTCAATGCCTTGTTCTGCACTTTCTGCAGTTTTTTCAGTGACTGTATTTAATTATTTATTAATTAAGTTTAAAAATAATTGTAATTAGTTTAGTCAAATATTGTTTATTACACTTTACACAACGGTATACCCTACCGGTATAAGGAGCGTTGGGGATTTTTTTCGGGCTGCCGGGGACAAAGGTGCCTACTCTCAGGTGATAGTCAACGTTGGGGGGGTCCTGATATGACATTGTGAAGAAGAAGAAAATACTCTACCGGTTTCATAATCAGGAGAGCAATTGAATGTCTGTTGCGACCATGTAACTAGCTTCATTTAATTTTGTCTGGTTGGATGGAAGAGATTGCCGCCTGGTAACAAGCCCGATAGATTGTATTTGCAATAAAAGTGTTTAATAAATAAATATGTATTATTAAATTGTCTTTTTATTATTATTATATGACCGGAATTCACAACGTGGTGGCACTTCCGTTGCTATATGTTAGGTGGCACTTCTTTTACTCTAGGTGGCACTTCTGTTACTCTAGGTGGCACTTCTGTTACTCTAGGTGGCACTTCTGTTACTCTAGGTGGCACTTCTGTTACTCTAGGTGGCACTTCTGTTACTCTAGGTGGCACTTCTGTTACTCTAGGTGGCACTTCTGTTACTTTAGGTCAGTGTCTGCCAAATTGTGCGCCGTGAAACACTAGTGTGCCGCAAGAAGTCTCAGGGTGTGCCACGAAGGAAGAAGCCTCAAAACTTTTCATTTTAAATATGCCTATTCATTTAAATTATCTTCAATTTTAAATTAATTCAACATCTACATATTCAAATAAACATTTTTTAGGACAATTGGTGGCTGGAAGTAACATTGTTAGGACAATTGGTGGCTGGAAGTAACATTGTTAGGACAATTGGTGGCTGGAAGTAACATTGTTAGGACAATTGGTGGCTGGAAGTAACATTGTTAGGACAATTGGTGGTTGGAAGTAACATTGTTAGGACAATTGGTGGCTGGAAGTAACATTGTTAGGACAATTGGTGGTTGGAAGTAACATTGTTAGGACAATTAGTGGCTGGAAGTAACATTTCTTAATGATCTTTTTGAGAAATTAAACATTTTATATTGAAGGAGCCTGCAAGGAGCGAACGGAAGTTCCTACAATTACAACCTACAATTACAGAAAAATTAAAATCTTTCGCTGACAAGTAAGACCAGTGAACAAGAAAAGTTAAAAACTCTCAACTTGATTGCTTCCCAGGTATAGACGCTTCCTAAGACAAATTTAACATTTTGCCAGAAGTGCAGAGGACATTAGAACTCCTTTCTGCATCATTTACCACCACTTGATTATCAAATATACCAGTGGGTCATCAATCCATTCGCAAGATTCAACGGTACACACCTGACACTAACAGAGGAGGAAATTTTAATAGATCTAAAAAACGACCCTGTGCACAAAGCCTCATTTTCTGAGCTAGAGTTATCAGCATTTTGGATATCGCTTTGGAGTCAATATCCTCGATTGGCTAAAATACAACGTCAAATAAATCTCTCTTTGGATCGTCGTTTCTTTGCGAATTTGGTTTTTCAGCGCTCGTGGAAATGAAATAAAAAAACGAGAGCGGTTACAGATGGTAGATGAGGAGTTACGTGTTTGTTTATCTAATTTAGAGCCGCGTTTTGACAGAATTCTTTCTAAATAGTCAATTGCATCCTTCCCACTAATAAACTTATTACCACCTATGTACATATACGTTGATAAAATATTAAAATATTAAAAAAAAATGTTACCTACACCACGATTTCCTTTATTCATATTAATAAGGCACATTTCCTTTTTTAAGGCATTTTTATTTGGTGTGCCGCGGAACAAATCCCTTTCACCAGTGTATCGTGAAGTAAAAAAGTATGGTAGGCACTGCTTTAGGTGGCATTTCTGTTACTCTATGTGGCACTACTGTTACTCTAGGTGGCACTTCTGTTACTATAGGTGGCACTTCGGTTACTATAGGTGGCACTTCTGTTACTATAGGTCAGGGGTGGTCAACTTGTTTATTGTGGCGATTGACTTTTTACATAAAAATAGTCGCGATCGAATTCACGAGATTAAACACATAGACAAATACCACACACTGACAAATACCACGCATTGACAAATACCACACGTTGACAAATACCACATATTGACAAATACCACACATTGACAAATACCACACATTGACAAATACCACACATTGACAAAATAACGACAAAGATAACGTATAACTAGATGTATGGTATGAACGGAATAAAAAACATGAAGGAAAACAAAGCTTATACATACATGTTAAATAACATACATACATATATAGTATTTATTGGGAGTAGACATATCTACATATTAAAACAGGATAACTAAGTGACTGCCTTGACAAGTGCGAGCGCGTGATGAGGTTTGATAACATCGCACGCCATCTTGTAAGTTACAAAGAGGGCCGCGATCTACCTGATGACCATCCCTGTTCTAGGTGATATACGCAAACCAAAGTGTCAGCCATTACCTTCCTATTCTTATACTCAAATTATATATGTATGTGTATACATATGTCTGTTTTGTAATATTTAAAATCTGTCAATAATATAATAGTTAGTTTAAATCCAGAGTAAGAGCGCCCTTGAGGAGAGTCTGCTTATGGGAGCGCCCTTGAAGAGAGTCTGCTTATAAGAGCGCCCTTGAAGAGAGTCTGCTTATAAGAGCGCCCTGAGGAGAGCCTGCTTATAAGAGCGCCTTGAGAAGAGTCTGCTTATAAGAGCGTTCTTGAGGACAGTCTGCTTATAAGAGCACCCTTGAGGAGAGTCTACTTATAAGAGCGCTCTTGAGAAGAGTCTGCTTATAATAGCACCCTTGATGGCAGTCTGCATATAAGAGCGCCCTTGAGGACAGTCTGCTTATAATAGATCCTTTAAATTCTGAATAAGAGCGCCCTTGAGGAGAGTCTGCTTATAAGAGTGCCCTTGAGGAGAGTCTGCTTATAAGAGTGCCTTTGAGGAGAGTCTGCTTATAAGAGCGCCGTTGAGGAGAGCGTTTATAAGAGCGTCATTGAGGAGTGTCTGCTTATAAGAGCGCCCTTGAGGAGAGTCTGTTTATAAGTGCGCCCTTGAAGAGAGTTTGCTTTCTAAACGGCGCTATATCAATTTTACTTTTATTATTATTGTATATTTTATAGCTTTATGTTTTTATAAGGGTGCGTATATACATGCCACTTTCTCAAATGACACAGGCATTTTTCCCGCCTAGTATTCGGAAGCATGAGAATACCTGTGACTTCGGTTATATCTATTATTTCAAAAAGAGAAAAAAAAACAGGGCGGTGTGCTACGATCGTCTCATATCTATGTACCATCGGATCCTGTACAGCGGTTTGGACGATGAATTTACTGGTGTGCAACGACTCACTCACTTAAAACAAATTCCACGGCACAGTTTGGAATGACGAGAGAATCCTTGACTACGAGGTCCAGCAACGTCGACGATACAATTTATAATTTCATAATAAAATTTGTGTAGCCGATAAGTTTCAGAATAGCATCTCTCGACTCAGACTCCAGAAAAATCCAACCGTTTCTACGACTCCACCTCTTGACTCCGACTTTTGACTCTGACTCTTGGTTCCGACTCTTGACTCCGACTCTTGATTCCGACTCTTGACTCCGATTCTTGACTCCGACTCTTGACTCGGACTCTTGCCTCCGACTCTTGAATCCGACTCTTGACCCCGACTCTTGACTCCAACTCTTGACTCCGACTCTTGACTCCGACCCAACAGCCCTAGTCAATACAATAATAGGCTCATGGATTAGAAAAACTGCACGCAAAAAAATAATATAATATATTATATTATTCCCGCAATCACACACTCATGTATTATTTTGTATTATTGTATTACACTTTCGTTGTATACAGTACAACCTGTCGGATTTATTGCCATGTAGCAATCTCTTCCAGCAAACTAGAAAGGTGTTAAAGAGTCCTTAAGTAAAAATTAGACAGGAAACCTTTTTTTTTTAATCTTCATTTTGTAACATACATCTGTTATTTAAATTTTCGCGACCCCACAGGTTTATAAACGACAATATATTTTATTGTATTACACTTTTGCTGTATATAGTACAAACTGGCGGGCTTATTGTTACGTGGCAATCTCTACCAACCAACCAGAAATATGTCAAAGAGGCTCTATGTGAAAATCAGACTAAAGCCTTTTAAAAAAATCAGGTTGCAGCGAGATTTGAACCCGCAACTGGCGTGGGGGACAGGCGTCTTATCAACTAAGAAAATACATTCAAAAGAGAACCCACCATAAGGTCCAGGCTCATCCCACAACACCCTTCAGTTTAGTCTAGATTGAACGAAAAAAATTTGTGATTGAAACTTCTGTGGCAAGTGTATTGTTTTTTATTTTATTTATTTAACAATTTTATTCCAAATACAACTTGGCGGGCTTATTGCCAGGCGGCAATCTCTTCCAACCCACCAGACAAACGTAATTGAAACAAGTTACGTGGGCACTAAAAACATTCAAATGACTATCCATCCCCACGAAATCCATGAACACATAAAAATGCACCGTGTCACAAGTCGATGGTAACGATGGCCAAATTGCATGAGTTGAACTTCGAATTGCTTCTGCACCCACCGTATTCTCCAGATTTGCCCCCCAGCGACTATTGGCTGTTCGCAGACCTCAAAAAGATGCTCCAGGAAAAGAGATTTGGCTCCAATGAAGAAGTGATTGCCGAAACTAACGCCTATTTTGAAACCAAAGATAAATCGTTCTACACGGCTCGCATAGGAAACTTAGTGAAAGCGTTGGAATGAATGTATCGCTCTTGAAGGAGACTACGTTGATGAATGAAGAAGAATTTTGTCAAACAAATGTTGTTTTAGTAGTTAGTCCCGGGACTTATTGATCGATATGTTACGTGAGTATACGCCCACAAAGACGGACAATCACCCGAACTGTTTTTTTTTAATTTGAAACTGCACACTGAAAATTCCCGGTAGTGTACCTGTCCAGTCCGTCGCATCGACCAAGCTAAACACCTGTGCAAGCCGCACAACTATTTGCTCCTGCACTTGAATCAAACACTCGCGGTTGGGGGGCGCACCTTCTCCTCATTCCCTTAACACTTGCTCATGCTTGTACACGTGTTCTCTAACTGTTATTAATAATATAAAACTACATTTTATATAACGCCGCTTAAAGAGGGGACTCCAGAACAATCAGATTACCGGTGAAGAGTTCGTATCAAAGTCATACCTAGATGTTCCAGACAGACTCTTTCGTCTTAACACTTTATATCCCGGTCCGGTGTTTTGACGTGATAAACTAAATTGGCATTGAGTCCCGGTCCCGTGTTGTGACGTGATAAACTAGATTTGCATTGAGCCCCGGTCACGTGTTTTGACGTGATAAACTAGATATGCATTGAGTCCCGGTCCCGTGTTTTGACGTGATAAACTAGATTGGCATTGAGTCCCGCTCCCGTGTTTTGACGTGATAAACTAGATTTGCATTGAGTCCCGGTCCCGTGTTTTGACGTGATAAACTAGATTTGCACTGAGTCCCGGTCTCGTGTTTTGACGTGATAAACTAGATTTGCACTGAGTCCCGGTCCCGTGTTTTGACGTGATAAACTAGATTTGCACTGAGTCCCGGTCCCGTGTTTTGACGTGATCAACTAGATTTGCACTGAGTCCCGGTCCCGTGTTTTGACGTTATCAACTAGATTTGCATTGAGTCCCGGTCCCGTGTTTTGACGTGATCAACTAGATTTGCATTGAGTCCCGGTCCCGTGTTTTGACGTGATAAACTAGATTTGCACTGAGTCCCGGTCTCGTGTTTTGACGTGATAAACTAGATTTGCACTGAGTCCCGGTCCCGTGTTTTGACGTGATAAACTAGATTTGCACTGAGTCCCGGTCCCGTGTTTTGACGTGATCAACTAGATTTGCACTGAGTCCCGGTCCCGTGTTTTGACGTTATCAACTAGATTTGCATTGAGTACCGGTCCCGTGTTTTGACGTGATCAACTAGATTTGCATTGAGTCCCGGTCCCGTGTTTTGACGTGATCAACTAGATTTGCATTGAGTCCCGGTCCCGTGTTTTGACGTGATCAACTAGATTTGCATTGAGTCCCGGTCCCGTGCCCGTCACTATGCAATTATATGAGTCAATATAATATAACTTATTTTAAAAATGACAATTCTAGACAATTTAATGTTTCAACTGATTAAAAAGCTTCAAAGATTGAACAATCGATCTATTGTAGAAGTGGATAAGTTCTTCGAAGAAATAAGAAACGCAACATTCATTGGACGCGGTAAAGTAAATCAAATCTGTCTGCAAAGGACAACCGAAAAATACAAGGTCTATAGTTTCATCATCCAGAGCACACTTGCAGCCGGGATTCTTCATAATATCCATTATGTAAAGGTGACTAGCCATCACGCAGTGGCCCATCCATAAACGACACATGACACACTTCCGTCTTCATTCTTATTATGTTAAACTACGGTTTTAAAGGGATAGATTGTTGGATTGATATAAATCAATCCACCTAAACAGTCTGAGAGTTCTTATTTACGTCAGTTGTTATATATCAATCATGTTTAATTCTATTTGAAAGATCATTTATTTACTGGCTGTGAAAAATCAGATAGAGGACAACCGGTAGAACATGCTTCCTTTACCAAGGTATCAACACGTTCATTACCAGTGATACCAATATGTGAAGGGACCCAAGCCGGAGAAACATCTATTGTATATTCTTTGACATCAATTGGCATAACTTGGCTTTGATTGTGCAAATAATATCTTTAAATGAGTTACTCAAATAAATACATGAAATTGAATGAACAACACTTAGATTATTGAAATATTGTATGAGAAGAGAACAGTTTTTGAAAAATTAAACACTCGTAAATTCTTAGAGCCCCCTCTCTTGCCACACATTCTTAGAGCCTCCTCTCTTGCCACACATTCTTAGAGCCTCCTCTCTTGCCACACATTCTTAGAGCCTCCTCTCTTGCCACACATTCTTAGAGCCTCCTCTCTTGCCACACATTCTTAGAGCCTCCTCTCTTGCCACACATTCTTAGAGCCTCCTCTCTTGCCACACATTCTTAGAGCCTCCTCTCTTGCCACACATTCTTAGAGCCTCCTCTCTTGCCACACATTCTTAGAGCCTCCTCTCTTGCCACACATTCTTAGAGCCTCCTCTCTTGCCACACATTCTTAGAGCCTCCTCTCTTGCCACACATTCTTAGAGCCTCCTCTCTTGCCACACATTCTTAGAGCCTCCTCTCTTGCCACACATTCTTAGAGCCTCCTCTCTTGCCACACATTCTTAGAGCCTCCTCTCTTGCCACACATTCTTAGAGCCTCCTCTCTTGCCACACATTCTTAGAGCCTCCTCTCTTGCCACACATTCTTAGAGCCTCCTCTCTTGCCACACATTCTTAGAGCCTCCTCTCTTGCCACACATTCTTAGAGCCTCCTCTCTTGCCACACATTCTTAGAGCCTCCTCTCTTGCCACACATTCTTAGAGCCTCCTCTCTTGCCACACATTCTTAGAGCCTCCTCTCTTGCCACACATTCTTAGAGCCTCCTCTCTTGCCATATATTCTTAGAGCCTCCTCTCTTGCCACACATTCTTAGAGCCTCCTCCCTTGCCACACATTCTTAGAGCCTCCTCTCTTGCCATATATTCTTAGAGCCTCCTCTCTTGCCACACATTCTTAGAGCCTCCTCTCTTGCCACACATTCTTAGAGCCTCCTCTCTTGCCATATATTCTTAGAGCCTCCTCTCTTGCCACACATTCTTAGAGCCTCCTCTCTTGCCACACATTCTTAGAGCCTCCTCTCTTGCCACACATTCTTAGAGCCTCCTCTCTTGCTTCACATTCTTAGAGCCTCCTCTCTTGCCACACATTCTTAGAGCCTCCTCTCTTGCCACACATTCTTAGAGCCTCCTCTCTTGCCATATATTCTTAGAGCCTCCTCTCTTGCCACACATTCTTAGAGCCTCCTCTCTTGCCACACATTCTTAGAGCCTCCTCTCTTGCTTCACATTCTTAGAGCCTCCTCTCTTGCCACACATTCTTAGAGCCTCACCTCTTGCCACACATTCTTAGACCCTCCTCTCTTGCCACACATCCAACCGTAAAAACTGAAAAGTTGTGGGCAATGTTATACTCGTAAAATAGGGAAAAAAACAGTACAAAGCTAATCCATACAATTCAATCAATTCATCCCGGCAAGAACAACTTCATCACTTTTCTTCTGTAAGTTGTCAAAGGTATATGAAAATCCATACAATGCCTATATTGATTACCCAATCTGTGCAGTCTTGTTATGCAAAGGTTCTACAAATAATTAGTTCCAATCACTTCATTTTTTTTACGTTGTCCTTTACTGTCCATGCAGTGGTTAGACTCGCTCCGTCCTTGGCACACTTTAAGAAGCGACTGAAAAAACTCTTAATTTCTAGTTACTAATATAACGTGATTCATTCCTGATTTTTTTTTCTCTCCATCATCCCTTCCTTTTCCTTTCATTGAAGATATCTCATTTTATATGAAAAGGAATGTTCGGGTGATTGTCCGTCTTTGTGGGGCTCGTGGGCGTATGCTCACGTATGTGTTCATAAATTTCATGAGGATGGATAGTCATTTGAATGTTTTTATGCGACTATGTAACTTGCTTTATTTACTTTTGTCTGGTTGGTTTGAAGAGACTGCAATAAGCCCGCCAGATTGTTTCGTAACAGGTTCCGGAGTCTCATTACATGGACAGTTAAGGACGATGTAAAAAAAGATGAGCGGTGAACTGGAAACGCCAATAAACAATCTCTGTTTGAACATGGCACTATACTCAAGAAAATGTAGCATGGTCCCTGTGACGTTTGAAATGTCACGTCTCAAAGGAATGGGGTAAAATCGTTTTTTTTTACAAATCGAATCGTTTTTTTATAAATCGAAAATTGTTTTTCTCTAAACAGACGTTTTAATTCCTAATTTTCATTATACTGACTTTCTAATGTATTGCATGATTTGTATCTATCTTTAAATAGTCCAAGATCCACTGTGAATTAATACTAATTACGAAAAATTAATTTTATGTATAAAAAAATCGAAAATCCAATTATCGTATACCCCATCCCTAGCCAATGCAGACTAACGTAGTGACTTTTGACAAACGTCACCAAATATTATTTGATTTTAACAAACTGCCATATTTTTACTAATTTGTAACAAGATGTATTAATTTGTCATTATTGTTAATTTTATGTAATGTATTTACCTAAATAACTTGCTATTTATTAGAATCGAGGCTTATATTAAAGTTGATAAAATAATTAAAATTATTGAACGTCGTTACAAGGTTGTATTGGGGCAAATTTGTGAAACGTCACAGGGACCATGCTACATTTTCTTTAGTATAGTCCATAATCGGAAAGACGCTGAAAATTATCGGCGAGATAAGGGGGGGGAGGCGGGACAGTTAAGGATATTATACAATAGAGACAGTATGAGAATTTGGCGTCTATCTTTCACGTTCAACCAGTTCAGCGTCTTCTGGTATGAAGTGATATAATTGTACTTTTTCAGAGTAAAAATAAATCTTAGACAAATATTTTAAAGACGCTGCTATTTGTCCAGTACTACGTTACTTTTTTGTAAGTTATCAAAGTCCCATGGAAGTTCATACAATGTCTATATTTATTACCCAACTTGTGCAGTTTTGTTATGTATGTAAAAATTGTACATATACTCGTAATTTGTTGCAACTACGTCACTATGAAACAAAGTCAGCGGCCGTGGTCTAACGGTTAGCATTCACGTTATGTACACGAGCACACCGGGTTCTATTCCTGATGGATTCCATTACGAACTGGTTTTATTACTCATACCGTTTTATTTCGGTAGTAATGTTTTCTGTAGCTCATATTCTGCGACCATAGTGTGGGATGGATGAAGTTTAGATCAATGACGGGAGTTCTATGTGATCCGAAAATGCCAGTAAAGTTAAAAGGAAAAGTATACCAAACGATTGTCAGACCCGCACTCCTCTATGGCTCCGAATGCTGCCATGGACCTCCTCTCTTGCCACACATTCTTAGAGCCTCCTCTCTTGCCATATATTCTTAGAGCCTCCTCTCTTGCCACACATTCTTAGAGCCTCCTCCCTTGCCACACATTCTTAGAGCCTCCTCTCTTGCCATATATTCTTAGAGCCTCCTCTCTTGCCACACATTCTTAGAGCCTCCTCTCTTGCCACACATTCTTAGAGCCTCCTCTCTTGCCATATATTCTTAGAGCCTCCTCTCTTGCCACACATTCTTAGAGCCTCCTCTCTTGCCACACATTCTTAGAGCCTCCTCTCTTGCCACACATTCTTAGAGCCTCCTCTCTTGCTTCACATTCTTAGAGCCTCCTCTCTTGCCACACATTCTTAGAGCCTCCTCTCTTGCCACACATTCTTAGAGCCTCCTCTCTTGCCATATATTCTTAGAGCCTCCTCTCTTGCCACACATTCTTAGAGCCTCCTCTCTTGCCACACATTCTTAGAGCCTCCTCTCTTGCTTCACATTCTTAGAGCCTCCTCTCTTGCCACACATTCTTAGAGCCTCACCTCTTGCCACACATTCTTAGAGCCTCCTCTCTTGCCACACATTCTTAGACCCTCCTCTCTTGCCACACATCCAACCGTAAAAACTGAAAAGTTGTGGGCAATGTTATACTCGTAAAATAGGGAAAAAAACAGTACAAAGCTAATCCATACAATTCAATCAATTCATCCCGGCAAGAACAACTTCATCACTTTTCTTCTGTAAGTTGTCAAAGGTATATGAAAATCCATACAATGCCTATATTGATTACCCAATCTGTGCAGTCTTGTTATGCAAAGGTTCTACAAATAATTAGTTCCAATCACTTCATTTTTTTTACGTTGTCCTTTACTGTCCATGCAGTGGTTAGACTCGCTCCGTCCTTGGCACACTTTAAGAAGCGACTGAAAAAACTCTTAATTTCTAGTTACTAATATAACGTGATTCATTCCTGATTTTTTTTTCTCTCCATCATCCCTTCCTTTTCCTTTCATTGAAGATATCTCATTTTATATGAAAAGGAATGTTCGGGTGATTGTCCGTCTTTGTGGGGCTCGTGGGCGTATGCTCACGTATGTGTTCATAAATTTCATGAGGATGGATAGTCATTTGAATGTTTTTATGCGACTATGTAACTTGCTTTATTTACTTTTGTCTGGTTGGTTTGAAGAGACTGCAATAAGCCCGCCAGATTGTTTCGTAACAGGTTCCGGAGTCTCATTACATGGACAGTTAAGGACGATGTAAAAAAAGATGAGCGGTGAACTGGAAACGCCAATAAACAATCTCTGTTTGAACATGGCACTATACTCAAGAAAATGTAGCATGGTCCCTGTGACGTTTGAAATGTCACGTCTCAAAGGAATGGGGTAAAATCGTTTTTTTTTACAAATCGAATCGTTTTTTTATAAATCGAAAATTGTTTTTCTCTAAACAGACGTTTTAATTCCTAATTTTCATTATACTGACTTTCTAATGTATTGCATGATTTGTATCTATCTTTAAATAGTCCAAGATCCACTGTGAATTAATACTAATTACGAAAAATTAATTTTATGTATAAAAAAATCGAAAATCCAATTATCGTATACCCCATCCCTAGCCAATGCAGACTAACGTAGTGACTTTTGACAAACGTCACCAAATATTATTTGATTTTAACAAACTGCCATATTTTTACTAATTTGTAACAAGATGTATTAATTTGTCATTATTGTTAATTTTATGTAATGTATTTACCTAAATAACTTGCTATTTATTAGAATCGAGGCTTATATTAAAGTTGATAAAATAATTAAAATTATTGAACGTCGTTACAAGGTTGTATTGGGGCAAATTTGTGAAACGTCACAGGGACCATGCTACATTTTCTTTAGTATAGTCCATAATCGGAAAGACGCTGAAAATTATCGGCGAGATAAGGGGGGGGAGGCGGGACAGTTAAGGATATTATACAATAGAGACAGTATGAGAATTTGGCGTCTATCTTTCACGTTCAACCAGTTCAGCGTC
This sequence comes from Odontocerum albicorne, assembly GCA_949825065.1. NCBI lineage: Eukaryota > Metazoa > Arthropoda > Insecta > Trichoptera > Odontoceridae > Odontocerum > Odontocerum albicorne. Next base: position 330,636 of record OX463867.1, on the reverse strand, counting down.
TTCTGGTATGAAGTGATATAATTGTACTTTTTCAGAGTAAAAATAAATCTTAGACAAATATTTTAAAGACGCTGCTATTTGTCCAGTACTACGTTACTTTTTTGTAAGTTATCAAAGTCCCATGGAAGTTCATACAATGTCTATATTTATTACCCAACTTGTGCAGTTTTGTTATGTATGTAAAAATTGTACATATACTCGTAATTTGTTGCAACTACGTCACTATGAAACAAAGTCAGCGGCCGTGGTCTAACGGTTAGCATTCACGTTATGTACACGAGCACACCGGGTTCTATTCCTGGTGGATTCCATTACGAACTGGTTTTATTACTCATACCGTTTTATTTCGGTAGTAATGTTTTCTGTAGCTCATATTCTGCGACCATAGTGTGGGATGGATGAAGTTTAGATCAATGACGGGAGTTCTATGTGATCCGAAAATGCCAGTAAAGTTAAAAGGAAAAGTATACCAAACGATTGTCAGACCCGCACTCCTCTATGGCTCCGAATGCTGCCATGGACGATGTATAACTCTTACTCCAGGCAACTAGAAACTGCTGAAATGCGCATGCTAAGATGGTCAGCTGGTGTGTCCCTAAGAGACAGGAAGTCTATGTGTTACAGGCATCAACAGTAAGATGGAGGAGAGGCGGATGTATTGAGATGGTATGGCCACGTTGGACGCAGGACCGATCATATTGTGAGCCAGGCAATCTCCATGGATCTTCCTCGAATAACAAACAGAGGAAGACCAAAGAATTTATGGATGGTGCGAAAAGATAACCTGATGCAGAGGCACGGCCTGGGGGACGTAGTCCGGGACAGAAGAGCGTACAACCTGAGGACGAGGAGAGCTGACCCTAACAGTCTTCGCAGACAGTGAGTTGGGATGGAGCCAGGGAGAAGATATTCTGCGACGATAAATTTTCTCGCTGTAAAAAACAATACAAAATAGCGTTGTTGTGTACTAAATGAACTCTAATATAGAAAAAGCTAAGCAATTCAATGGATATATACATAAAATGTAATTTAAAATAATGTTTGATGTCTCAGTATATTCGCAATGCGGTCCACGCTCCACACTCCACACTCCACATCGCTGATAATCAGCTCCACCGTGGTCTAGATTTGAAAGTAAACAGAGATAAGATGTCGGCCATCTTGTGCGCAAACACTGCCTGCATGTTATTATACTATTATGTCCCTGTCAGGGATAGACAACAAACACAAATTAGGGTTATACTTTTTACTAAGCATTATTAATATACGAGGCATATCCAGAAAGTAAGTGTACTGAATTTTTGTAGGTTACATTTTTTTTATTTAAACAAAAAAATTACGTGGTTACCGTAGTACATATGTAAGCTATTTTTCGACATAGTCGCCATTCCTCTCAATGCAGGTGGTGAAGCGGGGTATCAACTTTTTGATGCCTTCCTCGAAGTAGTTTCCCGACAACCCCTCCGTCCACTTCTCCACCTCCTCCTTTACCTCCTCGTCGGTTGAAAACCTTTTTCTACCCATGTGCAGCTTCAGGGAGATAAAGAGATAGTAATCTGAAGGTGCTAGGTCAGGGGAATGCGCGGGATGGTTCAGGACATCCCATTTAAACGAGGCGAGCAGTTCCTTCGTGGCGTTGGCCATGTATGGTCTGGCATTGTCATGCAGCAGGCAGACTCCCTTTGTCAGCATGCCTCTCCTCTTGTTCTGAATCGCCCTCCGCTATTTTTTAGGGTCTCACAGTATCTTGCAGAGTTGATGGTCTCCCCTTGAGGCATATATTCAATTAAAATTATGCCTTGACAGTCCCAAAACACGGATGCCATGATTTTCTTGGCTAAAATTGTGGTTTCGAACTTTTTGGCGGAGGGAGAAGAGGTGTGACGTGACCGTTTTTAAACTCGCGACACCACTTGTACACACTCGTACGATTCATAGCTTTATCACCATATGCAGTTTTCACCTCATTATAAACCTCAACCGGAGGTTTTCCCTTCCAAACGAGATAACGGATGACGCCGCGTATTTCGCACTTGGCGGGAGATTGGATTGACATTTTTCATGAAACGTGTTGTCGCGTCGACACTTCTCAACGTACTGACCTCGGACCGGTCTCGTTGCGGAGGGGAAGTTTTATTTTATTTTCGACATGTTGGCTACACTTCCGTGTAGCCAACATGTCGAAAATAAAATCCATCCGGTCGTGAGAGCCTCAGTACATTTACTTTCTGGATACGCATAGTACATCAAATTGGTCAAAACATATGTGTGGGGTATTTTGATGTATGGTTGCGAGACATGGTGCATGGGCGAAACAGATCGAAAAAGATTGGAGGCCTTCGAGATGTGGACCTATAGACGAATCCTAAGGATTTCCTGAAGAGACCACATCACAAATGACGAGGTTCTCAGCAGGATCGAAGAAACCAGACACCTGTCAAACACCATATCGGAAAGGTGTGCAGAATGGATGGGTCATATGCTGCGACATGAAAATCTCCTGCACAATATACTGGAGGGAATGATTGAGGGATCGATTGGCAGAGAGCCTCCTCGCTGAGATTATCTGGAGAAAATATGCTACGATATGGACTGCACCTTCTAACATATACAGAACTCAAGAGGATCGCTGAGGACCGAGCGGAGTGGAAGTGGAGATGCAGGGCTTTGTTGCTAACCAATCCCCAGGATTGAAACTGAAAAAGAAGACATCATGATTCAGTTGACAGCTCCGCACTAAATAGATGCAATACTTAATGAGGATATCTGGACCACTTTGCAGGCGTTCAGAGAAGCTGCCCGTCTCTATGCTACATAAAGTCGCTGTGCTATTAACAGTGCCCACTAACCGTGCCCACGTCGCTGTGCTATTATAGTTCGGAAATTCTAGGATGAGTCCTGTGACAGCTCACAAATTTTCCCCAATACAACTAGTAATTTGAATTATTTTATCAACTTTAATATAAGCCTAAAATCTAAAAAATAGCAAGTTATTTAGGTAAATACATTACATAAGGTTGTATTGGGGCAAATTTGTAAGCTGTCACAGGACTCATTCTAGAATTTCCGAACTATAGCAGTGCCCTATAGCATGAACTATAGCAGTGAAGAGGAACTACAAGAGGCCTTAACAACTATGGAAAGCATTCTTCAAAATAACTACAGTATGAAGATAAATAAAGACAAAACAAAGCTGCTGACTGTAGGCCGAGCGCAACACCAGATGAGAATAGTGATGTCGGGTAAACCACTAAAGAACACCGAGGAGTTTGTCTACCTCGGGAGCAAAATAACATGGGACGGTCGGTCCGAGAGCGAGGTCGACAGCCGTATACATCAGGCTAGACTTGCATTTAATAAAAGGTCGAAAATAATAGAATCAAATAATATAGACCTAAAACTGGGAATACTCCTCTGCGAGACATGGTGCCTATCCGAAAGAGATAGACGAAGACTAGAGGCTTTTGAGATGTGGTCCTATAGAAGACTATTAGGAATTTCCTGGAGAGACCGCATCACGAATGAAGAGGTTCTCCAACGAATCGAAGGAGGAAGGCACCTGCTCAGGATCCTGTCCGAAAGGCGTGCAAGATGGATCGGTCATATAATACGACAAGAGGGCCTCTTGCATGCCATAATGGAGGGTATGACCGAGGGGACAAACTCTAGGGGACGCCCACGCCGAGAGTACCTGGAGGACCTGTTGGTGGACGTGCGCTGCTCAACATATACAGACTTAAAAAGAGCCGCACAGGACAGGGGGGAATGGAGGAGAAGAGTTCAAATTGCTGCAAACCAGTCTTAGGACTGCAACCACGGAAGGAAGAAGCAGTGCCCACTGTTATTGCCGAAATATATAATTTTTAAAAGCACTTAAAGAAATGTCAGCGTTAAAAGATATTAACTATATTATAAACCTATACCGAAGAACAGAGAGAACTTGGACTCTGAGAAAAGCGAGAGACGTAGAATAGATGCATTTGAAATGTGGTTCTTGAGAAGGGTGTCACGGTTTCTATGGAAAGTAAAGTGAACCAACCCCTCCATACTCGAAGAACTAAGAACCACCGACAGATTGTCGACAATATGCCTTCGGCGAGTCCTCCAATTCTTCGGGCACATTGCTCGTGGCCAAGGAGACAGTTTGAAGAGGTTTGTGTTTACTGGAGGCGTGGAAAGTTGACTCACAAGGATGGGATAACCGAGGTATTTACCCTTGGCGCGATATCTGAAGGTCATCAAAATCGACAGGTATAAAAGAAAAAAGGCACAAAATAATTGTAAAACAAAAAAATACTGCAATAATCAAAACTTTTTTGAAATCATGAGACATTTTTATTATTATTATTATTATTATTATTACACGCACATGACAAGAAATATACATAATTTGTGAAAGAACAACAGGTAATTTAAATTGGACATACATTATTTTAATGGATCTGGGTTTGTCGCCTTTCATTTGTCGTGTCCCCAGTAAACTAGGCTTTTGCCTGTATCTCACTGAGGATATTTAGCATGAAAAAATAAATCGATACTTCTTTCCGATTTATGATTACACAAAAACAAAACCCCGTTGCACGTTCTCATCAACCTGACAAACAGTGACACTCAATTACAACTGGAACCCACATGCGAAATCAAACTCTGCACACATCATCACTCCAGAAAGACCAAACTTGTTCATCCCATAATATACCGCACACAATCATAAGAATAAAAACAAAAATAAAACCAAAAATGTTCATCCCATAATATACCGCACACAATCATAAGAATAAAAATTAACACAAAAATATACAGAAACACAAATACAAAACAACAAAAATCAAAACAACAAGAAGAAACCCACACTCAAGAGCCCACACAAATCTTTACCACACGTCATTCTTCCTGAAAGCCCAAGTACTCAAAATCCTGTCGCAATAACAACCACGCTCCGATCGACTGTCTAAATGGTTTTCCCTCCTTTATCTTGATTGAATTCGGCACGCCATTGTACGTCATGGGAGCCAAATAAGCATATTGCCCTTGGGCAAAAGAGGTTTTAACTCTAGGGATGGTGAACGTTTCATTAGTTGCCATGCGTGTCATGTGTCTCTGCTGAGTCTGCATCTTCCCCTCCTCTCGATTAATAACAGATAATAGAAATATATTTGAGACCTAGTCTTATGGGTAAAAGAGATTGACAGATATGACAATTTGAGATCTACTACCTTGATCAGAAAGTTTTAGGACCAGCCACCGTGTGGCGTTGTCAGTCACCCGATTGGAATTCTTTTTTTTTTTTTGTTAGGTTACCACATCTATCATTGACACTTCCCTCCAAATTTCAGCGTCATAGCTTGACATTTGTAAAAGTTACGCCGTCACCGAAATGAGATAGCTGGAGCTTAGCATCACAGGAGGACAATCCTGCAGTAACAGACTCTTGAGTCTATAGAAAGTTTAAGAAGTAGAAGACTCATCATTTGTGGGCATAATTGTTTCCAGGGACCTTTCATTGTTGACTCTTTTATTTCAGCCCACGAGTCTCTAATATTGTTTATTGCGTTCCATATACTAGGTTAGTCAAAAAGTTTTGAAAGCGGAAATGAAAATACATTTTTTTTGGGGGGAAATCACTTTTATTGCTCAGTATAGTCTCCCATAAGATCAATACACTTGGTCCAACGATCTTCCAACTTTGTTGTCCCATCACGGAAGTGACTTTCTGGAAGGCCTGCAAAATACTCCTCTACGACGGCTATATCCTCTTCGTTTGATGAAAAATGCTTTCCACGAAGGAATTTTTTGAGGAGTGAGAACAGCCAGAAGTCAGAGGGAGCTAAATCTGGCGAATAGGGTGGATGCTGCAACAATTCGTACCCCAATTCACTGATTTTCGCGATGGTTTTTTGAGCTGTGTGAGCAGGTGCATTGTCTTGATGAAAAATGTTTTTTTTCTTTTGCAAACCGGGTCTTTTTTCACAATTTTTTTCATCCAACTGGTCCAAAAGGTCACAATAATAATCAGAGTTGATTGTCTTGCCAGTTTGGAGATAATCAATCAATAAAATTCCTTTTGCATCCCAAAAAACTGACGCTAACACCTTCTTGGCCGATTTCTGGACACGAACTCGCTTCGGAGCCAAAGTGCCTGGTTCACACCACTCCTTAGCCTCTTGTTTTGATTCAGGATCATGGTGGTAGACCCAAGTCTCATTCATAGTGGTGAATCGACGCAGAAAATCCTTTTTATCCTTTCGAAATTGCTCCAAATGTTGCTCAGAAAGTCGCATTCGAACGTGTTTTTGTTGCATTGTTAGCAAATGCGGCACCCATTGTGCACACAGTTTTTTGAAACCCAAAACTTCAGCCAAAATATGCCATGTTGTTCCATGTGAGATTCCTATGGTGTCAGCTATCACATCCACAGTCGATCGATGATCTTCCAAAACCATATCCTGTATTTTCGCTATGATTTCTGGTGTTGATGCACTTTTTGGACGTCCTGAGCGTGGATCGTCTTCAACGCTTGTACGGCCACGCTTAAACTCCAAAACCCATCGGTGAACGGTTGGAAATGAAGGAGAAGACTCCTTTAATACTTTCACCATCTTTGCATGGATGTCAGTAGCCGATAAACCTTCCAAAACAAAGAATTTAATCACTGCACGATATTCGGATTTTTCCATTGTTAAAAAATACACTGACACGTCAACTTCAAATGGCTTGCACGGATTTCTCCTGTTACACAAAGAGGATCTGTTTCTATAGTAGAGTTCGCTTATTTGTTAGGAAGAATATCAGCCAGGATTCTTCTCATACTGCTAGGCGGTGCCGAGACTATATCCACAGTGTCACTCAGTTGGTTCAATATCTCTATACCACGCGTGACTGAGTGTTTAGCCATGATATTCGTCCTGTAAGTTGGTATGTAGAACAGAGGGTGATTCCTTGCTTTGCACGGCTATATTTATTGGGTACATATAAACTTAGTGCTTCTAGAATCGCGGGACAGTTAAAAGAACCTTGGAAAACCTTTATTAGGAATATCGCAATGGATTCTTGCCTTCTTGTTTCAAGGCTTCTATAGTTACACACCGTGAGAAGTTCGGCATGATGAGCATATTTTGGGTAATCGCCCTTTGTTCTGTACCATAGATATCTGAGGATTTTTTTTGTATTTGTTCTATATTATTTTTATATTTGAGCTGGTGAGGAGCCCAAACTGTAGATGCATATTCTAATTTGGTTCTAATTAGATAATTATATAAGTTTCTCAGGATATCGGTACTGTTAAATTCTCTTGATATTCTCATTACAAAACCGGGTAGTTTGTAACAGTCCGATATCAAACGTGAGACATGGTTAACGAACGTGAGTCCGACATCGAAGGTTACGCCCAAATCCTTGAATTCAGAAACTCTGTTTAGTGCCACTCCCTGTATAGTATACTGATGGTGGATTGGTGAAAACGATCGATTATAAGATTCTTCGTGACACGCGTGTCATAAGTTCGCCATTCCTGCTCTAGATGATATACGCATACTGAAGTGATGTGTAATTATTATTTTTCTAGATATTTCCACGACGGTATCGTGATAACACGTTCTTATCACCTGTTATCACAGGAAATCTGTTTTGGAATCTTCTCGTCTTATGCAGATAGCAAGATGGTTCTTCAGCACTTGATAATGCGAGATGGCTGATGTTTGGCGACTGAAGCAGAGATCCGAAGACGAAATATGGTAAAACAAGCAATGAAAAGTCTGACGAGGACGTGACATTAACACTTTAAGACTTAGTTGAAATCAAAGACAACCTTTCCCAGTACCCAACTTGTTTTCGAGGGATTCTGATTTATTCGAAGGGTTCACAAAACTATATTACATTTTATTTTTTAATTTATTTTACACATGACAAGAAATAAACGTAATTTGCGAAAAAACAACAAGTAATTTAATTCGGACACACAATTTTAATGGATCTGGGTTTGTTGCCTTTCATTTGTTGTGTCTCCGGTAAACTAGGCTTTTGCCTGTATCTCACTGAGGACATATAGCGTGAAAAAAATATTCGATACTTCTTTCCGATTTTTGATGTTGCACATTCTCATCAACCTGACAAACAGTGACACTCAATTACACATGTATATATCACGCGAAATCAAACTCCTCACACTTCATCACTCCAGACAGACCAAAAAGTTCATACCACAATACCATATACCGCACATAATCATAAAAAAAATAACAAACAAAAAACCACACTCAAGAGCTCACACAAACCTTTGGTACAAGTCATTCCTCTTGCAGCCTGGTGAGCTTATTACCATGGTATACAACTTAATGGGTTTATTTGCCATGTGGCCACTCTTTCAACCAATCAGAAATCATTAAAACATGCCTTAAGTGATAACCAGACCATTCTTTTTTTCAAGTTTGGGATCCATCGGGAATTGAACCCACAACCCACGGTGAGAGTCAGGCGTGTTACCTACTGGACCAAAGAGGTCGTGGTATATATGTTATATACAATAAAAGTTTAGAAGCTTAATCAGTTGAAACTTTTAATTAATTGACAATTTTAAAATTATGCTAGAGAAAATGTAGGATGGTCCCTGTGACGTTTGAAATGTCATATCTCAAAGAGATGGGGTAAAATCGTTTTTTTTTACAAATCGAATCGTTTTTTTATAAATCGAAAAATTGTTTTTCTCTAAACTGACGTTTTAATTCCTAATTTTCATTATACTGACTTTCTAATGTATTGTATGGTTTGTATCTATCTCTAAATATGCCAAGATCCACTATGAATTACTATTAATTACTAACATTTAATTTTAGGTATAAAAAAATCGAAAATCCGATTATCATATACCCCATCCCTAGCCAATGCAGACTAACGTAGTAACTTTTGATAAACGTCACCAAATATTATTTGATTTTAACAAACTGTCACATTTTTGATAATTTGTAACAAGATGTATTAATTTGTCATTATTGTTAGTTTTATGTAATGTATTTACCTAAATAACTTGCTATTTATTATAATCGAGACTTATATTAAAGTTGATAAAATAATTAAAATTACTGAACGTCGTCTCAAAGTTGTATTGGGGGAAATTTTTGAACTGTTACAAAGACCGTGTTACATTTTCTCTAGTATAGTTTTATTATACTGATTCATATAACTGCATAGTGACTTTAATTTCAAGCCACAAATCTTCCTAGTTTGGGTGGATAGTCTATAAAAAGAGACCACTACATAAGTAATCGCATCTTGTAAGGGTTTCCCAATAAAAGCGTCGAATTTAGTCGAAATGGTCTCCTGGTTTGAGTTCTTGGGTCAGTTGGGTCTTGTAGGCATGCAGGTCCAGATCTTTCGCGAGAATGCGCTGTAAGGTGCTTCTTAAAACGTCTAATTCCTGTGAACGATGTCGTATTGATGTCCCTGCCCCTGGGGTTCCAGTAACACTTTCTCTCATTGCGGCTATGTTTTCCAGTGAACGCCCGCTACGAGGACGCATGGCACGGGTGACTTATTGTCCAGAATGGAACCAGTTTCCTCAATATCTTTAATTAATCTTCGAATTGATCATTCATTTGTACCATTATTTCGTCCGAAAATTCCACGAAGTTTACACGAACTGTTTCAGCAAAACTTTCCCCGTTCTTATAATAAGTTTTAACAATAATAACGCGTTGTTGTTTCGTGTAGCGTTCCATATTTACTAATCGCAAGATTGACATATGGCACCTGTAAAATATTTGGAGCTGCCAATCTTAGAAAAAAAATGGGGCACATTGTAAATCTGGCGCTCTTATTGGAACACAAAATTTTATTTTTCGTAATTTATTTTTATCAAACACTGTTTATTCCACTTTTTTGTGACGGTATAACCCTACCGGTTTCAAGGCTTTCATCTCATCATCAGGGGAGCGCAAACAAGACTCCCTTGAAGATGAGGGGAAAGTCTTGAAACCGGTAGGGTTATACCGTCACAAAAAAGTGGAATAAACAGTGTTTGATAAAAATAAATTACAATGTCTTTAAACCTCCACAACGTTAATGCCTTAACTATAAACAACAAAATATTATATATGGTTACAAAATATTATAGTTACAAAATGACATTTTTCTCTGAGAAAATGACGTAACCATAGACAAAATACAGTTCTTTTTTGCATTTTGTGACAAATAATCTACACAGATAAGTTAATCAGCGATTATCAATGGTATTTTGATAAACCAAAGATAAAGGCTGCATTGTCACTTAATATTATCAAAAATATAACAAAGAAATAATAGTATTTCAGTATTTGATCGTCAATCGATCTTTGCGGTTGCCATACGTCATTTTGTTTTGACAGTCCGCCATTTTGTTTTCGCGACTAGCGACAAGTCAAGAGTGCGTCGTAAATAAAGGTGCAATAAAAGTGTTGCCAGTGCGCCGCGCGTTGGATTTTAGCGCATAATTAATGTGTGAATTGAGTGTTTAGTATGTGTTTTGTGCTAAATGTTAGATAAACAAGCCATATGCTGCTTTGTGATGTCATCTGAAGGCATTTTGTTGCAATATTTAGATCAGTGATGAGCAAACACGTTTTGCAACGCAAAAATCCTATTTTTATTTTATTTCCTCTGTGATTTATTTTAGTAAGACTCCTGACTTTTTAATCAAGAGTTACGGTTTCGAGTCCGGTTGGTATCCAATTATATAAAAAAATAGGTTTTCACTTCAGGTCTCTCGAACGTATATCGGATTGTTTGGAAAATATTGCCACTTGGAAATAAATCTGCCAGATTCTACTATACACAACAGAAGTGTGATCATTCAAGTGCAATGTCCAAAATAATAATTATTATGAAATAATGATTTATATAGCGTCTTAAATAAAGGAGATTCTCAGATTTAGCTGACATTGACTGATTAAAATTCAACAAAAAAAAGGTTATACATTATTTATAGTTAAGGCATTCACATTGTGGAGGTTTAAAGACATTGTCATTTGTTTTATCAAACACTGTTTATTGCACTTTATGTAACGGTATAACCCTACCGGTTTCAAGGTGCACACCTCATCATCAAGGGAGAACAAATAAGGCTTAAGAGGGTTATACCGTTACAAAAAGTGGAATAAATAGTGTTTGATAAAAATAAATTACTACAAAAGTTTAAGTGAGGATAGAAAGGTGGTGCCTGCGGCTATTAGATTAGGTATACTTCGGAAAGTCTAGAATGAACCGTGCGACGTTTGTCACAAAGGGATAGGGTAAAATCGTTTTTTTTTTACAAATCGAATAGTTTTTTTATAAATCGAACAATTGTTTTTCTCTAAACTGACGTTTCAATTCCTAATTATCATTATACTGACTTTCTAATGTATTGTATGATTTGTATCTGTCTTTGAATAGGCCAAGATCCACTATGAATTAATACTAATTACGAACATTTAATTAAAATCGATTTTCGAAATTGTTTTTCGAAATTCCAATTATCGGATACCCCATCTCTAGCCAATGCAGACTAAAGCAGTGACTTTTGACAAACGTCACCAAATATTATTTGATTTTAACAAACTGCCACATTTTTGCTAATGTGTAACAAGATGTATTAATTTGTCATTATTGTTAGTTGTATGTAATGTATTTACCTACATAACTTGCTATTTATTAGAATCGAGGCTTATATTAAAGTTGATAAAATAATTAAAATTACTGAACATCGTTAGAAGGTTGTATTGGGGCAAATTTGTGAGCTGTCACAGGGTTCATCCTAGAATTTCCGAACTATGTTACCTGCATCTGCAATGACTTCGAAAATCTATTTGGATCTATTTCTAGAAAAGTTACATATGGAAATAAAACTGCAAAGAAATCTTTTATAGATATCCATGTTGATATTCCGGTGATGTGACTATGATGTCCGTGTTGATATACCGGTGATGTCACTATAATGTCCATGTTGATATACCGGTGATGTCACTATGATGTCCTTGTTGATGTACCGGTGATGTCCCTATGATGTCCATGTTGATATTCTGGTAATATCATTATTTTTCAAAGAATAGATATGACCGCAGTCGTAGGTATCCTTACACCTTTGAATACTAGGCAGAAAAAATGTCTGTGTCATTCCAGAAAAGTTGCACAGCGCGGGGTTCGAACCGACGACCTTCCGCATGGAAGTCCACTGTTATCGGCTGCAATCAACCAAAAAATATACTTTGAATAAAATTGACTATTATTCACAGCTTTAGGAATAGCTAAATAGCCAATTCAATAAATCACAAATTCTCATAATAATAAAAGGACAATTTATATAGTGCCGTTTAGAAAGCAAACTCTCCTCAAGCACGCTCCAACTCAGGATTCAAAACCACTCATAAATATTAACAAGATTTAAAAAAGGACTGTCTTTAAACCTTCCTTCCCTGTGATGTGTAACTAGTACACATTGCTTCTAAACACTTTAATATCTCTATAAATATAATAAATACTGGGTTCAGATTTTAGATATTCCTCCGTAATACATTTACGCATTGAATGAAAAAATAATATTAATAATAATTAGCACTTATCGGCCACATCAGAGAAATTTTGTGAAAATCGGGAATATATTCACCGATACAATTAAACGTGTGCCAGTGTGGGACGTAGGTATATTCATTCTAAAAAACTGCTATGGGTGAGGAAGCGACACTATTCACGTCTCACTTTCACTCTTCTTCGGTATACAGGAACGCAAAAAATAGAATCTCAGTTCGCTCGCTTCTCTCTTTTTAGTAGCCAGCCGGCTTTCATTCGAGGTGGTCGCTTCGCCCGTTTTGTGAACGTCGTCCGATGTCCGCATTGAATGCAAATATTAATAATAATTAGCACTTATCGGCCGCATCAGAGATATTTTGTGAAAATTGGGAATAAATTCACCAATACAATCAAACATCTAAATGTGAATCTTGCGGGCCGTACCATGACGCCTCTCGGGCTGCATGCGGCCTGCGGGCCGCTTGTTGCCGACCGCTGATGTAGATGATTTGTGTGTCGAAATAGGGAAGCATGGCGTTCTTTCCTCTCAGCCTACCCCAGCGGGGAAACGGCGTGATGGTATGCATGTATATATGTAAAAAAAATCAAATTGCAAATCACAATAACTGAGTTGGACTTTGGTCTATTGTTGAAAGTGATTAGTGTTACGAATACAAACACACCTTGTCAGAGTCAGAAAAAATCAAATTTAAATACAATATTATAGAATAGATGGAGAGTGACAAAGTGCAAAATAGTCTGGAAAGGTGGAGAAGAATCTTGGAGGGCAATGGATTGAGACTGAGCAGAAAGAAAACAGAGTATCTGTACCTACCATTCGAGAACACAAATGCTGTCACTTCCGTAATGCAAATGGATGGAGAAACATTACCAAATTGTGACTCCTTTAAGTATCTTGGGTCACTCATCCATAGCGATGGAGGATGTGCAGCAGATGTAACACATAGAATTAATGTGGGATGGATGAAGTTTAGATCAATGACGGGAGTTCTATGTGATCCGAAAATGCCAGTAAAGTTAAAAGGAAAAGTATACCAAACGATTGTCAGACCCGCACTCCTCTATGGCTCCGAATGCTGCCATGGACGATGTATAACTCTTACTCTAGGCAACTAGAAACTGCTGAAATGCGCATGCTAAGATGGTCAGCTGGTGTGTCGCTAAGAGACAGGAAGCCTAGGTGTTACAGACATCAACAGCAAGATGGAGGAGAGGCGATTGAGATGGTATGGGCACATTGGACGCAGAGCACCCGATCACATTGTGAACCAGGCAATCTCCATGGATCTTCCTCGAATAACAACCAGAGGAAGACCAAAGAATTCATGGGTGGTGCAAAGAGATAACCTGATGCAGAGGCACGGCCTGGGGGACGTAGTCCGGGACAGAAGAGCATACAACCTGAGGACGAGGAGAGCTGACCCCAACAGTCTTCGCAGACAATGAGTTGGGATGGAGCCAGGGAGAGAGATGGAGAGTGACAATGTATGACAGAATACGGAATGAAGTGATAAGGGATGAATGTGAACTTAAGGCTGATGTGTTGAGTAAGGTGGAGGAGGGCACGCTGAGATGGTTTGGACATGTGGAACGAATGAATGAAGGAATACTAACAAAACAGATAAATATACAGTATAAATGTGAGTGAAAGGCGTGTGAGAGCAAGAGAAGTGTGGTTGGATCAAGTGAATGATATTCTTAAAGAAGGAAATGTAGAAAGTCAGAGAAATCGTAGATTTTGTATGAGAAGGTGTATGGATGTAGAAGAGACTTAATATGTGTCTGTGTCGAGATAGGAAAGTATGGAGCTCTATCTTTTCTACTTACCACAATAGGGAAATGTATGTACAGTACCCGGCGGTAAGTAATACACATCGGGCTTAAGAAAGAGACTTGTCGGCCATAATCGGCTAACTTCGGCTTTGTAGAGCGTTGTCTCCATCGCACGATGCGCTAACAGTCTATGAATGACAGATAATGCCCCATTGACTTGGTTTCCTGTCGCTATACGCCGTTTAATATCCCTCGTAACTCTTCCATCATCTGAGATAATACTAACTTAATTGAATAATTCTTCCATCTGAGATAATACTAACTTAATTGAATAATTCTTCCATCTGAGATAATACTAACTTAATTGAATAATTCTTCCATCTGAGATAATACTAACCTAATTGAATACTTCTCTCATCTGAGATAATACTAACTTAATTGAATAATTCTTCCATCTGAAATAATACTAACTTAATTGAATAATTCTTCCATCTGAGATAATACTAACTTAATTGAATAATTCTTCCATCTGAGATAATACTAACATAATTGAATAATCATTTTGCGCCAGCTTTTATTATTCATTTTAGATTTAGCAACATTCATTCTCAGATCTTTCTCTTCGCACCTCTCATACAATTTACTTATCAAACTCTGCAATACGTATTTACTTTACGCCGATAGTACAGTACCTGGCTTAAGAGACTGTCGGCCATAACGTATGTATTTTCTCCATATTTGGAAGGAAAATCACAAAAAGCTTATCAGTGGAAGACTTGTTCACATCTTTCTTCTAATGCTATCAAATGTTCTAACTCCTACTTTTAAAAAGGAATTAACAAAACGAATATATAGTGAGTGGAAGGAGTGGTAGACGAAAAGTAAAGAAATGATGATTGGATCAAGGATCAATATTTAGAAAAAAAGGAAACACTGAGGAATTTTTGGAGTTGTATAGTCTTATAGAAATTGAAGGATATTATACTTGAGAAAATGTAGCATGACCCCTGTGACAGTTCACAAATTTGCCCCAATACAACTTTGTAACGACGTTCAATAATTTTAATTATTTTATCAACTTTAATATAAGCCTCGATTCTAATAAATAGTAAGTTATTTAGATAAATATGTACATTACATAAAACTAACAATAATGACAAATTAATACATCTTGTTACAAATTAGCAAAAATGTGGCAGTTTGTTAAAATCAAGTAATATTTTGTGACGTTTATCAAAAGTCACTACGTTAGTCTGCATTGGCTAGGGATGGGGTATACGATAATTGGTTTTTTGATTTTTTTATAAATAAAATTATTATAAATGTTCGTAATTAGTATTAATTCATAGTGTATCTTGGTCTATTTAAAGATAGATACAAATCATACAATACATTAGAAAGTCAGTATAATGAAAATTAGGAATTAAAACGTCAGTTTAGAGAAAAACAGTTTTTCGATTTATAAAAAAAGCGATTCGATTTGTAAAAAAAAAAAAACGATTTTACCCCATTCCTTTGAGACATGACATTTCAAATGTCACAGGGACCATCCTACATTTTCTCAAGTATATGTTAGTCTAGAAAGGAAATCCTGGCTTTATACCCTCTATGCCTACCCCGACAGGGAAAAGGCGTGATGGTATAATATACATGTATAATATTTTTTATGTTTCATAGCACACAACAAGTGTTTTCAGACAACGCTTATAATATAAAAAGAAGTTATCAAGTTAGGAGTGTCGCGTGAGAAAACAAAGTGAACTCGCAAACAAAGAAAAGCCTTCCTCCGAGATGGGTCTCGAGATAAGGACCGTGTGGCTGAGCCTGCTGCTCTGGACCGCGACGGCTCCGGCTCCAGCATCAGCTGATGTTGACAAGAGCTTATTGTGCTCCACGTCTTATTGCGAGGTGAGTTCTCTATCGTGTCTCTTATCTCTTGTTTCTTGTCCCTGCTTGTTTGTTGGGCAAACACAGGGCTTGGTTTTATATCAGCAGTCACACAACAAGACGAGTGACTGTTTTGAGTCTGACAAATCTTTAGTCAATATTTGTGGAACACTTATTAAGATATACGCCATGTCAGGTTTTTAATCATACATACGAGTATGTACCTTGACTGTAGAAGCCTCCATTGGAAGAGAAAAGAAAAAGAATTTTTAGTGACATCTAACAAACACATCACGAACCATTTTATCCATGTACTTCAATGTTTCTCAACCTTTTAAGCCTCGCGAACCCCATATGACATAAAAAATATTTCATGACCCCCCTGCAAAAATTTAATATTGAACAATAAATTTTTTTGTCATTCGCTTGAAGTGAGGCTCGGGATAGTAAGTAAAAATATGTGTAGTGTGGATTAATTTAAATAATGGAATAACAGAGTAATTTATGGTTCAATATTCTAATATGGAATTCCACAAAGTTCAAGTCAAAGCCTTTGAGAAATTACTTAACATTTCGTTTAATCAAATAGTATTTATTCCACTTTATGTAACGGCATAACCCTACTGGTATCACCTCATCATCAGGGGAGCACAAACAAGTCTTGTTTGTGCTCCCCTGATGATGAGGTGTGCACCTTGAAACTGGTAGGGTTATACCGTTGCATAAAGTGGAAAAAACAAATGACAATGTCTTTAAACCTCCACAGCCTTAACTATAAATAACATGTAAAAATAATGACTTAATACTTGTTGTTGATGCATATGCACGTGTGAGCATAAAAATGTTGCACTTGCACAAAGACGATAAGTGTTATTTTATTTTGTACATCTAAGTTATTTAAATTTTCGCGACCCACATGTTTAGAAACGATGATATATTTTACAGTATTACACTTTCGTTGTATACGAGTATAGTAAAACCTGACGAGCTTATTGCTACGTGGCAATCTCTTCCAACCAACCAGAAATATGTCAAAGAGGCTCAATGTGAAAATCAGACTAAACCCTTTTAAAAAATTCTGGTTCCAGCGGGATTTTGAACCGCAACCTCCAGGTTGGCAGACAAGCGTCTTACCAACTAGGCTACAGAGGTCGTTTATAAGATGGCCAAAAATTTACCTAACAACTTTCACTTAAGAAAAACTATAATGAATACATAATATTGTTATAGACATCTACTTTAGAAATTTGAGAAAAAAGAAATCTTTTTTTATATATTTTTCAAGTTTAGACCTTTAAGAATATGTTCTCAAAAGGAAATTTTAAAATTCTCACTATTTACGAAGTTATAGCTATAAATGAGGCAGCAATTACGCCGCACCGGAATGACTCGGACAATAATCTCAAAACTTGAAACGCGTTTTTCTCGAAACTACTTTTTTCGACCTGGTCGACATAAAATCTCAAGTTCTATCCAACCGATTGCCTTCAAACTTAGTATAAAACTTTGATAAATATTTTTATATCGCCCCTACCTTGAAAAATTCAAAACTATGTTTTTTACTATTTTTTAAAAATTAAAATATTTGAAAAAAAGAGTAAAAAAATGTTTTTTTTTGTACATTCTCAAATCATCAATAAACAAAGCGTAAAAAAATGCATAAGAAAAATGTTTTTAGTTTTTTTTCTTAGTCTGTTTTTAGTTTTAGTCTGAAAAAAAAACGCCCGAAATTCACGCCTCTAGAGTAGAATATCTCCTTAAATGAATGACTGAACAATGCATTTGCTTTATGCGATATTGCAGAAGGAGGAATGCAACGACCCGCAGCCACACTGTAGCATCCAGAACGCCACCCACTCCGGAATATGGATGCTGTCACCTACATTCTGCAACTGTTGTGAAGACTGCTTGGTCTTCCAGCGTAAGTATTTGCGCCAGCCTCGACTCATCTCTAAGACATAAATACATACATCTTAACCATTCTACGTCGTTCATCATCCTGTCGTGTAGTTCATGACCGAGCATTGCGACTCCTATGATATCCCTTGATTATCCCTTGCACCCATCCCTGCACTCTGCAGTTGCCAGAGCAGTTGTTAAGGGTTGTCTAGTTGTGTTTATCTCTTGGTCAGTCGTACGCATTAGGACCCTTCCTCTCGTGCGTCGTCCTTCCATGTTTCTAGTGACCACACACACTTCATATGACATCAGTCTGACCTAAGCTCTGTTTTCGTAACAGACCGGAATCGTTTCGTTTGAAGAGTGCCTCGAGATAGAAGATAGAAACACATGTCTATCATTCATGGCGTGTAGCTCATGACTGAGTATCGTGACTCCCATGATAGCGTCTGACGATTCCTCTCCATCTATCTCTGCACTCTGCGGCTCGAAGGGCAGTTGTTAAGAGTATTCCAGTTGCATCAACACATTGGAATTGTTCCTCTTGTGTGTCGTCAATCCACACCTCCAGTGACCATAAATATATCCAAAGTGTCTCCTTGGTCACGAGCAATGTGTCTAAATAATCGAAGGACTCATGCCATGTGCCTTAATAATCGAAGGGCTAGTGCCATGTGCCTAAATAATCGAAGGACTCGTGCCATGTGCCTAAATAATCGAAGGCATATTGTCGACGATCTGTCGGTGATTCTCAGTTGTTCCAGAATGGAGGCGTTAGTTTGCTTTGCTGTCCATTGAATTCGATACATTCTTCTCCAGTGCCACAAAAAAAAACATCGTGTGTCAGATAAATAGAATGAAAATTATCATTTTAATTTTCATTATTTTGTCTTCTGATAACAACAATAGATTATTACGTTTCGTTTCAAAATGACGCCTTACATTGAAGGTACGAGTACGTGTCACGAAATTTTCATTACAAATAAGATAAAATGCGCCATTAGTTTTTTTCAATAACACCGAATTTACGAAACCATTCTTCTTGATACAATCATCCACCTTCCTCTTGGTTCAATACTCAATTTTTGTTTTTCATTCCTGGACATTTTGATAAGAGTGTATTGAAAAATAATTAAGTTTGTCGCGTAATCTGTTGGGGAACGCCGACAATTCGAGACACAACAAGGTACTGGGACGTAAGACACCCCGTCTACCTCACGTTTGGCCAAAATCTTTCTGTTTAATATGCTCGCTCGCATGTAAAGTAAAGGCGTGCGTGAGAAAAAAGTGACCCGCGCCGCGTATGCGTGTTGCATTAGAAATGGGAACGATAAGAAGAACGAACGAACCTATTTCGGTTATTCAATAAAATGAACTGGTTCATGGAAGTAGTTCACTAATTCATTAAGTTGTATGCCGAATTGTTTGCTCACTGAATGGAGAGAAAAACACTCGACTTAAATACATTTTTACAAACATACTATAGTATAGTTCGAACTTTCCCCGCGTGTTACGAAGTGTCATTGGTTCGCCATCCCTGGTCTTGTCTATCGGTGCAAGCTCGGGCATAATTCAGTCTTGTTTGTGCTCCCCTGATGATGATGTGTAAACCTTGAAATCGGTAGGGTTACGAGTATACCATTATCTTAACACAATATTTAAGTAAACTAATTAAAAAATATTTAAACCTCCATAATGTTAACATCTTAACTATAAATAATATATTTATATTTTTCAGTTGAAGGGGACGAGTGTTCGGAGGGTTCCCTGGGCAGCCCCCCCAGCGGGACGGTGTGCGGCCCTGGCCTAAGCTGCAGGAAGGAGCCGGGAGATGACCACAGCCTCTGTTACAGAAGTAAGCCTTTTTATAAATTAGGCATTCCATCTTATACATTAGGCATTCCATCTTATACATTAGGCATTCCATCTTATACATTAGGCATTCCATCTTATACATTAGGCATTCCATCTTATACATTAGGCATTCCATCTTATACATTAGGCATTCCATCTTATACATTAGGCATTCCATCTTATTCATTAGGCATTCCATCTTATACATTAGGCATTCCATCTTATACATTACGCATTCCATCTTATACATTAGGCATTCAATCTTATACATTAGGCATTCCATCTTATACATTAGGCATTCCATCTTATACATTAGGCATTCTATCTTATACATTAGGCATTCCATCTTATACATTAGGCATTCCATCTCATACATGAGGCGTTCCATCTTATACATTAGGCGTTCCATCTTATACATTTGGCGTTCCATCTTATACATTACGCGTTCCATCTTATACATTAGGCATTCCATCTTATACATTAGGCATTCCATCTTATACATTAGACATTCCATCTTATACATTACGCATTCCATCTTATACATTAGACATTCCATCTTATACATTAGGCATTCCATCTTATACAGTAGGCATTCCATCTTATTCATTAGGCATTCCATCTTATACATTAGGCATTCCATCTTATACATTAGGCATTCCATCTTATGCATTAGGCATTCCATCTTATGCATTAGGCATTCCATCTTATGCATTAGGCATTCCATCTTATGCATTAGGCATTCCATCTTATACATTAGGCATTCCATCTTATACATTAGGCATTCCATCTTATACATTAGGCATTCCATCTTATACATTAGGCATTCCATCTTATGCATTAGGCATTCCATCTTATGCATTAGGCATTCCATCTTATGCATTAGGCATTCCATCTTATGCATTAGGCATTCCATCTTATGCATTAGGCATTCCATCTTATACATTAGGCATTCCATCTTATACATGTTCAATAGTCAACTTACATTTGGTTCTCAACTTACAATTATCTGTCATGCGGTAAATTTTCAGTATTTTTAACGTAATGTAATATATTATACTTTCGTTGTATACAGCTCTATCTGGCGGGCTTATTGCCATGTGACAATCTCTCCCAACCAATCAATTTTTGTAGAGGCTTTAAGTGAAAATCTGACTCGAATCCATTTTTAAAATAATCTGGGTTTTAACGGGAATCGAATCCTCAACACCCTGGTTGGGAGACAAACGTCTTACCAATTAGGCCACGGAGGTCGTCTTATGCTGTAAATTTGAATTATTTTATACGTATCATGCGGTAAATTTGTAATATTGTTTACGTATCTTGTGGTAAATTTGTAATATTTTTTAACGTACTTTGCAGTAAATTTGTAATATTTTTTAACGTACTTTGTGGTAAATTCGTAATATGTTTTACGTATCTTGCAGTAAATTTGTAATATTTTTTAACGTACTTTGTGGTAAATTTGTAATAATTTTAACGTATCTTGCGGTAAATTTGTAATGTTTTTTTACGTATCTTGCGGTGAATTTGTTAAAAAATAACGTATCTTGTGGTAAATTTGTAATATATTTTACGTATCATGCGGTAATTTTGAAATACTGTTTACGTATCATTCAGTAAATTTGTTATACTTTTTACGTATCATACGGTGAATTTGTAAAATATTTTACGTATCATGCGGTAAATTTGTAATACTGTTTACGTATCATGCGGTAAATTTGTAATACATTTTACGTATCATGGGGGTAACTATGTAATACTTTTTACGTATCATACGGTGAACTTGTAATATTTTTCACGTATATGCGGTAAATTTGTAATACTTTTTACGTATCATGGGGGTAAATATGTAATACTTTTTTATGTACCATGCGGTAAATTTGTAATACTTACGTATCATTCAGTAAGTTACGTATCATACGGTGAATTTGTAATATATTTTACGTATCATGCGGTAAATTTGTAATACTGTTTACGTATCATGCGGTAAATTTGTAATACTTTTTACGTATCATGGGGGTAACTATGTAATACTTTTTATGTATCATACGGTGAATTTGTAATATTTTTCACGTATCATGCGGTAAATTTGTTATACTTTTTACGTATAGTGCGGTTAATTTGTTATACTTTTTACGTATCATGCGGTAAATTTGTATTCTTCTTTACGTACGAGTATAATGCTGAAATTTGTAGTAGCAATATGCGGTAAATTCTTATAATTTTTTACGTACGATACGATATATTTGTATTACTTTTACTTATCACGCGGTCAATTTGCATTCTTTTTTTACATATCATGAGAACAATTGTAGTCCTTTTTACGAAAATGTTATAAGCTGCAATATTTCGAGTGTTATGAATTGGTTTCGAATTCTGAATCGCAGAGTCCTTAAGGAGAGTTTGCTGTTTAAATGGCGCTTTATAAGTTGTCCTTTGAAGCTTCTTCTTCTTCCTGGCACTGTCCCAACTCATTGCCTAGGTAGACTGTTGGGGTCGGCTCTTCTCGTTCTCAGGCTGTATATTCTTCGGTTCTGGGTGTCGCTTTCATCTAGTCCGTTTCTCTGTAGGATTTTGGAGCATTGCGTCATCCAGGAGTTCTTTGGTCTTCCTCTAGACGGCTATTGAGGAAGATCCACAGACATTGCCTAATTTACAGTATGGTCTGGTGGTCTCCGTCTTATGTGCCCGAACCATCTCAGCTGTCGCTCTTCCCATTTTACTGTTTATGTCAGTGACTCCCAGGCTACCACGAATGCGTGAGCTCTTAATTTTATCTTTCAGTGATACTCCTGCCGACCACCTAAGCATTAGCATTTCTGCTGTTTCAAGTTGCCTAGAGTAGGAGCTGTACATAGTCCAGCATTCTGAGCCATACATAATTGCGGGTCTAACGATAGTCTGGTATACCTTTCCTTTCAGTTTTATAGGCATTTTTGGGTTACACAATTAAGTGGTCCTTTGAATATTCTTAATAATCTTATTGCAAGGTACGTCATACCGTTTATTAATAGATAAATAAATGATCGTGTATTGTTTATTAATTAAATGTAATGTAATACGATCTCCCTCGACAGTGAAATCCAAGTGCCACGACGTCCAGGACGACTACGACGACAGAAGGGAGGAGGGAACGCTGGGAGCCACCGAGCAGAGGGCACTGTGCAATGATGATGGCAACTTCGGGCCCAGAGTCTGTGTGGCCGGGCAGACGTAAGTAGCTCTCAATATCAGCATGCGTGTACTCACCATCATGCAGTTTGGTGGTAACTGGAGGAGTGGAAGGACGATGTACAAGAGGAAGAATGCGTTGGACTGACCAAGTGAGAAACGCAATTGAACTACCCTTAACAACTGCCCTTCGAGCCGCGGAGTGCAGGGATGGATGGAGAGGAGTCGTCAGAGGCTATCATGGGTGTCACGATGCTCAGTTATGAGCTACACGACAGGATGATGACTATTATTATTAACACTTGCCATCCTATGATGGATAGTGAGTGACCAGGACTTACAAAATAAAATAATGTTATAGCTAATTAAAAAAAATAACCTGGCTAATTTTGCATAATTTTAATTTAAAACATATATTTTTCACTGGATGCTGAGCGTCCAGCACAGTGGCTGGTGGAATTGTTTAGCACAGTAAGGCAAGTGTTAATCTCGATCTAACTTAAGACGTCTTTAATCTGACTTAAATTAGTTAAATTTATCTGATTATATTATAGATATTGCGACTTAAATCATTCTTGATTTCCAATTCAAGAACGATTTAAGGAAGCTTTCGATTACAATTGTGACCATTGCCGTCGACCGACCGACACGGTTACTCTCGCAGAGTGTTTCTCGATTGTCAAGTGACTGTGTGTCCCCAATTTTCAATTTTCTTTTTTTTATAATTAAGAGAAGAACCCTATTTTTGTTAAGTTAAAAAATGCCCAATATAAAATCTATTGAAAATAGTACAGTAATTCTACTTGTTCCCAAGTGTAAAGAAAAAAAAAAGATCACATTATTGGGGGAAGGGGGCGTCATGAAATGGGTGCCTCAAAAGCCAAAATACCTCGTCCCGGCTCTGATCCTCTGTACATCTTATGTAAGTAAAATCGCTCCAAAGTGGTTTTAACACTTTAAGACTCGACCAAAGTTAAGAAAATCTTTCCCAGCGCCAGACTTCTTTTTGAAGACTCTGTTCTTTCTGATAGATTTAGTAAAATTGCTATATCTAAGTTAATATTGAAAATGTTACGATGATACTTTGTGTATTTGTTTAAAATACTTGAACAATTTAGTTTAATATGGCAATTCTGCCAACACTCTCCTTTGTGCAGAGCTACACCACACTCCTTACACATGTACCGGGTC
Source organism: Odontocerum albicorne (assembly GCA_949825065.1). Lineage (NCBI taxonomy): Eukaryota > Metazoa > Arthropoda > Insecta > Trichoptera > Odontoceridae > Odontocerum > Odontocerum albicorne. The sequence goes on along the minus strand of OX463867.1, from coordinate 306,324 downwards.
TCCCTTCTCTTCTTGTGTGCAGCACAGCACATACCTTGCAAGTTCTGTGGAGAGCTACATCACACTCCTTACACATGTACCGGGTCTCCCTTCACTTCTTGTGTGCAGCACAGCACATACCTTGCAAGCTCTGTGGAGAGCTACATCACACTCCTTACACATGTACCGGGTCTCCCTTCTCTTCTTGTGTGCAGCACACACCTTGCAAGTTCTGTGGAGAGCTACATCACACTCCTTACACATGTACCGGGTCTCCCTTCACTTCTTGTGTGCAGCACAGCACATACCTTGCAAGTTCTGTGGAGAGCTACATCACACTCCTTACACATGTACCGGGTCTCCCTTCTCTTCTTGTGTGCAGCACAGCACATACCTTGCAAGTTCTGTGGAGAGCTACATCACACTCCTTACACATGTACCGGGTCTCCCTTCTCTTCTTGTGTGCAGCACACACCTTGCAAGTTCTGTGGAGAGCTACATCACACTCCTTACACATGTACCGGGTCTCCCTTCACTTCTTGTGTGCAGCACAGCACATACCTTGCAAGCTCTGTGGAGAGCTACACCACACTCCTTACACATGTACCGGGTCTCCCTTCTCTTCTTGTGTGCAGCACACACCTTGCAAGTTCTGTGGAGAGCTACATCACACTCCTTACACATGTACCGGGTCTCCCTTCTCTTCTTGTGTGCAGCACACACCTTGCAAGTTCTGTGGAGAGCTACATCACACTCCTTACACATGTACCGGGTCTCCCTTCACTTCTTGTGTGCAGCACAGCACATACCTTGCAAGTTCTGTGGAGAGCTACATCACACTCCTTACACATGTACCGGGTCTCCCTTCTCTTCTTGTGTGCAGCACACACCTTGCAAGTTCTGTGGAGAGCTACATCACACTCCTTACACATGTACCGGGTCTCCCTTCTCTTCTTGTGTGCAGCACACACCTTGCAAGTTCTGTGGAGAGCTACATCACACTCCTTACACATGTACCGGGTCTCCCTTCACTTCTTGTGTGCAGCACAGCACATACCTTGCAAGCTCTGTGGAGAGCTACACCACACTCCTTACACATGTACCGGGTCTCCCTTCTCTTCTTGTGTGCAGCACACACCTTGCAAGTTCTGTGGAGAGCTACATCACACTCCTTACACATGTACCGGGTCTCCCTTCTCTTCTTGTGTGCAGCACACACCTTGCAAGTTCTGTGGAGAGCTACATCACACTCCTTACACATGTACCGGGTCTCCCTTCACTTCTTGTGTGCAGCACAGCACATACCTTGCAAGTTCTGTGGAGAGCTACATCACACTCCTTACACATGTACCGGGTCTCCCTTCTCTTCTTGTGTGCAGCACACACCTTGCAAGTTCTGTGGAGAGCTACATCACACTCCTTACACATGTACCGGGTCTCCCTTCTCTTCTTGTGTGCAGCACACACCTTGCAAGTTCTGTGGAGAGCTACATCACACTCCTTACACATGTACCGGGTCTCCCTTCACTTCTTGTGTGCAGCACAGCACATACCTTGCAAGCTCTGTGGAGAGCTACACCACACTCCTTACACATGTACCGGGTCTCCCTTCTCTTCTTGTGTGCAGCACACACCTTGCAAGTTCTGTGGAGAGCTACATCACACTCCTTACACATGTACCGGGTCTCCCTTCTCTTCTTGTGTGCAGCACACACCTTGCAAGTTCTGTGGAGAGCTACATCACACTCCTTACACATGTACCGGGTCTCCCTTCACTTCTTGTGTGCAGCACAGCACATACCTTGCAAGTTCTGTGGAGAGCTACATCACACTCCTTACACATGTACCGGGTCTCCCTTCTCTTCTTGTGTGCAGCACAGCACATACCTTGCAAGTTCTGTGGAGAGCTACATCACACTCCTTACACATGTACCGGGTCTCCCTTCTCTTCTTGTGTGCAGCACACACCTTGCAAGTTCTGTGGAGAGCTACATCACACTCCTTACACATGTACCGGGTCTCCCTTCACTTCTTGTGTGCAGCACAGCACATACCTTGCAAGCTCTGTGGAGAGCTACACCACACTCCTTACACATGTACCGGGTCTCCCTTCTCTTCTTGTGTGCAGCACACACCTTGCAAGTTCTGTGGAGAGCTACATCACACTCCTTACACATGTACCGGGTCTCCCTTCTCTTCTTGTGTGCAGCACACACCTTGCAAGTTCTGTGGAGAGCTACATCACACTCCTTACACATGTACCGGGTCTCCCTTCACTTCTTGTGTGCAGCACAGCACATACCTTGCAAGTTCTGTGGAGAGCTACATCACACTCCTTACACATGTACCGGGTCTCCCTTCTCTTCTTGTGTGCAGCACACACCTTGCAAGTTCTGTGGAGAGCTACATCACACTCCTTACACATGTACCGGGTCTCCCTTCTCTTCTTGTGTGCAGCACATACCTGTGTCAATCGAGGGGGAAAAAATGCCTGTGTCAATCGAGGGGAGTAGCATAGAGCGTGTTTTGAACCGACGACCTTCCGCACGGAAGTCCAATCTGTTACCGCGCGGCCATGCACCTCACAATAAGATTAACGGTTGGAAGAAGTATTCATGGCACTATATATATGTATGTTTTCCCTGCTATTCCAGGTGCTTCTGTCAGAATGTCGACGGGGAGAGGATCTTCGGTGAGATTATAAATGAGAAGGACTTCCCTGCCAACATGAAATGTAGTAAGAAATGTTTGTATATATCTCTTCTTTTTAGATCCAAATTCATAGTGCGACCTAAACACTAAATACTAATTAGCGACCTAAACACTAAATACTTTTTAGATCCGAATTCATAGTGTGACCTAAACACTAAATACTATGATAATTAGCGACCTAAACACTAATTAGCGACCTAAACACTGAATGCTTTTTAGACCCAAACTCATAGTGCGACCTTAACACTAAGTACTAATTAGCGACGTAAACACTAAATACTTTTTAGATCCGAATTCATAGTTCGACCTAAACACTAAATCATTCGGAGTGTTGAACAGCATGGTTTGGCTTATTATACTGAAGTTTCAAAAACATGTTACTTTTCATCTTCAGGGCTTTTTTGTAGTCAACCTCACTATAAGTGGATGTGCACCAGAAACTGCTTGGCCTATAGCGGAAACTGTGACGCGATAGGCCACAATTTCTCGTTAGCAAAAATACTAAACAAATCAAAAAGTTATGCTGCCCGATTAATCAAAGAGGTAATAGAAATATATAATAAATATCCAAACAATATTAACAGAAACAATGCAGTCTATGTTATAGCGGAGTCTCGCGGCTCAGGACCGTGGAGAGACGAGATCCATATATTTTCAAGCTGATGACAGCCTCAGCAGCTAGACGTGTGAGGAACAGTCAGCGTGCTGCTAACATAGACTAAGGCCGAGGCCATATCAAAATGCTGCGTTAGGTGCTAAGCTAGGTGATTTTACATGACTCATATACTAAGTGACTTCATGCCTGGACACACCAAAGTGCTACGCACAAATTCATTTGACAGTTGGGAGTGGTTGAGTCAACACACGATGTCACACTCAAAACTAACCAATTTCATTACAACTTACCTTATCTTTATTTACTTCCTGTGCAACTTCATAACAAAGTGATTTTATTACAGGTACATTTTTTCAATAATTTGCTCGATGGGTTCCACAAAAGCTCCCTTTTACACACAGCTGTCATTAAAACTTCCGCCATCTTGTAAATTAACCAGCACGTCTGTTCGCTAGGATATTCACTCGATGACTAATCGTCATGAAACGTGGCGCGAAGCGTGCAGTGTGGCCACTGCGATAGTATGCGGTACGTTGATTCGCTAGGATATGTCACCTAACTCGCAACATAGCTCTAAGCATCAAGCGAGGCTCCTTCCTGTGTGGCCGAGGGCTTATAATCAGCAGGATCCACGTGTCTGTGATATCTGCGGGAGGGAGTGCGCATCTAGGAACGGGCTGTTCTCTCACAGAAGTGGAAGTGGAAGACCAGCTCGAGATTGACACTAGAGTGGGGAGGGGATCCTCGACTACCAGGCCTATCCACACAATGACTTGTCATGTAAATAAATAAACAAACAACATGTTCCACTCCAATTAATGTTTCCAGAATGCTCCCGCACCGCAGAGATGGCCCACCGGCACATCGGAGAAAAGTCGATCTCCCTGCGCTGCGGTCCGGATGGTTCCTACGACCCGATGCAGTGTATCGGCAACCGCTGCTTCTGCGTGGACTCCGAGTCCGGGCTGCTGTCCTCCGCCATGGTCGTGGACTTGGAATTGCAGTTCCTCAGCCAACTGCCGTGCTGTGAGTCACTCTATACTTATATAATCGGCATCGTGGCCCTTGAACCTATACTTATATAATCGGCATCGTGGCCCTTGAACCTATACTTATATAATCGGCATCGTGACCCTTGAACCTATACTTATATAATCGGCATCGTGACCCTTAAACCTATACTTATATAATCGGCATCGTGGCCCTTGAACCTATACTTATATAATCGGCATCGTGACCCTTAAACCTATACTTATATAATCGGCATCGTGGCCCTTGAACCTATACTTATATAATCGGCTTTGTGACCCTTGAACCTATACTTATATAATCGGCATCGTGGCCCTTGAACCTATACTTATATAATCGGCTTTGTGACCCTTGAACCTATACTTATATAATCGGCTTTGTGACCCTTGAACCTATACTTATATAATCGGCATCGTGGCCCTTGAATCTATACTTATATAATCGGCATCGTGACCCTTGAACCTATACTTATATAATCGGCATCGTGGCCCTTGAACCTATACTTATATAATCGGCATCGTGGCCCTTGAACCTATACTTATATAATCGGCATCGTGGCCCTTGAATCTATACTTATATAATCGGCATCGTGGCCCGTGAACCTATATTTATATAATCGGCATCGTGACCCTTAAACTTATACTTATATAATCGGCATCGTGGCTCTTGAACCTATACTTATATAATCAGCATCGTGGCCCTTGAACCAAATGGAAATATTATTAATATAGTTAGTGGAAATATTATTAATATATGTTAGTTAGTGGAAATATTATTAATATAAAATAGTTTGGGGAAATATTATTAATACAGTTAGTGGAAATAACAAAGTAATTTGAATTGAATTTTATGATGGCTAATGACTTTGCACTGTTCCAGTCGACAAGAGCATTCACCACAGCAACAAGACATACCTGCGCGAATGCGAGAAGCTGAAGATGGAGATGCGCAAGGAGATAGCCGAGGCCGAGGAGGAGGGCTTCACCCTGCTGGGCAGCCCCCTGCTGCAGTGCCAGCCGGACGGGCGCTTCCCCAGCGTCACCGTTAAGGAGGACAGGTTACTTGTTCCATTCCTTGGCATATGTTCTTGTGTTTCTCTGCTGTTTTACGCCATTGACACTTTCCCTGCTAAATATGGAGTAACATAGATAGTGTAGTCCAACGCATTGGGATTCTTCCTCTTGTGCGTCGTCCTTCCACGCTTCCAGTAACCGCGACTCTTCCACGCTTCCAGTAACCGCGACCCTTCCAAACTGTCTCCTTGGCCACGAGCAATGTGCTCAAAGAATTGGAGGACTTGTCGAAGGCATATTGTCGACAATCTGTCGGTGGTTCTCAGTTCTTCAAAAACGGAGGTGTTAGTTAAAGAAATAAGAGAAGAGAAGAGAATCTGTTTATCCTGGATTATGGATATAGTACAAATGTTTTTAATTGCATTTTTTTAACAACTTTAGTGAAGCGTGGGTTCAGTGCGATAACTTAATCTATTAACTAAAAAAAGAAACTGACTGCAAATAGCTATACTTGAGAAAATGTAGCATGATCCCTGTGACGTGCAATAATTTTAATTATTTTATCAACTTTAATATACTCGTAAGCCTCGATTCTATCAACATGGACATTATAGTGACATCACCGGTATATCAACACGGACATCATAGTGACATCACCGGAATATCAACATGGACATCATAGTGACATCACCGGAATATCAACATGGATATCTATAAAAGTTTTATTTCCATATGTAACTTTTCTAGAAATAGATCCAAATAGATTTTTGTAGTCATTGCAGATGCAGGGAACTATAGCCCTGTGACAGCTCACAAATTTGCCCCAATACAACCTTGTAACGACGTTCAGTAATTTTAATTATTTTATCAACTTTAATATAAGCCTCGATTCTAATAAATAGCAAGTTATTTAGGTAAATACATTACATAAAACTAACAATAATGACAAATTAAGATAGTACATCTTGTTACAAATAAGCAAAAATGTTGCAGTTTGTTAAAATCAAATAATATTTGGTGACGTTTATCAAAAATTTAAGGATAGTTTTGATCTGTTCGAAATTTCCTGTGCAAGTGTTGACAACTTGCTGGGATGTTTGTACTCCAGGCCTTATAAGTGTATTTATAGCACTAGGAATCATTTTACATATCTCGTGATGTCGGGCCTTCAGTCCGTCGTCGCTGTTATTCTTCTCACACTTTGATGTGTCACCACCGGAGGAGGAGTCCCTTTGATGTGCCACCACCGGAGGAGTCCCTTTGATGTGTCACCACCGGAGGAAGAGTCCTTTTGGACAGTTCCTTCGTCGTCATTATGTAACGTCACGTTCGTAAAAAAAAAGATTTGGCTCGTCTAGTGTAGCTCACGGTGGATGACAACTTATTTTGTCTCCCATAAGGAGATAATTTCAATTCAGTTCAGTTCGATCCTACCAAAAGCGTGGCTGGTGGTAGGATCGAACCGAATTGAATTGAAATTATAATGTAATTTTCATTTTATTTATAATTTCACCACTGTGGGCAATAATTTGTAAAAAAAAACTGAATCATTGATTATAATATCGTAATCAAGTGCGCGACCAAATAAAAATTAGTGGCATCGTTATATTTATACTACGCGTGTAAACACAAATAAGTTAATCTGTATAAACAAGTGATAATGTCAAAATCAAATAAGTGACAATCAATTATAATGGGGTTTTTTAATTCGCACTCGTTGGCTGCCCATAAAAAAATGTTACGTATTTATTTTGCTATTAAATATGTTTTTAATTTATATTAAATTTAAAATAAATAAAAGATGAATCCACTTACAGAAGGGTCTGTATCGACGCGAACGGGAAACAGATCATGGACTTCGGAGCTGCGCTGGGATCGCCAGGATCTGAAAACATGGACTGCAGTAAGTACTGTTTCATTTTTACACTCGCTGAAAAGTCCGTCCGAGGATATACTCGTAAGATAACAATCACTAAACATTTGTTAATTGTTACAGCTACACTGTCTACATTCTATCCCACCACACCCCATTCCTGCTGTGCCATCTGTGTATATCATATCCTATCCCATCACTCTCCATTCCTGTTGTACCATCACTGTAACATATATTGTATCCTATCCCATCACTCTCCATTCCTGCTGTACCATCTCTGTATATTATATCCTATCCCATCACTCTCCATTCCTGCTGTACCATCTCTGTATATTATATCGTATCCCATCATTCTCCATTCCTGCTGTACCATCTCTGTATATTATATCGTATCCCATCACTCTCCATTTCTGCTGTACCATCTCTGTATATTATATCCTATCCCATCACTCTCCATTCCTGCTGTACCATATCTGTATATTATATCGTATCCCATCATTGTCCATTCCTGCTGTACCATCTCTGTATATTATATCGTATCCCATCACACCCCATTCCTGCTGTGCCATCTATGTATATTATATCCTATCTCATCACTCTCCATTCCTGCTGTACCATATCTGTATATTATATCCTATCCCATCACTCTCCATTCCTGCTGTACCATCTCTGTATATTATATCCTATCCCATCACTCTCCATTCCTGCTGTACCATCTCTGTATATTATATTCTATCCCATCACTCTCCATTCCTGCTGTACCATCTCTTTAACATATATTATATCCTATCCCTTCCCGCGCAAAATCTATGGTCCAATCTGTGACAGCGGAGAGTGGCGTATTAGGTACAATCACGAGCTCTATGAACTGTACAAAAATCCTACTGTTGTGAGGGAGATTAGAGTTGGAAGACTTAGGTGGGCCGGACATCTTCAGAGGATGGGCGAGGGCGAGATCCCAAGGCGAATCATGGATGGTGCGCCCGGGGGGCGGAGAGCAGTGGGAAGGCCGAAACTCCGATGGCTGGGTGGAGTGGTGAGGGATGCAAACAACATCGGTATCCGGAACTGGCGTAACGCTGCACAAGACCGTCAGTCATGGGGGCAGGCTCTGCGGGAGGCCAAGACCCGACCTGGGTTGTAGAGCCATGGATGGATGGATCCCTTTCCGCTGTACCATCTCTGTATATTATATCCTATCCCATCACTCTCCATTCCTGCTGTACCATCTCTGTATATTATATCCTATCCCATCACTCTCCATTCCTGCTGTACCATCTCTGTATATTATATTCTATCCCATCACTCTCCATTCCTGCTGTACCATCTCTTTAACATATATTGTATCCTATCCCTTCCCGCTGTACCATTCCTGTATATTATATCCTATCCCATCACTCTCCATTCCTGCTGTACCATATCTGTATATTATATCCTATCCCATCACTCTCCATTCCTGCTGTACCATCTCTGCTCAGCGGTTACTGTATCTTACCAATAGTCATTTTATAGTATTTCCCTTAGTCTGCTGACGTTTCTCATTTTGATTTTGCAATCTTTTTTGGAATTGCGTGATCTTCAATCCTCTTTACCACTATAATTGCCGATGATACAACATGTGTACCATGTCCTTACCAATCATGACTAGCCGATGATACAACATGTGTACCATGTCCTTACCAATCATGACTAGCCGATGATACAACATGTGTACCATGTCCTTACCAATCATGACTAGCCGATGATACAACATGTGTACCATGTCCTTACCAATCATGACTAGCCGATGATACAACATGTGTACCATGTCCTTACCAATCATGACTAGCTGATGATACAACATGTGTACCATGTCCTTACTAATCATGACTAGCCGATGATACAACATGTGTACCATGTCCTTACCAATCATGACTAGCCAATGGTACCACACGTGCATCATGCTTCCGCCAATGGTTACTGTCCGATGATACATCCCATGTACTACGTTTTTGCCAAGCATTGTTGGCCGAAGGCACAACCCATGTCATTTTGTTTTTCGACCAGAATACAGGTGTCCCTAATCTTTTTCAATGAAGGGCCTCATACAATGTTTTTAGCATATATCGGACTGGTTGACAAGAGAAAAAAAAGGGAGAGAGGTCTATTTCTTGAAAAAATAACCGGCCCCTGGTGACATTTACCTGTGTAACCGTGTGGCCTGTAGACTATAGTCTTACATAATAAGAGATTGTCTTTGTTTAGATTTTATAGTTTTGTCATCAGAGACCACCGTTGTTTTGTTTTTCTTCACTTTGTAGCAATATAGTATATTGGACTGACCAAGTGAAAGACGCAACTGGACTACCCTTAACAACTGCCCTTCGAGCCCCGGAGTGCAGGGATGGATGAAGAGGAGTCGTCAGAGGCTATCATGGGAGTCACGATACTCAATCATGAGCTACACGGCAGGATGATGACTATTATTATTAATATAGATTAAACTTAAGACGTCTTTAATCTGACTTAAATTTAAATAAGTTTGTTCCGTCTCCAGAATGATTTAAGAATGCTTTCTATCACAATTTCCAGAGTGCGCCCGCACGTATAACCTGCTGCTGCAATCCTCAGCGTCCAGCTCTCTGCCGGCTTGCTGCCCCAACGGGAACTGGAAACGGGTGCAGTGTCGGCGCGGACTGTGCTACTGTGTCACGTCCGATGGGATCCAGAACCAGCTGGAGGTGGACATCTCCGAAATAGACACTCTTAAGTGTGGGGAACTGTGTTAATAAATATGTATTTTAAAAGTATTCAGCATTTTATTTATATTTCTTGTGTTTTTGTTATTTTCAGATATCTTTATAATAATTATGAAGTATTGAATTTGTACTCGACTATTCTTTTCGCATTAATGTCAAATTGGTATGGTGAGGGGCGGTCAGCTGACAAAGACGGTCGTGTATCGTATAGTCAATTGTGTATATTATTAAAGTTTATAATTTTTTCTATCCACTGCGCAGATTTCTCCTGTTACACAAAGAGGGTCTGCTTCTAGTGTTAGCTTATTCGTTAGGAATAATATCAGCCAGGATTCTTCTCATACTGCTAGGCGGTGCCGAGACTATATCCATAGTGTCACTCAGTTGGTTCAATATCTCTATACCACGCGTGACTGAGTGTTTAGCCATGATATTCCTCCTGTAAGTTGGTACGTATTATAGAACAGAGGGTGATTCCTTGCCTTGCACGGCTATATTTATTGGGTACATATAAACTTATTAATTCTAAAATCGCGGGACAGTTAAAGCAACCTTGGAAAACCTTTATTAGGAATATAGCAATGGATTCTTGCCTTCTTGTTTCGAGGCTTCTATAGTTACACACCGTGAGAAGTCCGGCATGGTGAGCATATTTTGGGTAATCGCCCTTTGTTCTGTACCATAGATATCTGATGAGGAGCCCAAACTGTAGATGCATATTCTAATTTGGTTCTAATTAGATAATTATGTAAGTTTCGGAGGATATCGGTGCTGTTAAATTCTCTTGATATTCTCATTATAAAACCGAGTAGTTTGTAACAGTCCAATATCAAACGGGAGCCGTTAATGAATGTGAGTCTGACACTGTTTTAAGACCTACACTGTTTATTCCACTTTATATAACGGTATAACTCTACCGGTTTCAAGCTTTTCACCCCTTTTTTTATATTCAACATTGGTTTTTTAATCAGTGCGAAACTTTTCAAGTAAGCATAAAATGTACTAATGGTGGGGTTACTGTAGTTTACTTTAAGGGTGTTAGGGGCAGGGGTTAGGGACATCACCGAATGGTTCCAAGGCCCAGGGGAATCCCTAAGTATGCCTCATCCTAGAACCTGAAAAGATGGAAGTCACATTCTCACTGCCTCACAATCCCGTGGAGATTCTTAGTTATAAATAAAAATAAAGAAATAAAACAATTTAAAGGCTTTATTGTTTATTGCATTATTCAAATTTTTCATGGTTATTTTTTTTTAATTAGTTTAATATGAAAATGGAAAAATTCTCTATGCACTGTAAAATAAAGATCGATTCAGACCTATTTTTTTTATTAAAACAAAGAACAATCATTATAATGGTCTGAATTAACCTTTATCATAAGGGTTAGGTTTCATTTTACAGGTGCGTCTTTCACTTAGGGTTAAGAGGAAATTTATCAATAAAAATTGAAACCAAACATACCGCGACCGTGAAGTGAAAATGAAACAAAACATGTATATGCGCAGAAGCTAATGCATAACATAAGCATTTTAATTTTGGTACAGAATTAAAACTTACAAAATCAATCGACGCTTTTTCACATTTTGAAAAGGATTTTAAAATACTTATTGAAAATGATCCCAATCAAGAGGGAAACTCAAAAGTTTTTCAAAAAAATTAATAAGATTATATAATTTGCCTAGTACTGCAAAGCCGAAAATGAGACAAAACATGCTGTAACCGTGAAGGGAAAATGAAACATAATATATATATACAGAAGCTACTGCGTAACGTGTCTATTCCAATTTTGAAATTCACACTATTGAAGTAAAATAAATGGGCAATTGGAAGGTAGGTTCTAGCAATATTAAATTTATTTATTTAGATATCGAATATGCAACCCCTGAATTGGGTTAGGTTACAACCCTATTTATTAAAAAAAAAATGAATACTAGGTTCCAACAGGATTTAAAGAGAATGACTTCAGCTAGTGGGAATCCAAATTTGTAATGTTACATCACTTAACCTTTCCCTTTCTGTGCTAAAAAAATCCGCCTGTTCCGGTGCTGTGTATTCAATACACATATAGAAATGAGCGATTTAAAATCGGAAAAATAAGAATATTCATAGCCAATCGCTTAAATTAATTAAATTTGAAGTCAAACGTGACAATAATTGAAATTTAATTGCTGAAAACATGGAAAAAACATCGACCGGCGTTCACAAAACGGGCGAAGAGACCACCTCAAATGGATGCCCGCGAGCTACTGAAGCGAGCGAACTGAGATTCTATTTCTTGCGTTCCCATATACCGAAGTAGAGTGAGAGTGAGACGTGAATAGCGTCACTTCCTCACCTATAGCGGTTTTTTAGAATGAATATACCTACGTCACACGTTTGATTGTATCGGTGAATTTATTCCCGATTTTCACAAAATATCTCTGATGTGGCCGATAAGTGCTAATTATTATTAATATTATTTTTCATTTAATGCGTAAATGTATTACGGAGGAATACCTAAAATCTGAACCCAGTATTTATTATATTTATAGAGATATTCAAGTTTTTAGAAGCAGTGTGTACTAGTTATACATCACAGGGAAGGAAGGGTTAAAAGAGAAAATATAAAACAGCCCCGTGATATTGTCACCATTCAAGGGGGCCGGTTGAGCAGACACTCTGCAGTCTCTATTGAAAACTATCAAAAGCGAAAGATGCACCATTTAATCTATTATTGTATATATTTATGCTATATTATTCCTAAGGTCTGAACATAGCTTTAGAATTTATTTAATGACTAACGAACCGCATTTTTTAAGGCATATAAATTTGTCTAGCCCTAATAAGGACAGAACATAGTGAGCAAACATTACATTTTCAGGTTGGCAACACAACACACAGATAAATAATTTCAAACATGACAACTTATATCCAAAGAGGGTCAAATATAATACAAAAAAAGGGGATTTCCATAAATTGAAAATGTGTTTTGTTTTTTTTTGGTTTCTCCATAAACAATATATAGTGCAATTTGAATTTTTTCATAAAAAAAATTGATTGCCGTCCGTCCAAATCTTCAACACATTTTCATTTTATAGATTAGTTACGTTTGCAATAAAAACCATGTTACGGTTAGGTTAGGTGATCTGTTAACATTGCCGCAATGAGTTTTAAATGCAAGTAACCCCAAGGGAATCAAGTTCACAACCCTTGTATTGGGTTTGGTTAGGTTAGAACCCATTTTAAAACATCTGGGTTCCAATGGAAATTCAACTCGTTGCTCTCGGACTAAGTTGGGTTAGGTTGGAAGCCTTTCAAAAAATTTGGGTTCCAATGATAATCAAACTTGCAACCTCCGGTTCGGATTAGGTTAGGTTTAAACGCTTTTTACAACAGTTTGTGTTTCAATGATAATCAAACCTTCCGTTCGCATTGCTGCAACCTTTTGGGCACATTTCTGCGATGAGTTTTATATGTAACCTCAAGGGAATATAATTCAGAACCCCTGCATTGGGTTAGGTTAGTTTAGAACCCTTTTTAAAACAGTTGGGTTGGAAACCTTTTGAAAAATCTAAGTTCCAATGGTAATTAAACTTGCAGCCCTCGGTTTGGGTTAGGTTAGATTTAAACGATCAAACTAGCAACCCTAGTTAGGTAAGATTAGGTTGCTATCCTTTTAAAAAAAATCTAACCCACAACTTTCAGTTGGAAGACAAATGTTCGTCGACCTGGAACTTTTTTGACCATTGGTTGATCCTACGAAGAAGTTCACGCAATGAAGAGCATGACATTGGCTGAATGGGAATCCAAATTAGTGTTGCTACACTCAAAAAAATTAAGTACTTGTTTATTTATATATATTTTAAGGAACAGCTTTGCTACCCCAAAACCAATAATTGTAGATGGAAAGCAGCTGGAATATGTGTAAATACACATGGTCCAACTTATTTCCTCTGTAGGGGGCATGTCGGGGGAAATAGCACGGAGGACAAAACTAGCGTGGATCTCATTTGAACGTTTGAACAGCATCTTCAAAAGTGATCTTTGAAGCTAAAGGTCTACAACCAGTGTATACTCCCAGTACTTACGTATGGCTGTGAGACATGGACGCTCATAGTAAAGAACACACAACAGCTCCAGACCGTACAAAGCAGCATGGAGAGGTGTATGTTGCGATACACTAAAAGAGACCGTAAACGAAACACCTGGATTCGCAATACAACAAAAGTAGAAGACGTTATAAAGGTGTGCAAGAAAATGAAGTGGCAATGGGCAGGACATGCAAAATGTCAGACTCCCGATGGACATCCGAAATAATCCAATGGTACCCAAGAGGCATAAAGAGGCCCAGAAGAAGACCGAAAGCATGCTGGATAGATGAGATCAGGAAACATGGCAGCATCACATGGCACCAACGAGCATAAAACAGAATAATTTGGAGTCGACTTGGGGAGACCTCCATCCAGCAGTGGATCCGCCCAGGTTGACAATGATAATGATATATTTTAAGGATATTTCATATTGTGTGATTCAATTATGAACACTGCAAGATTGGACTCTGTTTGGATGATTACATAGTACATAAGATATGGCCCCTTCAATATCTCCGGGACGTAACAAAGTCCCTGTACGAGTCTCAACTATCAAACCTTCCGTTCTTATATCCACTATAATCTGACACCTTTACCGTTCCATCAGGAACACGGACATGTTAGCTACATTCAACCAATAGCAGTTGATAATGATGATGACGTGGTACGCTATCTCTCGTTATGGAGTATGACTGTCGACCACGCTCCGATCTTTTGGCGTCAAAGGATAATTTTATTGCTTACATTTTTTTTGGTTATCGTAACGTTAACGCGGAACTTATTGAGGTTTTTTCACCTTTCCTTCTTCTTTATGTTATTTTAGGCCTGTTGGCCTGTTATGGTCCTGCATCATTATTTGCCTCTTGTGACGTCGACTGCCAGCTGTCTTTCCATCTTTTGGGAGGTCGTCCTGGAGGTCTGCTTGCTTGGGGGATACTGTCCCTGGACATTCTAACGACTCTCGGTTCCGCCATTCTGGATACGTGTTCGTTCCAGAACCTTCTTCTCTGTCGTCCCCATCTGACAATATCTTCAACTTCGCACATCCTTCGGATTTCTGTGTTTCGTACTCTATCACGAAGGGTTTTGCCAGCGATACTCCTGAGTACCTTCATTTCGCTGGTTCGAAGAAGATTTTTGGTTCTGACAGTGTCGGCTCTGGACTCTATGCTGTATGTCATTATGGGGCGGACACAGGTCTTGTATATCCTCACCTTGCTTTGGATGTTCATATACTTGTTTTTCCAGAGAGTGTTCTTTAAACATCCGGAAATAGCTGCGGCCTTTTGTGATTGTTCAAGCACTTCGCCATAGAGGTTATTATTGCACATTATGCTAGCATCCAAGTATTTAAATTTTGTTTCTTGTTCAATTGGTGTGTCGTTGATAGCCTTTTTTCACCTTTCCAATTGGCTTTAAATGTACATAAATTGTAGCAACACCCACAACCAATTCATATATTTTACAAAATAAATGCCCGACTCAATAAATAAATGTAGCAGATTCCTAACTGTCGATCAAAAACAAATGATCGAATATTTCCGAGTAAAAAACGTTATAAATTACGTAATAATCAAATCGCCCATTATTTTTTAAACAATATAATATTATTATTCTGTTAAGGAAAACCCTAACAGAAAACCAGGGCAGGGTCTCAGGCCTTAAGGTGGCAGCCCCACCAGGGACCTAAGATACGATGGGTTAATCACCTGTTTATCTGAAACCACACGATTATGAAACCAAAAGCAAAAGAAGCCGGACTGACCCCGATAGGGGGGAATGGCAGCGACTGCTGGAGGAGGCCGGGGCCCACAATGGGCTGTAGCGCCATTGATGATGATGATGATGATAATATTATTATTGCTGGTTACAAATAAATATAGGATTGAGGGTTGAAATTCTACTGTTTTTGGGTTGGAACCTTTCTGCTTTTAATCATCTCCTTACCAGTTTTATCAGGAACACAAAAATGCCACAAAAACGTTTCGATCCACGCCCAACGGAAGGTTCTTTTTGTTCTTCATTACTTAATAATATTTCTATTACATTATCAAATAAAATTTTTATATTTTTCCAAAGACTTCAGCTTTAACTTTGTGGCACTTCATATTAGAATATTTAACTAAAAATAACTTTGTTTTTCTACTAATCACATTAATGCCCGCTATACATGTTTTTACAAATCTCACGGTTCATGGCCGTTCAATAAGTACCCGTGTTTGTCGACAGATGGCGTTGCTAAGCTGCAAGTTGCTGTTACCATCGTGTGCTGCCATCTGTTAAACGACGCCAAAAACAAATTTAACACTGTATCATACATAGGTTAGTTTGTATTTGACAGCCATTGCAGTAAGCCGCGGAACGTGGTTTTCGCTAAAATGGAGAAATTGCAGTATCGTTCGGTGATTCGCCTTTTGCTTCTGAATGGGAAAACGTGTGAGGAGATAAAAACGAAGTTGAAAAATAAATCATTTGTTTTTGAAAAAATGGTGTTTTCATTCCTAACACGGATACTTAATGAACCGCCCTCGTATTGTATATTGGAATGACAAAGAAATATAGACGCTAGAATACAAGAACATAAGTGTTGCCTATCTAATAACTATTTACAGAATTAGCAAACTATATAATAAACACATATCATTATTTTAAAGCTACTCTAGTTAAAGTTTTCATACAGTGGTACCTCGGGTTACAAACTTAATTCGTATTTTGATTCCATTCACGAGCCGAAATGTTCGCAAACCGAAACAATTTTTCTTGGGAGCCATAATGCTTTAAGAAGCGACTGAAAAACCTCTTAATTTCTAGTCAGTAAAATAACGTGTTTCATTCCTGATTTTTCTTTTCCTTTCCTCTCCACCATCCCTTCCTTCCTTTTGATTAATGATATCTCACTTTATATGAAAAATAATGTTCGGGTGATTGTCCGTCTTTGTGGGGTTCATGCGCATATGCTTACGTATGTGTTTATGGATTTCGTGGGGATGGATAGTCATTTGAATGTTTTATGTGACCACGTAACTTGCTTCATTTACTTTTGTCTGGTTGGTTGGAAGAGATTGCCGCCTGGCAATAAGACCGCCGGATTGTATTTGCAATAAAAGTGTTAAATAAATAAATAAATAATGAGAGTTAATTTAATGCAAAATATATTTTATATATACTGTATATTATATATATAAAAAGCAAAAAAAATTGTATCAAGAACAACGAACGCAACGACAAACAATGTTCACAACGCGCACACCTGAGAACAACTAATGCGTAATGCGCCGTTACAACTAATTCGTGAGCCGAGGCATTGTACGCAGGTCGAGTCAACATTTGTTCGGAAATTGTGTTCGTAAGCTCATTTGTTCGTGACTAGAGGCGTTTGTGACCCAACGTACCACTGTACGTCACAAAAATTATATAAGTCAATGGATTTAGAAACATCAGAGATACACAAAGCCATTAGCTGAAACAGAAAAGTTATAAATATGTTAAGCAAAGAATGCAAAAGGTTTCACCACTCTGCATTAGTTAATATCGTCTGATGCTAAGAATTTGGATAAATCATTTTAATAACATTAATAAAATTGAAATCTTTTCGTAAATATACCACATACACTTTTACTGCGGGCGATCCACAGTAAAGAAACACGACACCATTCTGATATACAACCACCGTTCTCGTAACATACCAGGATCATTCCGCCTGAAGAGAGCCTCGGGTACAGGAGGTAGAAACACGTGTAACGGAGATTAATGTAATTAGCGGAATAACAAAGTAATTTCTTATTAAATATTCAAGTAAATTTATAAACTTTGATAAGAAATAAGTCAAATGTATTTATTTATTTACAAATTTGCTGTTAATATTATTTAGAATAATAATTTGAATCTTACCCAATAAACACACCATCGCAGTTAGCGGCTGTTTTGACCCAAGAATCACACAGTGATGCCAAGGTTCGAATCTCGGATAATAATAAATAAATGTTTACAACAATTCAACATAGATGGCAACAGGTCAACCGATATTTATTTTTTTTAACAAACATAAAAAGAAAATCTCTCTCATACTTATTTCCCTAATAACTCTTTACATTAATATTATATAACTCTATATTCCCTTTTGCTTTTTTCTTTTTTTTAATAAATACATACATTTCTTATAATAAAATTCCATCCATATCACCGCGGATTATGAGTTAGTTTCATTAACATTATTAAGAAATATATTTTTGACTGGAGTTTCATTAAAACAAGACCGGAGAAATATTCGAAAGGTTTGCGTATCATTTATTTTACATTTGACACAGGTTTAACCTGATTATATAAAATAACAAGGAAATAATTAAATTATTAAGTCTAAATATAGCATAATGACAACAGGAACAATGTTACTTACGCTTCCCTGTGAAGTGACTCAGTTATACGAGGGGAGGTCAATAAATTCACAGAATTAAGGGGTTAAGGGAGGGGTTGATAGTGCGCATGCACATGAATTAAGGGGTTAAGGGAGGGGGTGATAGTGCACATGCACATATATAAGTTTTAGTCTAGTTTTGACAGCACTGTTTAAGATATCCTCGGGAGAGTACGTCAAACATGAATAACATCCCGAGTATGGGAAAAATTGAGTATCGCGCCGTTATTAAGTTTCTTACAAAACAAGGGATAGCACCTCAAATCATTTTGGAAGAGATGTTAGCAGTTTACGGGGACTGTTGCCCTGGAAAAACTATGGTTTACAAGTGGCATAGTCTTTTAAGCAAAGTAGAGAATCGATCGAAGACAATCTGCAACTGGGACGGCCTGCCAGACTGAAAACTTTTTTAAATCTGGGTTCCCGCAAAGCTCGAATCTGCAACCTTCATGTTAGAAGACGGCGGCTTAGCAACTAGGTCACGGAGGTCTTCAAACATTTTTGGGGGGTTTTATCAAAAATTGATGATGGTATATGAACAGTTCATGATGGTACATGAACAGTATATGTACTTAGAGGAGCAAAGTACAAATGACTGCACCTAATCATCCAAGGCAAAATAGAGGGTCGAAGAGGTGTTGGCAGGAGGCAAATCTCATGGCTCCGCAATATACGTGATTGGACTGGTATAAGGAGTGTTGGGGATCTTTTTCGGGCTGCCGGGGACAAAGATGCCTACTCTTGGGTGATATTCAACGTTGGGTGGACCTGACATGACACTGGGAAGAAGAAGAATATGAACAGTGTAGTGTTCATATTCCATCAAAAATGTTGATGGAATATGAACACTACACTGCATCTAAAGCAGAATGTGTCACTATCACATATCCCTATTTCCATTAACTCCTGTACAAATCTCTATTTTAATTGAGATTTATATTTTGTTTTGATATAATTGAATACATTTAAGTGACGGATCATGGATACCGATCAAGATAATGAAACTAAAGCTGATTGATTGGAAGAAATTGCTTTAAATTATATGAAATTGTCAAAGTATATAAATATAATATGTTCGAATTCTAATAGAGAGCGTACAAACAATAGACTGAAATAATTGAAGTTTCTACAATGAACACGAACGTTGCTGCTAACCATTCGTAAAACACTCCATAGAGCCTTCCTATTTAACAATACACGATATATACACTGAATTAACTAATTGACAAATGTATTTCTCTGTTATTCGAAGTATGTTACAAGTGATGTTTGAAGGATTTTAGAAATTCGTACACATTTAGCGAAAGTTTTTTTCATTTCAAAGCAAAAACTAATTGACGAATGTATTTTCTGTTGTTGGATCGGTTATGAACCATGCTTGAAGGGTTTCGAGAAATTTGGACATATTTAGCGTAAGTTTTTTTCAATGCAAGGCACAAACTAATTGACGAATGCATTTTTCTATATTGTTTATAGTTAAGGCATTAACGTTGTGGGGGTTTAAAGACATTGTAATTTGTTTTATCAAACACTGTTTATTCCACTTTATGTAATGGTATAACCCTACCGGTTTCAAGTCTTGTTTGTGCTCCCCTGAAGATGAGGTGTGCACCTTGAAACCGGTACGGTTATACCGCTACAAAAAGTGGAATAAAGTGTTTGATAAAATAAATAACAATGCAATTTTCTGTTGTTCGATTGGTTATGATCGATGTTTGAAGGGTTTCGAGAAATTTGAATGTATTTGACGATAGTTTTTCGTCGATTTAAGGCAAAATTGAGCGGTTTTATTCTCGTAAGAATTGAACGGAATACTCTCGTACAAATACGCACTCTAATCTGCTGCGAAACTGTGAATTAAAAAAAAATCTGATAACAGCGCCACCATCAAATGCCATAGAGACTCTTATCATAGATCATAGAACTTTATCAGCAGAAAAACACATTTATACTGTGGCTCTTATTATACTGGTATCGGACGTATGCATCACAAAGATGAGTCAATTTGATTTTATAATACCTCTGAAATTGCTTTTGAAATAATAATTGAATTGTAATTTGTTTTATCAACCACTGTTTATTCCACTTTATGTAATGGTATAACCCTACCGGTTACAAGGCTTTCACCTCATCATCAGGGGACCACAAACAAGACTGAATTCTGTCCGAATTGGTACCGAGATACACACTTTTAACGGTAAACATTCGGGTTGGGGACTGGGGGTTGAGAGAGGCATGGGACAACCCTGGCGAGCAGCGGAGAGATTCTTGAAATATATGTGTTTGCCAGATGTTCAGTTCGATGCACTGACTTAGAAATTTCTAGGGCCTCTAACAGTGTTTGATAAAACAAATTACAATGTCTTTAAACCTCCACAGTGTTAATGCCTTAACTATAAATAATAAATTATCATATATTGTTAGTATTGTGATGTATCATCTGTGTTTTACCATTGCTGCTGTGTGACTATATAGTATATTATATGTGACCTGTACATATTGTTATCAAATGTTCCTTATGCGTGGCCATAACAAGAAATCACTATAGATGATTGGACAACCCCTACGTGCGGACAGTGTGTGGTATGCTAGCAAGTCATGAAGGCATACACGGGCGAATAAAGGAACTAACAATAGGCTGCACATAAAGAACAGAAAGCGGAAAAAATATATTCTCATCTGCTGGAACGTCTACTGTGTATTTATTTCGAACAACTTCTTCTTGTAAAAGAGGAATCTCTTTACCGAAAACGCTAAAAGGAAACCGAAATCTCCGAGGATCGAGCGGCAGCCATCAAAACTATTCAACAGTCTTTGTACTGGTGCCGTACACTCGTCACGTATAAAATTAACATTTAAACATTAAAAAAAACAATTCATGGTGCAGCAACGTTCGGATAAAAAGAAATTATTATAAAAATATTTAGTATCTTTCGAATACTTCTCCGTGTCGCCGTATAATTTAATATTAAGAGAGATACGCCCAACTCCACGCGGAGAACGGCTCAGTCTTGTTTCTTCTCTTCGTCACCCTTAGAGGGTTCCTCAGGATGGTGTGATGCCTCGTAACATTCGTCGTCTACCGCCATCGGCTCCGCTCGGTCCCGTTCATCGCTGTCTCCGCCCTCCTTCGCCTCGTCCAAGGGCGGTGAGTGCTCTCTCGCTTGGGTTTCCGGCTCCTCGCTAGGTCGGAAGTTCGAATTTGATACTTGGGTGGATCCTGAATCTTCACTCTCCGCACAATCTGGAATCGAATATTTATATATTTACATAACTTCATGTGTGAAGGAACTATAGATGTCAATGGGTGGCACACAAATGTCTGCGGATTGTTGTATGCTGATTACATGGTAGTCTTAGCGGATAATGAGGACAGATTTGATAAGTAAATTGTATGAGAGATGCGTAGAGAAAAATCTGACAATGAATGTAAATAATAAAGGCAAAGGGAGGAAAACTATTCAGGCAGTGGATCGGAGCGTGGTTGTTATTGCGACAGGAGTTTGAATACTTGGGCTTGCGAGAGGAATACTCGCCAGGAACAAAAGAAAATCATTTCTCCATCGAATTGTGACTGGCGATGAAAAATGGATACATTTCGAGAATCCTAAGCGTAAAAGGTCATGGGTAACTCCAAGCAAACCGGCGACATCGACTGCAAGGCCAAATCGCTATGGACGGAAGACAATGCTCTGTGTTTGGTGGGATCAGAAGGGTGTTATCTATTATGAGCTGCTAAAACCTGGCGAAACCGTTAATACTGAACGCTACCGACAACAAATGATGGATTTGAACCAAACATTGCGTGAAAAACGATCAGAATATCAAAAGTGGCAACACAAAGTGATTTTGCTTCATGATAAAGCACCATCGCACACAGCAACACCGGTCAAGGAAATGATTGAGGCATTAAGTTGGCAAATACTTTGGCATGCGGCTTACTCACCAGACTTGGCTCCATCCGATTACTACTTATTTGCAACGATGGGACACGCACTTGCTGAGCAGCGCTTCACTTCTTACGAAAATGGCACGATGATTGGTTTGCCTCAAAAGAGCAACAGTTTTTTTTGCGTGGCATCCACAAATTGTCAGAGAGATGGGAAAAATGTGTAGCTAGCGATGGGCAATACTTTGAATAAAATATTTTTTACCATTTTCATACAATAAATGTGTATTTTCTATAAAAAAAATTCATTTCATATTTACATACCTGATACATATTCAATCCATACAAATATTTAACATTTTTGGAAGTCATGTTTGCGAATATATCATTTAATTATTGCCAATTATTTCTCTGCTTCAGCGCACCAACTAGCGATAGGCAATACTTTGAATAAAATATTTTTTACCACTTTCATACAATAAATGTGTATTTTCTAAAAAAAATCCCGTTTCATATTTACAGACCTCGTATATATCTTAGTGCCACATTAACTTTGTTTTCTAGCACTACACACCATTCGATATTCAAACCTATATTTATTTACTTACATGATGTCACTTCCCGTCATTGACCCACGGACTAAAGAGAAGGCAAATGACAGTGATGCTACTCACGTGTTAAGGACGGCCCGACAGGATCATCCTCCTCGTCAGTATCGGACTCCTCGGTGCTGGACTTGTGGTCTGCAATGTTCAGGTGTTCGAGGGTTAGTCGGGATTCAAACCAAAGCAAAGGGATATGAGAAAATAAACACGTAAATAAATGCAATCACACTTTGTTATACCGAGTAGAGGAAATAATGAGATCACACAGTGCGGGATGAAATATATCTATGGCGCCCCCCTCCCGTCCGTCACGATGGTTACTTTGAGTCTCGGGGCGTACGAGATGACTCAGTAGTGTATGGTGAGGAAGGACGGTCGTCCCTGGACGCAGAGCTAAAGGGGACGCAAAGTTACACACCGTGCCACGAATTCGTTGTTCGGCCTTAACATTACATTTTAAATATTTACTATTTTGTTTATAGTTAAGGCATTAACGTTGTGGAAGTTTAAAGACATTGTAATTTATTTTATCAAACACTGTTTATTCCACTTTTTTGTGGCGGTATAATCCTACCGGTTTCAAGGTGCACACCTCATCTTCAGGGGAGCACAAACAAGACTTGTTTGTGCTTCCCTGAAGATGAGGTGAAAGCCTTGAAACCGGTAGGGTTATACCGTTACAAAAAGTGGAATAAACCGTGTTTGATAAAATAAATTACAATTGACTATTTTTTACTGAAAAAGTTAAGAAAATCAAATGAAATTTTGAGTTTTATATCCTTTATTTATTTATTTACTCAGTGACAGGTGTTTCGCTATACAGAGGCCTTGTCAAACTGTTTGTGGAGCTTAGCTTCATCAGTCTATATACTCAAATATGTTTACATAATGTAAATAAGTACAGTCAAGACCCATTAATAAGAAAAATGATACAGGAAAACCTCAATCAACATGAATTCGATTTGTGCAAAAACCAATTAGAGCTCGTTAGCAAAATTATACTAATTTTCGCTTAAAGCGGCTGATTAACCAGTTAATGGGGTTATTTTTGTTTTATCCACTTTGCACGGATTTCTCCTGTTACACAAAGAGGGTCTGCTTCTAGAGTTAGCTTATTCGTTAGGAAGAATATCAGCCAGGATTCTTCTCATACTGCTAGACGGTGCCGAGACTATATCCACAGTGTCACTCAGTTGGTTCAATATCTCTATACCACGCGTGACTGAGTGTTTAGCCATGATATTCCTTCTGTAAGTTGGTATGTATTCTAGAACAGAGGGTGATTCCTTGCCTTGCACGGCTATATTTATAGGGGACATATAAACTTGTTGCTTCTAGTATCGTCCTTTTACACAAATGGAATTAAAAAATGACTCGGCATTGAGCATGCGATTCGCCTCCCGAGAGGATAGAGGCTTTGAAGAGGAGAATTTTCTCCTGGTCTATTATAATATATATGGTTATTTCAATGTATCAATCACTCAGTGTTAGGTCACTCGTCAAGCTCCAGGCCGCACAGTGCAGGGGCGCCACTCACCCGAGGTGTCCGTGTGGATGGGCGTGGACACCAGCATGGGAGGACGCGGGCGTGTCTTCCTGGCCGCGTTAGGGTGGCGGCAGTAAGCGCAGCGGAACGCCACGTACTCAAACTCTTCCGGCAGAGCCATGCCTACAAGAAAGATAAACAACACACATGTTATATAACAAATTTGGCTTACGAATAGCTCACGAGAAAAAAAATGCCGGGTACTGTACACACATATCATCATGCCGTGCCCTTGGCGAGGTAGGCAGACAGAACAAATCCCCAAACTTTTCTATCCCAGCACACGAGTTTCGTCTAGTCCACATTCATACATCTCGTCATGCATAATCTTCTATTATTCGTACTCCCTTTACCTTCTTTTAAATCTGGTGTATTTGGTCGAGCCACGTTTTCCTCGGTCTACATCTTCCATGCACACCTCGCACTTCTGTCTTGTATATTCGCTTAGTCATATTTCCATCATTCATTCTCTCCACATGTCCAAATCATCTTTAAGCTTCTTTCGTCATCTTACTGAAAACATCCATTTTATCATTACAATCATTTCTGATGTCTTCGTTCCGCTTTCTATCAAACATTGACACTTCACACATTTTCCTTAGTCCGCGCATCTTCACAGCATTAATCTTACTCATACCCTTTTTGTGCCAAGTTCAAGTTTCACTTCCATACATCAGGGTGGGCACCAGCATCCTACAACAATTGCTTGGATCCTATAACAATCATTCAAACCTTTAACCCCACTAAATATCTTGATGTCATCCGCAAAACTAAAATATTCCAATTCTTCGAAACACGCCGATATGTCATCAATGAATAATTTCAATAACACTGGTACCAAATGCGACCCCTGCGGCACGCCACTAGTCGGATTGAATTCCCCAAAAAACACTCCATCTATATTCGCAGCAAGGTTTCTCCCAGATTATGTATTATAATTTTTGCTACTGTTGATATTGCACGATTGTTGTACGAGGCGTATCCAGAAAGTAAGTGTACTGAGGCTCTCACGACCGGATGGATTTTATTTTCGACATGTTGGCTACACTTCCGTGTAGCCTGACCCTTCCCCTCCGCAACGAGACCGGTTCGAGGTCAGTACGTTGAGAAGTGTCGACGCGACAACACGTTTTGTGAAAAATGTCAACCCAATCTCCCGCCAAGTGCGAAATTTCGTAAAAAGGCAAGAGTTTTTGAGGCGCTGCAAACTCCATGGAGATGAATTTCTCCGCTCCATCGTTACTGGAAATGAAACTTGGGTTGCACACTACACGCCTGAAACCAAAAAGCAGTCTCAACAGTGGCGTCACACCTCTTCACCCTCCGCCAAAAAGTTCAAAACCACAATTTCAGCCAAGAAAATCCGGGCATCCGTGTTTTGGGACTGTCAAGGCATAATTTTAATTGAATATATGCCTCAAGGGGAGACCATCAACTCTGCAAGATACTGTGAGACCCTAAAAAAATTGCGGAGGGCGATTCAGAACCAGAGGAGAGGCATGCTGACAAAGGGAGTCTGCCTGCTGCATGACAATGCCAGACCACACACGGCCAACGCCACGAAGGAACTGCTCGCCTCGTTTAAATGGTATGTCCTGAACCATCCCGCGGATTCCCCTGACCTAGCACCTTCAGATTACTATCTCTTTACCTCCCTGAAGTTGCGCATGGGTGGAAAAAGGTTTTCAACCGACGAGGAGGTAAAGGAGGAGGTGGAGAAGTGGACGGAGGTGTTGGCGGGAAACTACTTCGAGACAGCATCAAAAAGTTGATACCCCGCTTCACCACCTGCATTGAGAGGAATGGCGACTATGTCGAAAAATAGCTTACATATGTACTACGGTAACCACGTAATTTTTTTGTTTAAATAAAAAAAATTGTAACCTACAAAAATTCAGTACACTTAGTTTCTGGATATGCCTCATATATAACATAGTGTTTCATTTACCTTGTTGTCCATTGCTACAATAAATAAAAGATGTCTGACAATCAATCATACACGATCACGAGGGATAACCTATCGTATCGTGTTTACTTCTAAAGAGGGCTCAATCAGTAATGGTTTCGATACTTGCCATTGTGTCCATTGCAGGTGGTGCAGATGAGAGCGTACCGGCTGCCGGGGCCGTCCCCGATCAGGTAGTCAACCAGGCGCTCGAACGCCCCGCCCCCGCCGGACACGATCGGCCGGGGCAGCTGCTCCGCGCCGAGCGGCACCAGCTGGTTGGGTGTCGCCTGCGATGGCGGGGGCATCAGGCGCGGGAGGGGCGACACCGGGGCGCCCAGCGATTGTCTCTGGCGCAGTTGCATCGGTGAACCTGGAATATATGATACTTATTTTTTTTTGATCACATTAAAAAGCTTATAATAAATTGATGATTATTAATGGAATGAACCACCAGATGCGTCCATGAGAGCAACGGAAATACATTGGACAGATTAGAGGCCCTAGAAATGTCCAAGACAGTGCATTGGATGAACATCTGGCAAACACATATATTCCCAAAATCTCACCGCTGCTTGCTGAAGTTGTCTCCCTCCCCCCACAATCACCAACCTGATTTTTTATTATTAGAGATGTGTATGTTGGTACCAGTTCGAACACAATTCAGTCTTGTTTGTGCTCCCCTAATGATGAGGTGAAAACGTTGACAATGGTATCGTTATACCGTTATATAAAGTGGAATAAACAGTGTTTAACTGAACAAATTACAATGTCTTTAACTCTTTCACGGCGGGGGACCACTTAACTGGCCCATACATAATACGTGCCGTCCTGGCGAGCGGCCATTTAAGTGGCCACTAACTTTGCGTGTCGATATCTCAGTCAAAATTAAATCTTCTTTAAAATTTTTAACCTGAATATAAGACAAAACGTGTCCTCTAGTGACATCTCTTTTAAAATCATCAAAACTTCAAGTACTTGATCCATAAGAAGGATTTAAACAGACCGATTCGAGGCCGTCGAAATTTAAAGCATTTTAAATATTAGCGCCACACGTTCGGGTGTGTTGAAGGTCATGTTTCTAATGACGATTTCTCCCGATCAATATGACGTATTTTGCGTCGATATTTTTTTTGTAAGTAGGCGTATTGCGTATTGAATTAATTGCCTTTTTCATTGTTTATGGATTATTGTTTTCTTCGATTATTGCTTCTTATATTGTCGCACTTTATTTATAGCTTTGATTTGGATAATATTATGTGTGTATAGTGTCAGCTAAAAAATGCATCGGCGCACAGTTCCACAGTAATCAGATTCGGGATAATGGTGAGTCATATTTTTATGTAGATACAATATAAATTTATTGAGGTAAAACACCGCCGCCTGTGGGACACACGAAAGATACTCGAGCCATCGCCATAAAAAGGTTAAACATCCACAGCGTTTAAAAGTGCATTTTGAAATGTGTACGTCATTTTGAGTTATTAGTTCATAGATATAGAAGAGCATTTTGAGTTATTAGTTCATAGATATAGAAGAGCATTTTGAGTTATTAGTTCATAGATATAGAAGAGCATTTTGAGTTATTTGTTCATAAAGATAAATGTGCATTTTGGAATGTGTACGTACGAGTATGTTTAAATATGTACAAATATCTATATATTTAAATAAGTAAGAGGGACATCAAATAGTAAGAGGGACATTAAATAGTACGAGGGACATCAAATAATAAGAGGGACATCAAATAGTACGAGGGACATCAAATGGTACGAGGGACATCAAATAGTACAAGGGACATCAAATAGTATGAATACACAAATAAGAAATAAATAAATGTCCACACTTAGCTTTGCCTCGATGCCGGGCTCGGCTCTCCTCCCGCCCGCCACACGGCAGCCCCCCCCACCCCCCACAACGCACTTTATAATTATGCCAACCACAAACAGTTATTATATAGAATGTCTCAAAAGAATGTATACACACTTTTACACAGTGCCGTTTATTTGGACTTTATGAGGAATTTGTCACAGCACGCATCCGTGAGGAGTTTAGGGATGAGGAGGACTCTTATTTCCAGCAAGATGGTGCACCTCCCCTCTACCATCGTGGTGTGATTGGACGTAGATGCAGCGCTGAATACCCCCGTTCCGTGCCACCTCTATGTCCAATCCGTCCGTTTATTTCCGTTACTACTGTACTGTACAAATTGGATAGATTCGAGGCCCTAGAAATTTCTAAGTCAGTGCAACAACGATGTGAACATCTGGCAAACACATGTATCCCAAGAATTCCTCCGCTGCTCGCCGAGGTTGTCTCATCCCTCCCTCAACCCCCAGCCCCAACCCGAATGTTTACCGTTAGAAACGTGTATTTCGGTACAAGTTCGAACAGAATTCAGTCTTGTTTGTGCTCTCTCCTGATGATGAGGTGTGCACCTTGAAACCGGTAGGGTTATACAGTTACAAAACGTGGAATAAACAGTGTTTGAAAAAACAAATTACAATGAAATTTAAACTGTTCGTAAAATTGGTAAATAGCGAGGAAAATGCATTTAGCTATTTGACTAGTTAAACTCCACAAAGGGGACGGACATACAGTACGTGTACGTACACGGCACAAAGAGAGAGAAAAACGAACAAGAAACCAAAGAAAGGTATATTTGGATAATTACTTGGTAAATATAAGTTATTAATTAGTATAAAAAATACAAATATAATATTTGAACATTAATAAAATGACCTTATCACGTACATACAGAGAGTGTTGTCCGGATTTGACGTATCCAGGGGCTAAATGGTGGATACTATATTAGTGTTATACACGTGTACGTGTACGTACAGAGTGTGTATGTATAATATTTACATGTATATATACAGTGTTGCCATCAATATGCCTATATATATACGAGGCATATCCAGAAAATAAGTGTACTGAATTTTTGTAGGTTACAATTTTTTTTATTTAAACAAAAAAATTACGTGGTTACCGTAGTACATATGTAAGCTATTTTTCGACATAGTCGCCATTCCTCTCAATGCAGGTGGTGAAGCGGGGTATCAACTTTTTGATGCCTTCCTCGAAATAGTTTCCCGCCAACCCCTCCGTCCACCTCCTCCTTTACCTCCTCGTCGGTTGAAAACCATTTTCCACCCATGTGCAGCTTCAGGGAGATAAAGAGATAGTAATCTGAAGGTGCTAGGTCAGGGGAATGCGCGGGATGGTTCAGGACATCCCATTTAAACGAGGCGAGCAGTTCCTTCGTGGCGTTGGCCGTGTGTGGTCTGGCATTGGCATGCAGCAGGCAGACTCCCTTTGTCAACATGCCTCTCCTCTTGTTCTGAATCGCCCTCCGCAATTTTTTTTAGGGGCTCCCCTTGAGGCATATATTCAATTAAAATTATGCCTTGACAGTCCCAAAACACGGATGCCATGATTTTCTTGGCTGAAATTGTGATTTCGAACTTTTTGGCGGAGGGTGAAGAGGTGTGACGCCACTGTTGAGACTGCCTTTTGGTTTCAGGCGTGTAGTGTGCAACCCAAGTTTCATCTCCAGTAACGATGGAGCGGAGAAATTCATCTCCATGGAGTTTGCAGCGCCTCAAAAACTCTTGCCTTTTTACAAAATTTCGCATTTGGCGGGAGATTGGTTTGACATTTTTCACGAAACGTGTTGTCGCGTCGACACTTCTCAACGTACTGACCTCGAACCGGTCTCGTTGCGGAGGGGAAGGGTCAGGCTACACGGAAGTGTAGCCAACATGTCGAAAATAAAATCCATCCGGTTGTGAGAGCCTCAGTACACTTACTTTCTGGATACGCCTCGTATATATATAATATATATTATATTTATTTCAAGTTCAATGGTACTCCGTAACTTTTAACAGATTTAAACTATACAAATAAATTTAAACTATCTTATAAGAGAAATACATGCGATCGCTTAACAATTTCATTTCAATAATTGTACTTGTATATTAATAAAGTGAAAAGGGATGTATGTGATGTGATTAGGGGTGTATGTCATTAGGGATGTATGTGATTAGAGATGTATATGTGATTAGGGATGTATGTGATTGTGGATGTATGTGATTGGAGGTGAATGTGATTAGGGATGAATGCGATAAGGGATGAATATGAACTTAAGGCACTATAGTAGATGATTTGTACTCGGAGTATCGGTCCAACTTCGGTACACCCTCCTCCTTCATCGCACATTGTGAGATGGACGTGGGATCACATTATGTATGGGTGGTGGAGGAAAGGATGGAATAGTTTGACATGCATTCATGTTATACAATACAATATGTATATGTCACATATTAGTATACTTATATTTGTATATATCACACGCATTTATATATACTTACACACATGTATACAGAGATAAAGGATAGAGATACGCAAATATAGAGATTTGATATTATAATATACTACGAAGATGGAGGTGGGAGGGGTGGGGGGGAGGAGGGGGTAGCGGTGTTACTTTATAAGATAAATATTTTAAATATAATATAATTATAAGATAAATATTTTAGATATGAAGGGGGGAGGGAGGGGGGTAGATAAATATATGTTACATGTGTGCTATGAACTTAAGATGGATGTATAAAGTAAAATCAAAAAGAGCGCTTAGAAAAGGTTTGGGCGAGTAAAATGAACGAATGAAGACTAACAAGACACATGGCACATATAGGGTAAATGTTAATGGAAGGCGTAGTAGAGGAAGACCGAGGGAGATGTGGATCCATCGAGTGGATGATATATTGAAAGGATTTCTGGTCGGTTGGATGTCTACAGTGATAGTCTACATTTACAGTCTGTTTTCCAGATCCTAGCTTCACAAATAGGAGGGGGTAATATTGGTTTATTGGAAACAGTTAATCATCATCTTAGATTAGTGTCACGGTCCAGAATCTTGCTGGAATACCGCTTCTCCATTTATATTGTTTATTGTTGGCTGACTTCCAATCTTGCCATCTTGAAATATAAATGCAATTTTAGGATACACACCGCACTATGTTGCTATCAATAAACCTACATTTAGTTTTATTTAATTTATATGTACGTACAATAAAACCCTGTTAACACTACTCCGATATTAATGCTGATTTAATATAATGCGGTTTTTTCCGCACCCTAAAAAAGCACTAAATATTCCTCGATTCGATATAACATGGTTTTATTCTACTTCTTCTCCCTGGCTCCATCCCAACTCACTGTCTGCGAAGACTGTTGGGGTCAGCTCCCCTCGTCCTCAGGTTGTATGCTCTTCTGTCCCGGACTACGTCCCCCAGGCCGTGCCTCTGCATCAGGTTATCTTTTTGCACCACCCACGAATTCTTTGGTCTTCCTCTGGTTGTTATTCGAGGAAGATCCATGGAGATTGCCCGGTTCACAATGTTATCGGGTGCTCTGCGTCCAACGTGCCCATACCATCTCAATTGCCTCTCCTCCATCTTGCTCTTGATGCCTGTAACACCTAGGCTTCCTGTCTCTTAGGGACACACCAGCTGACCATCTTAGCATGCGCATTTCAGCAGTTTCCAGTTGCCCAGAGTAAGAGTTATACATCGTCCAGCATTCGGAGCCATAGAG
Source organism: Odontocerum albicorne (assembly GCA_949825065.1). NCBI lineage: Eukaryota > Metazoa > Arthropoda > Insecta > Trichoptera > Odontoceridae > Odontocerum > Odontocerum albicorne. The sequence goes on along the minus strand of OX463867.1, from coordinate 274,300 downwards.
GAATGCGGGTCTGACAATCGTTTGGTATACTTTTCCTTTTAACTTTACTGGCATTTTCGGATCACATAGAACTCCCGACATTGATCTAAACTCCACCCATCCCACACTAATGGTTTTATTCTACTTGAACCTTAAGAAAACGTTAAATATTCCTTCATTCAATATAACTTGATTCTACTCGAGGCTAAAATAGCACTAAATGTACGTTGATTCAATTTGCTGCGGCACTTTGTATATATTAATACCAAACACGAACCAATCAGCGAAAGGTGATGACTTGTCTTAGAGCTGTAATTTCCTTAAGTGGGTATTCTATTCTAGAAAGGTGATGACTTGTCTTAGCGCTGTAATTTCCTTAAGTGGGTATTCTATTCTAGAAAGGTGATGACTTGTCTTAGTGCTGTAATTCCCTTAAGGAGGTATTCTATTCTAGAAAGGTGATGACTTGTCTTAATGCTGTAATTCCCTTAATGGGGTTTTATACTCTAGAAAATTGAAAATATCGTTTTTTTTTTGTTTTTTGCATATTCTTCAAGTTTAGACCTTTAAGAATATGTTGTCGAAAGGAAATTTAAAAATTCTCACTATTTACGAAGTTATAGCTATAAATGAGGCAGCAATTACGCCGCACCGGAATGACTCGGACAATAATCTCAACACTTTAAACGCGTTTTTCTCAAAATTACTTTTTCGACCTGGTCGACATAAAATCTCAAGTTCTATCCAACCGATTGCCTTCAAATTTAGTATGAAACTTTGATAGATATTTTATATATCGTCCCTACCTTGGAAAATTCAAATCTATTTTTTCACTATTTTTTTAAATTTAAATAATTTGAAAAAAAAGGGTAATAAAGTTTAAATTTTTTTCAGACAACCGCCATTTAGCGATTTTTTTATTTTATTTTTTTCTCTTTGGTACCAACTATAACGACATTATTTCTTATCAAGAAACTGTGTATGATTTTTATTTAAGATTTACGAAAGGGCTCCAATCATGTCGACCAGATCACCCCCTTTTTTTATACAAGATATAACATCTCTAATTTTCAATTTTTTTCTGTATAGTACATTCTCAAATCATCAATAAACAAACTGTAAAAAAATTAATAGGAAAAATACTTTTTGTTTTTTTTTATTTTATTTAGTCTGAAAAAACGCCCGAAATTCACGCCTCTAGAGTAGAATACCTCCTTAAGACCTAAATCTGTGTTTGTCCCGTGTACAGCTTCGTCTCAACCCCTTTGTCCCGTGTACAGCTTCGTCTCAACCCCTTTGACCCCCATTTCTTATAGACTAACCCTCCCGCAATCCTATTTAGGTCAGACAGTCGGGACTCGACTAATTAAAATAAAGGGAAAACAATAAATGCGATAACGTAAAATCCGGCTCCTGCGTAACTACAAACGGGAATCCGTGAAGTGAATATCTTCATCGTCCGGGTCTGGCTGAATAAGTAGAACTGTATCAGGTCCTGTAATATTGAGATATTCCTTCCGGCTTCCGGATAGCAACAAGTTTCTCCGCATACCTGAAATCAAGATAAACACTGTCTAATCCCGTGGCACGCAAAACCTTTTCACCGAGAGTCATTGCACCAACGGGAATGGCTCGAGTGACACATAGCACCGTGTCCGTACACACCCCATACCTTACTTTACGGGTGCCTTTTATAGGAATATCGCTTAAACCTTTCCTTCCCTGTGTTGGGTATCTTCTACACGTTGCTTCTAATAACCATCAATATCTCTATAAATATTATAAATACAAGGTTAAGATTTTAGTATATTTACGCATTGATTTAAAAAATAATATTAATATTAATCAGAATTTATCGACTACATCGTGGGTATTTTGTGAAGATATCGGAAACAAATTCGCATTTAAACGCTGTGAGTGCCTCGACATTGTGTCTTGTCGATAGGTGAATAGTATGCGGGAAGCGCGACACTATATTCGCATCTCACTCTTGCATACTCCACTGAATTGCGAGGAGCTGAATTGTCGCAAGCATAAGCGTAAGCGCCGGGGTATGCGACTGACGTTCCGCGCCACAGTAGCTTCTAGGCTTGCAAATAGGTTAGACGTACGCCCGTTCCGTGAGCGTTGCCAGATGGTTTTTTAATGTTTTCAGCAAATAAATCTCACTTATTATAATTTTTAACTTCAATTATAATTAATTAAGGGGATTATCTATGAATGTTCTTATTTTTCCGATTTAAAATCGCTAATTTTTTATCGCGTACTCACTACCCAACACCGGAGCACGCGTTTCAATTTTAACACCGTAAGGGAAGGGTTAAACAAACCCTATTCTAACGAAATGTATAAACCAATCAATAATTCCGTACCCTAGAGGATAAACCACGGAAGTCACTCTGTACCCTAGATGATAAACGTCATACATGAATTGTATGACGCAACGTCGTTTATCTTCTAGGATACAGAGTGATTCCTGTGGTTTATCCTCTAGGGTAGGGGTCTCCAAACTGTTAAGCCTAAGGCCACACTGACTCCTCCACTAAGTCCCAAGGGCCAAGACCTAGCTAGCTCATCATACCAACATACTGTAGTTTTGGATTACACGCAAATTTTCATATTGGGACTAGCCGTCGAGTGAGAAATCTATGGCGCAGGGTGCGCGGGTGGACTCCGCTCCGTTCGCAATTTCGTTTGGTACTTACGGGCAAGTGTCAAGGATATTTCATTGCGGCGGAGATAGCCGAATTTTACAATGTAATCAAAATAAACTATGACGGGCCGGATACCGGACATACCAGGATTGGTGGTGCTCGCGGGCTGGTGTTGGTTCGCGGGCCGTAGTTTGGAGACCCCTGCTCTAGAGGACAGAATTCAACAAAGGTTTTATCAGCTTGAACTGTATTGAACTCCATGTTACAATATTTATCAATAAAAATTTCCGTAAAGCAAATATAATATATAGTTGTTTTTGTTTATTCTATGAAAAGAGGGTCCGTACAGTGACGTATGGTTATATGGAACACCATTACGGATGGCAGTCTTATTTGTAATCGAGAAAAAGAAAGGAGACTTGTACTGCAGTGAACTAACCCACGGCTCCGGGCACCGGCCCCCTCGGCCCTCCAGGAAGAACGGGTGACCTCACCAGCTGCATGATCTGAGCGGGCGGCTTCTCACTTTCCGTGTTGCCGTACTTCTCCAGTATGTCTTTCGCAACCTACAAAAAAAAAACATTTTACGATCATTATTAATAACATTGAAATATCTGAGAATAGATGTTGAGAAATCCAAATTAATGGTGTGCAGCTTTAGGAAGCACATAAAGACAACACTTTTGGGAGGTCTTATCAAAATTAATGATGTTATGTGAACACGGGGATTTGTGGGATGAGCCCGGACCATTTAATGTCTTCTGTCTTAAATGCGTTTTTCTGCAGTTTGTTTTGAGATGTGTGTATTATATATATACTCGTATATGTACACATTGTGTTGCTGTCAGGGAACCTTTATCTGCTTGTTTGAATTGATCTGAGGTGGTAATAGGTTAGTCAAAAAGTTTTGAAAGCGACATCTATAGAGCAGTAGAAAAACCAAAATTTCTACGCCATTTTAATATTTCATCTTTCATAAGAACGTACTCAAAATTTCATTTCGATCTGTCAATTCATTCTTTGTTTACAAGCCATTTGAAGTTGACGTGACAGTGTATTTTTTAACAATGGAAAAATCCGAATATCGTGCAGTGATTAAATTCTTTGTTTTGGAAGGTTTATCGGCTACTGAGATCCATGCAAAGATGGTGAAAGTATTAAAGGAGTCTTCTCCTTCATTTCCAACCGTTCACCGATGGGTTTTGGAGTTTAAGAGTGGCCGTACAAGCGTTGAAGACGATCCACGCTCAGGACGTCCAAAAAGTGCATCAACACCAGAAATCATAGCGAAAATACAGGATATGGTTTTGGAAGATCATCGATCGACTGTGGATGTGATAGCTGACACCATAGGCATCTCACATGGAACAACATGGCATATTTTGGCTGAAGTTTTGGGTTTCAAAAAACTGTGTGCACAATGGGTGCCGCATTTGCTAACAATGCAACAAAAACACGTTCGAATGCGACTTTCTGAGCAACATTTGGAGCAATTTCGAAAGGATAAAAAGGATTTTCTGCGTCGATTCATCACTATGGATGAGACTTGGGTCTACCACCATGATCCTGAATCAAAACAGGAGGCTAAGGAGTGGTGTGAACCAGGCACTTTGGCTCCGAAGCGAGTTCGTGTCCAGAAATCGGCCAAGAAGGTGTTAGCGTCAGTTTTTTGGGATGCAAAAGGAATTTTATTGATAGATTATCTCCAAACTGGTAAGACAATCAACTCTGATTATTATTGTGACTTTTTGGACCAGTTGGATGAAAAAATTGTGAAAAAAGACCCGGTTTACAGAAGAAAAAAATCATTTTTCATCAAGACAATGCACCTGCTCACCAGCTCAAAAAACCATCGCGAAAATCAGTGAATTGGGGTACGAATTGTTGCAGCATCCACCCTATTCGCCAGATTTAACTCCCTCTGACTTCTGGCTGTTCTCACACCTCAAAAAATTCCTTCGTGGAAAGCATTTTTCATCAAACGAAGAGGTTATAGCCGTCGTAGAGGAGTATTTTGCAGGCCTTCCAGAAAGTCACTTCCGTGATGGGACAACAAAGTTGGAAGATCGTTGGACCAAGTGTATTGATCTTATGGGAGACTATACTGAGCAATAAAAGTGATTTCCCCCAAAAAAAAATGTATTTTCATTTCCGCTTTCAAAACTTTTTGACTAACCTAGTATTTGGGGATTTGTTTTTTTTCTGCCATCTATTTATTTTCTGTTTTCTTTTCTTTTCATTCTACATGTGCAAGGGTGTGGGCTGAAAAACATCTGGTGTCCTCGTGGCTGGGCTCGCCCTATATTGGGGGGGTGTATCTTGGCCGAGGGGATGTTATTAGATGAGCCCAGACCTTTTGATAGCTTCTGTTTTTTTATGTATTCTCTTTTTAATGTGTCTAAATGTATTATGTACATACTATGTTGCTATCAATAAACCTATATTTATTTATTATTAATTTATTTAATCACAATCAACATTTGTTTAACTGTTTGTTCAAAGAAAAGCGACTATCGAATGTGTGTAATATTTGTAACATCAATCATAACTAAACAAAGCTGTCAAAACTGTACAAATGTCAGTGATGTGAAACAAAAATAAGCACAGATTATTAACGCAACAATAATAGAAAGTCATATGGGGCGTGCAGTGCTAATACAGGGTTGGGCCGCAGAGCAGTCAAGGTCAGATCCCTTAGATATATTTTTCCAGTCTGTTGAAATATAAAAGAAGGCGGATCGAAGAGTTTGTTAAATATTAAATTTAATGTGAATGGTCCGAGTACTTATGCAATGCGTGCACATACATGTAATGCGTAGAATACATGGGGAGACAATGTATGACAGAATACGGAATGAAATGATTAGGGATGAATGTAAACATAAGCTGGTTTATTGAGCAAGATGAAGAACAGCACTCTGAGATGGTTTGGGCATGTGGAACGAATGAATAGAAAGTAGACGAATGAATAGAGTAGAAAGTATGGTTGGATCAAGTGTATGATATTTTGAAAGAAGATAATGTAAAAAGTCTGGTGCTGTCTCCTCTCTGCCTACCCCGATAGGGAGACGGCGTGATAGTGTGAATAGATATTATTCTCGTGTACTCAGCCCCCTCTCCTTAACGATGACCTTACCTTGTAAGTCTCCTTGTCCATGACCTCCTCGAGGATGCTCTTCTTTTTTGCCCGCAGCGACAGCAGCCGCGCCCTGTTCCGGCGCAACTTCCAGTCGTAGTAGCGGCCCAGCACGTTGCGTAGGACTATTATCCTGTCAACACACCGGAAATTCATTATTGACATATTCCCACACATGATAGTGATTATTGACCAATCCCCACACATGATAGTGATTATTGGTCAATCCTCACACATGATAGTGATTATTGACAAATTCCCATTCATGATTTTATGAACTATTCCCATACAAAATAGTGATTATTGATATATTCCCAAACAAGATATTGATTATTGACCTCTTCTCATACAAGATAGTGATTATTGACATAATCTCACACATGATAGTGATTATTGACCTTTTCTCCCACATGATAGTGATTATTTACATAATCTCACACATCATAGTGATTATTGACCTATTCCCACACATGACAGTGATTATTGAGCTATTCTCACATTCTTGTCATATGTTATATTCATGGAGACATAGCGAGGGAAAAGCGATGGAAACAGAACAGCACTCCTGGGTTTGTGTGTAGGAATTTGTCCAGACGTCTCGTACACTGGTTCAATGTCACAGCACTCACTACACTATTGGGCAGTATTATCATTATAGCCAGGCAGCATGGATGCTGTTAATATCTATATCAAGTTTACCTGTCATATGTTCATGGAGAGACAGCGAGGGGAAGACAAAGGAAACAGAACAGCACTCCTGGGTTTGTGTGTAGGAACTTGTCCAGACGTCTCACACACCGGTTCAATGTCACATCACTATCGGGCAGTATTATTATTACATTGGTCTTGGGTTATGTGTATCTTGTACTGTATAATTGGGATTAGGACGGGCGAGACTCACAGGAAGGGCGAGATCAGCAGCGGGGTGCAGTAGAGCAGGGCCTCCCTCCAGTCGCGGGGGCGGAAGTAGAAGTAGAAGGCGAACAGCACCAGGACGTAGAGCCCCACCAGCCCCACGACCAGGCTGCCCAGTATGCGCCGGCGCTGCTGCTCCGTGCTGCGCCCGTATTGCTCCATGGACCGGACCTCGGAGTCCAGCGCGGCGAGAGTCTCCCCTGTACTCTTCTTACGCTGGAAAACCAACAAATTATGCTGTAGGAATGAGCGCATCGAGAAGAATACACGTAGTGACATTGTATAACAGAATACGGAATGAAGTGATAATGGATTACAGAATACGGAATGGAGTGATAATGGATGACATAATGCGGAATGAAGTGATAATGGATGACAGAATACGGAATGAAGTGATAATGAATGACAGAATACGGAATGAAGTGATAATGGATTACAGAATACGGAATGAAGTGATAATGGATTACAGAATACGGAATGGAGTGATAATGGATTACAGAATACGGAACGAAGTGATAATGGATGACAGAATACGGAATGAAGTGATAATGGATGACAGAATACGGAATGAAGTGATAATGGATGACAGAATACGGAATGAAGTGATAATGGATGACAGAATACGGAATGAAGTGATAATGAATGACAGAATACGGAATGAAGTGATAATGGATTACAGAATACGGAATGAAGTGATAATGGATTACAGAATACGGAATGGAGTGATAATGGATTACAGAATACGGAACGAAGTGATAATGGATGACAGAATACGGAATGAAGTGATAATGGATGACAGAATACGGAATGAAGTGATAATGGATGACAGAATACGGAATGAAGTGATAATGGATGATAGAATACGGAACGAAGTGATAATGGATGACAGAATACGGAATGAAGTGATAATGGATGAATAGTGTGAACTTAAGGCGCTGATGTGTTAAATAAGATGGAAGAGAACACGCTTAAATTGGTTTGGGAAGAACTTAACGACGACCTCCGTGGCCTAGTTGGTAAAACGCTTGTCTCCCAATCCGGAGGTTGCGGTTTCGATTCCCGTTGGAACCCTTGATTTTTTTAAAAGTATTCCAGCCTGGTTTTCTCTTACGGCCACTTTAACATCTCTCTGGTTGGTTGGAAGAGACTGCCACATGACAATAAGCCCGCCAGGTTGTTCTGTATACAACGAAAGTGTAACACAATACAACTTAACACTGATGTGTTGAGATGGTTAGGGCGTTTAAAAGGTTTTGTCTTACACAATTACCCTATCGGGGTAGGCAGAGAGGACATAGTTAAAATTTTCAATCTATTATTACACTTTTTTCAGTCTTGTTCCACATCCACGTTTCACACACTTAATTCAAAATTGTTACGTCTGTATGTCTCCCAACCCGGAGATTCCGAGTTCAAATCCCAAAAGAATTCTAGTCTAGTTTTCACTTACGGTATCTTTAACGTATTTCTGGTTGGTTGGAAGAGATTGCCACATGGCAATAAGCCCGCCAGGTTGTACTGTATACAACGAAAGTGTAATACAATACATACATAACACCACATTGTCTCCTTGTCGGGGCAGGGGCAGGTAGAGGAGAGAACGCCGGACTTTCCTAACGCGATACATTCATCTTTCGTCTCATCTATATGCACACCTTCTCATACAGCTCCTACGATTTCTCTGACTTTTTACATTTTCTTCTTTCAAAATTTCATTCACTTGACCCAACCATACTTTCCATGATCTTCCTCTACCACACATTTCCACTCACATTTGCACTGTATATTTCTTTTGCTAGTTTTTCTTAATTAATTCGTTCCACGTGCCCAAACCATCTCAGCGTGCTCCTCCTCCACCTTACTCACCACATCAGCCTTAAATTCACATTCATCCCTTATCACTACATTCCGTATTCTGTTATACATTGTCACACAATTCTAAGTACAGTATCCGGCGGTAAGTAATACACATCGGGCTTAAGAAAGAGACACACGATGACGGCCATAATGACTGACAAATCGCGACGGAACACGTGTATGAATGACAGAGACGACGCTCTACAAAGCCGAAGTTAGCCGATTACGGTCGACAGTCTCTTGCTTAAGCCCGATGTGTATTACTTACCGCCGGGTACTGTACACGTATTTCTACATCAGTTATTCTTGTTCCATGTCTGCTTTTCACTTCTTTACAACAAGGATGGTACAAAAAAACTGTTACGGACAATCTTATTAGCAAATTTTGATGCTGTTCGGTTCGAGTTCTATGTTTTAATGCTGCATTGACTTTGTTTCCTATCGCTATACGCCGTTTAATATCCCCCGTAACTCTTCCATCATCTGAGATAATACTAACTTAATAGAATAATTCTTCAACTTGCGCCATCTTTTATTATTCATTTTAGATTTCGCAACAATCATTCTCAGATCTTTCTATTCGCATCTCTCATACAATTTACTTATCTAACTCTGCAATTCATCTTCACTCTACGCCGATAGTACAGTACCCGGCGGTAAGTAATACACATCGGGCTTAAGAAAGAGACTGTCGGCCATAATCGGCTAAATTCGGCTTTGTAGAGCGTCGTCTCTGTCGCACGATCGCATGTCGCGACGGAGCACGTGTATGAATGACAGAGACGACGCTCTATAGAGCCGAAGTTAGCCGATTATGGCCGACAGTCTCTTTCTTAAGCCCGATGTGTATTACTTACCGCCGGGTACTGTACCATGTCATCTGCATACAGCAATCCGCATACGTTCCCATTTGACATTCGTATACCAACAATTGACCTCTGCAGTTCCTTCACCTACTCGTATATAAATATTGAATAGCCTTGGTGACATAACGCATCCTTGCTTTACCCCTTTCGAATTATTAAACCCATTCATTCAAGGTACAATATAATTAACTCTAATACATTCTCATCACATTGACTTTCTCTTTTACACTTTTCTATCACCATGACTGGATTTCGCAACACTCATTTTCAGATCTTTTTCTCTTCGCATCTCTCATACAATTTACTTATCAAACACATCAATTCATCATCACTCTACCTACGCCAACACTACCATGTCATCTGCATACAGCAATCCGCAATCGTTCCCATTTAATATTTATATGTCACTAATCTGTCTCCGTATTTCCTTCACACATGAATCTATTATATATAAATATTGAACAACCAGGGTGACATAACGCATCCTTGCTTTACCCCTTTCGAAATATTAAACTCATTAATTCAATGCACTCTAATATAGGGTCTATCAAATTGAGCGGTTTTTTAAATATTTTTTTTAAAATTCTTGAATAAAACACAATTTGCTTTGATTTCAAAAAAACTTTTTATTGGCCATTGAAATACTCGTATAATGTATGACATTTAAACACAAAAAACAATATCCGCCAAATGTCCGCCTCTTGCAGTTCCACAGATGTCCACTCTTTTGTCAAAATGTTGACGACATGACATTTTGGCATAATTGCGGTTCTAACTCACCAATAACGCGAATAATTTCGTCCTTCAGCTCAGGAATTGATCGGGGGTCATTCTTATAGACCTGGTTTTTCACGTAACCCCAGAGAAAATAGTCCAACGGTGTCAGATCACATGATCTTGGTGGGCAATTAACATCACCGTTTCCGGAGATTACAATACATAAAACAATTCAACAATTTGAACACGGTGTTGTATTGTATACAACTCTATTTTTATAAATGTCATACACTTCTCAAATGTGACAAGACCCAGACAAGTTCGCGACGCCATCTGTGTTTTATCCAAGAATTTAAAAAAACCGCTCAATTTGAAAGACCCTATACATGCTCATTGCGTTTACTTTCCCTTTCACTTTCATTGTTTTTTCACCATTACTTTGGATTTCGCAACATACATTCTCAGATCATGAAGAATTGAACTAATAATAAGTGTTATTATTGGACGCATATACTCGTACAGGTTGTGATGGCGGCAGAAGATGGAGCATACAAACTATTTATTAATACAGCAGAGCAGAGGTCCACATAACAAATTAATAAGAAATATATATCCAAGTTACGTCAATGGCGTAGCATATATTGGAAGGGAGCCAACATTTTTTTGATCTTACGCACAACCATAAATTGAATTGATTTGATTTCTCCAAGGGAAGACTTGAAAATAGCTCGAGTTGTTGAAATAACTTTTAATTTTAACATTTAAAGGGTTTCCTTTTCACAGACATCATCTCCTTAAACAATAATCTGATTGGATTATTTGCATCATATCTAAAAGAACGGTCTCAATAGGTAAAGGTGAGGGACCGAGTGTTTAGTGGAATTTATCGCAAGATCTGGTATACCACAGGGATACAATTTAGGTCCTCCATTAAGGTATCTTCGCTACACGGCCTGAGGAACTAAATACAAATATTGGAACTGTCAGAGGCAAGCAAACCAGCGGGTTTGAAAATTAATATCGAAAAGACAAAATACATGTCGAACCGCTTTACTAATGTCACATGGATCCAGGCTCCACCCACTAAACTAGAATGATTCTTGCCATCAAATTCAAGTAATTTTGAAATTATATGAGTTAATATAATAAAACTATTGTAATTTATTTTTATCAAACACTATTTATCTGGAGATTTGCGGAAACATCGCAGAAAGTTCATCCACAGTCAATCTGCGATCGTCACGGAGCGCATTTTCGAATTTTCCACAATTTTGTCAGTCACAATTGAAGGTCTTCCGCTCCTCTGATCATCATGCACAGACGTACGACCGTTTTTAAACTCGCGACACCACTTGTACACACTCGTACGATTCATAGCTTTATCACCATATGCAGTTTTCACCTCATTATAAACCTCAACCGGAGGTTTTCCCTTCCAAACGAGATAACGGATGACGCCGCGTATTTCGCACTTGGCGGGAGATTGGATTGGATTGACATTTTTCACGAAACGTGTTGTCGCGTCGACACTTCTCAACGTACTGACCTCGAACCGGTCTCGTTGCGGAGGGTAAGGGTCAGGCTACACGGAAGTGTAGCCAACATGTCGAAAATAAAATCCATCCGGGCGTGAGAGCCTCAGTACACTTACTTTCTGGATACGCCTCGTAATTGGGTTGAGGCTGTGTCGATAAAATAACATAAAAGTTTCGAGGTTGTTATCGGACTGTTACAAACCACTCGATTTCAGAATAATAACAGCCAGGAAGTTTGATTGACCATAAACCAACTAACCAATTAATCACCCGAAACGATAGTGTACTCGTACCACCGATGCGTGCAAATGGGAAATCGATTTTAAATTAATAAAATTGGCTAATTTATTTACTGACACGACGGACTGTGTTGCGAAATTAAAAGTAATGGCGATAGAAACGTGTGAAAGGAAAGGAAAGTGAAAGTTGAGGAATCCTATGTATTGTCTCGGATGATGGAAGAGTTACGAGGGATATGAAACGGAGTGTAGTAATAGGAAACGAAATTAATGGGTTACTAAAATATATATACTCGAATCGGACAGTATCACACTACGGCCTCCGTGGCCTAGTTGGTGAGACGCCTGTATCCCAGCCCAGAGGTGCGGGTGCGGGTGCGGGAAATGTAGCGTGTTAAATAATATAAAAGAATGAAATTATTTCAAGTATTACGCTACATTTAAGATATTTATTCCTGAAGGAGCTGAGTGACACATGAAACACGTCTATGTGAGGACACACACACGGTTATACAGTGGGATTGCTCTACCTACCACTGGCATCTCCAAAGGCAGTTCGGTTGGACTTATAGGTTGATAGAACAATCTGGTTGGTCATATGGTGGAATCAAGTGTACAATATGGTTGGTCACGTGGTTCTATCAAGTGTACAATATGGTTGGTCATATGGTTGTATCAAGTGTACACTATAGTTGGTCATATGGTTGTATCAAGTGTACAATATGGTAAGTCATAGGGTTGTATCAAGTTTACAATATAGTTGGTCATATGGTTGTATCAAGTGTACAATACGGTTGGTCATATGATTGTATCAAGTGTACAATGTGGCTGGTCATACGGTTGTATCAAGTGTACAATATGGTTGGTTATATGGTTGTATCATGTGTACAATATGATTGTATCAAGTGTACAATACGGTTGGTCATATGATTGTATCAAGTGTACAATGTGGCTGGTCATACGGTTGTATCAAGTGTACAATATTGTTGGTCATATGGTTGTATCATGTGTACAATATGATTGTATCAAATGTACAATATGGTTGGTCATATGGTGGAATCAAGTGTGCAATATGGTTGGTCACATGGTTGTATCAAGTGTACAATCTGGTCGGTCATATGGTGGAATCAAGAGTGCAATATGGTTGGTCACATGGTTCTATCAATATGGTTGGTTATGTATCAAGTGTACAATATGGTTGGTCATATGGTTGTATCAAGTGTACAATATAGTTGGTCATATAGTTGTATCAAGTGTACAATACGGTTGGTCATATGATTGTATCAAGTGTACAATGTGGCTGGTCATACGGTGGAATCAAGTGTACAATATGGTAAGTCATAGGGTTGTATCATGTGTACAATATGGTTGTATCAAATGTACAATATGGATGGTCATATGGTGGAATCAAGTGTACAATATGGTTGTATCAAATGTACAATATTTTGCATGAAAGCACTGTAAAAAGCCTGAGAAATCGTAGGATCTGTATGAGAACGCTGTATATGGATGCAGAAGAGGTGGGTCGATATAGGAAAGTGTGGCGCTCCCTCCTCTCTGCCTACCCCAACATAGATACAGCGTGTTAGTATGTACGTGTATGTTTGTCACACGAAGATATACAAACATTCGAATGTATAAAGGTCTTTGTCACATAAAGACATGGCTGCATTGTGTTATCAAAGTGTTTCCGTGATAATACGGTATCATTGATTCATTAGATGACGCGGGATTCAAAATTATTGATATGAAAATACAGATAACACGTGACTAATGATAACACGTGACTAATGATAGCACGTGCCCCGTACCCTGTATTTATCGTATAAAAGAATTTCAACACATTATTTTGAGAAAAGTGTGAAAGGAAAAGTAGACGCGATATCATCATCAGCCTGTATCCATCCACTGCAGGATGTAGGCCTCTCCAAGTTGTCTCCACAAAATCCTGTCCTTTGCACATTGCTGCCACATAATACCTGCATGCTTACGTATTTCGTCCACCCAGCGCACCTTAGGTCTTCTTACAGGCCTTTTTATACCTATTGGGTACCACTGGATTACTTCATACGTCCAACGATGGTCTGTTGCTCGGGCGATATGTCCAGCCCACTTCCACTTGAGTCTTTTTGCAACCTCTATAACATCTTCAATCTTTGTTTGGGCTCGTATCCACTCATTACGTTTTCGGTCTCTTCTGGTATAACCTAGCATGCACCTTTCGACGCGATATACGAGTGAATAATGAAATATTGGAGCAAGTTGAGGAATTCTGCTATTTGGGTAGCATTTTCTCTGGTGGTGGAAGAGTTAAAAGGGATATCGAACGGCGTGTAGCGATAGGAAACACTAAAGTCAATGGAGCACTAAAAAAGCAATATATTTGAACTGGACAGTATTAAAATCTGCTATGATGATGATAGTCCATAATAGTATTTTGATGCAAACTTTGATGTATAGACGTGAAACGTGGGCGTTGAATAATTATTGATAGGTGCCGAATAGACGCTGTAGGAATGCGTGCATTGAGAAGAATACATAGGATGACAATGTATGACAGAATACAAAATGAAGTGATTAAATAAATAAATAAATAAATAATAGGTTTATTGATAGCAACATAGTATGTACAGATTATATTTAAATAACACTTCTAAAACACATAAATTGCAGATAATACATTAAATACAGAAGCTATCAAAAGGTCTGGGCTCATCTAATAGCATCCCCTCGGCCAAGATACACCCCACCAATATAGGGCGAACCCAGCCACGGGGACACCAGATGTTTTTCAGCCCACACCCAATAGGGATGACTGTGAACTTAAGGCTGATGTGTTGAGTAAGGTGGAGAAGAGCACGTTGATATGGTGAGAGGAAGACCGAGGAAAGTATGGTTGGATCAAGTGAATTATATTTTGAAAGAACGAAACAATGAAAGTTTGAGGAATCGTAGAAGTTGTATGAATGTAGAGCATGCTAAGGAAGTGTGTCGTAATAGAAAAGCTCTAGCGCTCTGTCCTTTCCGCCTACTCCGACAGGGAAATGGCGCGATGTTGTGCATGCATTGTTTTATTACGAGTTTTTCAATAGTGAACTTAATTCTGAGCCACTCTGTAGAAAGTATACAATGTTTGTTGAGAATTGTCAATTCACGCGAGCGGCTGCAGTTTAGATATGTTGAACTGCAGTAGAGCGCCTATTATCCGTGGTAATTGGGGCACACTCGAGCCCGGATAATTGAAAAACATGGTTAACCAAAAAATTAAGTTTTTTTTTTAAACAGGCATGTACCGGACAGGTACAAAGACTGTAGATAGGTGGTTGGTCGCCGCGTAGCGCTCAGAGAATCGAGCTAGCGAATTCCGTAGCGAAGATCCAGCAGAAGAAGAAGAAGAAGAGCAGGGAGAGATTCCTCTCAGGCAGTCGATGTAGGGTAGCGGGTCTCGAGTAAAAACACGGTAAAGTCGGTATTACTGAGAATTATATATTTCAAAGAAGTGAGAAGTTAGAAGAACATGATTTGGGGTGTGGGATGGAAGCCCCCTGATGCCCTTGCGGTCGGGCTCGCCCTACATTGGTGGGGTGTATCTCGGCCGTGGGAATGTTTGTGGGATGAGCCCGGACCTTTTGGTGTACTCTCTCTTGAATGTGTTTTTTTCTGTTTTTCTTTTTTTGTCATCTACTATATTTATTTTCTGTGTTTATTTTTTTGTATATATTCCTGTTTCTACGTGTCTAAGGGTGTGGGCTGAAAAACATCTGGTGTCCCCGTGGCTGGGTTCGCCCTATATTGGTGGGGTGTATTTTGGCCGAGGGGATGCTATTAGATGAGCCCAGACCTTTTGATAGCTTCTGCGTCTGATGTATTGTCTGCAATTTATGTGTTTTTAGAAATGTTATTCAGGTGTGATCTTGTACATACTATGTTGCTGTCAATAAACCTAATATTTATTTATTTATTTTTTTTTTATTTATTTCCAAATTGGGGGCCCCTCTATATTAATGGTCAGTCGGCCGTCACAAGCGCCCATTGCCCGCGAAATACAACAACTTTCGGGGTTTGGGCCCTGCTTACGCCGACTGAGCCCGGACCTACTCCGATCGCACCGCTTTGCAAGTCACTTATTTCCAGCGCGGTTGCGAATGCGATCGGAGTCAAACAAACATACATTTTAACATATGGAATATAGCAGATTTACATATAAAATCATATACATTTCAAATACAAAGGTTTACAGATAGAATGAATTAGAACATACAATTTTAATAATACAGATCTACACACAGTGTCCTTTTCATATCACATACACACACACACACACACGGGTGACGGCACACGTCCGATACAGGGCAATCCACCCAAACGAATTGAGTCAAAAATGTTAATAGTTGAAATGTTAGATAGATATTTCTACGCAAGATGAGTACACGAACAAGCCCTCTCGATGTTTGACGGATACAACAGCTAAACGCCGGTCTCGTACCACGGCAATTACATTGGGAGACCCCGGATCCGCATATTTTCGTGTCGGTGTGGACCCGGAGAAACACCGCCAACTCACTAACGTTAGTCAATTGGTATAATGTAAACCATAGATTTTATAACAGTATAGGCATTTGTTTTTGCAATTTTCACGTTGAAAATTTGGCAAGACCAAGGTCGAGCTAACTCAGAGATAATCGAGTCCCGGATAATCGGCACTCTACTGTATTTAATATGTGAATGTCCGGGGTATAAGTCAGCTGTCTCAGAACAGGCAATTAGCCTTGTGAAATGGCTAATATAAACAAATCGAAATAAATAGTCGAAATATTACTGAGGGTATTCACGCTTAGCTATAAAATCGCCTGACCATGCGCGGGCGTAGTCGGTGTATATGTCCATATTTATTCGGGACGGAAACTTTTGGACCTCACTACGTAACATCCTCAATGAGGTTCTCAAATATGACGACGCCGTACAAATTCTATATTGTGCAGGCCGGACACTTTTGGACCTCACTACGTAACATCCTCAATGAGGTTCTCAAATATGGCGACGCCGTACAAATGCTATATTGTGCAGGCCGGAAACTTTTGGACCTCACTACGTAACATCCTCAATGAGTTTCTCAAATATGGCGACGCCATACAAATTCTATATTGTGCAGGCCGGAAACTTTTGAACCACACTACGTAACATCCTCAATGAGGTTCTCAAATATGGCGACGCCATACAAATTCTATATTGTGCAGGCCGGAAACTTTTGAACCTTACAAAGCAACTCCTACGATAAGGTTCTCAAATACGGTGACATCAGAAATTTTACACGGAAATGTAATTATTAAAATAAGGTGACCATATGTTCGACTCAACTATTCAACTATTTAAATTAATTTTTTTAATAACTTTAGATTATCGTTTTCCAGCTTGCAGGTCGCGACCATCAATGGGTGGTGTCGTGGTGAAATATCCAGGGGGGTCGCGAAAATAAAAATAACATTGTCTGAGAAAAGGGAAAACATTCATTTAAAGAATATATATGCCGATTCAATGTCCATCTTGCGTGACAGGGCTTATCGTCTTTGTGCAAGTATCATGTTGTTCCATAAGTCTTTGTGTTTTTTCTTACATTTGCTAAAACGCATCACTTTTTGTAAACTAAAGAGATTTTTAAAATTCTTTCAACAGTCCTTTTTTAGTAAGGGGATATATATTTTTTTCTCTATATTTTCAACGTCAAATCAACAATGGCAGTAGATATAAAGAACCTCTGTTTCAACGTCAAATCAACAATGGCAGTAGATATAAAGAACCTCAGTTTCAACGTCAAATCAACAATGGCAGTAGATATAAAGAACCTCAGTTTCAACGTCAAATCAACAATGGCAGTAGATATAAAGAACCTCAGTTTCAACGTCAAATCAACAATGGCAGTAGATATAAAGAACCTCAGTTTCAATGTCAAATCAACAATGGCAGTAGATATAAAGAACCTCAGTTTCAACGTCAAATCAACAATGGCAGTAGATATAAAGAACCTCAGTTTCAACGTCAAATCAACAATGGCAGTAGATATAAAGAACCTCAGTTTCAAGGTCAAATCAACAATGGCAGTAGATATAAAGAACCTCAGTTTCAACGTCAAATCAACAATGGCAGTAGATATAAAGAACCTCAGTTTCAACGTCAAATCAACAATGGCAGTAGATATAAAGAACCTCAGTTTCAAGGTCAAATCAACAATGGCAGTAGATATAAAGAACCAATGGCAGTAGATATAAAGAACCTCTGTTTCAACGTCAAATCAACAATGGCAGTAGATATAAAAAACTTCAGTTAGGCTACATTATGCTTTATGAGTTTCAACTTGAACATGTAACAACGGCAGATAAAAACATTTGTAATAAATATGTAGGGATGCTATTAACCCTTCCTGACCTGTGATGTGTAACTAGTACACATTGCTTCTAAACACTTTAATATCTCTATAAATATAATAAATACTGGGTTCAGATTTTAGGTATTCCTCCGTAATACATTTACGCATTGAATGAAAAAATAATATTAATAATAATTAGCACTTATCGGCCACATCAGAGATATTTTGTGAAAATCGGGAATAAATTCACCGATACAATCAAACGTATGCCAGTGTGTGACGTAGGTATATCCATTCTAAAAAACCGCTATGTGTGAGGAAGCGACGCTATTCACGTCTGACTCTCACTCTGCTTCGGTATATGGGAACGCAAGAAATAGAATCTGTTTGCTCGCTTCTCTCGCTTAGTAGCCAGCGAGCTTTCGTTCGAGGTGGTCGCTTCACCCGTTTTGTGAACGTCGGCCGATGTTTTTTTTCATGTTTTCAGCAATTAAATTTCAATTATTATCACTTTTGACTTCAAATTTAATTAATTTAAGTGATTGGCTATGATTACTCTTATTTTTCCCATTTTAAATCGATCATTTTTACATATGTATTGATGTGTATTGAATACACATGACCGGAACGGGCGGATTTTTTTGGCATAGGAAGGGAAAGGTTAAACAGTGTCAAATGTGGTTCATAAAATTTCGTTGAAGACCCACTGAGCTCGCGCGGACTTGAAGTGCTTGAAAGCGAGGAAGTTAAGGCTGGCGTCGAAGCAGATCCGAGATCAATGGTACGGAAAAGAGCACAAAAGCTCAATATACAATATATGTATCATATATGATATACCTTCGACATCAGTTAAGACATTTTAAAAAATTAGGGAAGGTGTCACCTTGTGGAATATGGGAACCCCGTAAATTAGGGAAGGCGTCACCTTGTGGAATATGGGAACCCCGTAAATTAGGGAAGGCGTCACATTGTGGAATATGGGAACCCCATAAATTAGGGAAGGTGTCACCTTGTGGAATATGGGAACCCCGTAAATTAGGGAAGGTGTCACATTGTGGAATATGGGAACCCCGTAAATTAGGGAAGGCGTCACATTGTGGAATATGGGAACCCCATAAATTAGGGAAGGTGTCACCTTGTGGAATATGGGAACCCCGTAAATTAGGGAAGGTGTCACCTTGTGGAATATGGGAACCCCGTAAATTAGGGAAGGTGCCACCTTGTGGGATATGGGAACCCCATAAATTAGGGAAGGTGTCACCTTGTGGAATATGGGAACCCCGTAAATTAGGGAAGGTGTCACCTTGTGGAATATGGGAACCCCGTAAATTAGGGAAGGTGCCACCTTATGGGATATGGGAATCCCGTAAATTAGGGAAGGTGTCACCTTGTGGAATATGGGAACCTTGTAAATCAGGGAAGGTGTCACCTTGTGGAATATGGGAACCCTGTAAATTAGGGAAGGTGTCACCTTGTGGAATATGGGAACCCTGTAAATTAGGGAAGGTGCCACCTTATGGGATATGGGAATCCCGTAAATTAGGGAAGGTGTCACCTTGTGGAATATGGGAACCTTGTAAATCAGGGAAGGTGTCACCTTGTGGAATATGGGAACCCTGTAAATTAGGGAAGGTGTCACCTTGTGGAATATGGGAACCCCGTAAATGATCTGAGGTAACCTCACGCAGCGTGCTCGACATGCCAATCATTTGAACTGCTTTTTATTTGATAATAGTGTTTTTTTTTAAATCTAGTTTTATGATTTTCCCCCCGTGCTAAAGACGATTTGTAAATTTGCACCCGTATGATTCCGTCTTTCATATTTTGTTTTCAATTGGTTTGGCTTTTGTGTTTGTATTCTCTGTGCAGTGCGGGCTGTGCGCCTGTGGACGGCCCCGTATTGTGTTGGTAACATGTGATTGTGTACGATTATTTGAAACCTGCTGTATTGTTACTGAACGTTTTTGTTGTAATTGTGTAAAATAATTTGAATATATTCTGTTAATCTTTATGTGTTGAGCTCTCACTAGCTCTCGAGCTCTCACTACTTATTTTTATCATTTTTCTTATACGGTACATTATACCGTTTACTAAATAAATAAAGACTCGATTATTGTGGGCAATTTTACTGTCTCACGGCCACGCTTTTCAATTTTACCGAATCACTTAAACGGATATTGTAAAAAATGGGGGAAAATAACTTAGATTTTTTTTTATTGAATTAAAATTAGCTAAAAAACATTTATAAATAATGGTCACATAGAATTAATTCCGTATTCGGATAATTTCTGAGGTCATATGCGTTTTTTTATAAATAAAAATGACTAACAATTCGTCATTTTCACGTTTTCATTTTCATATAAAAGCTACAAGGATTAATTTAATCAATTTTTTTGACTCAAAGATTACAACAGTTGGAGAGGTGCTCCGAGGTGTAAACATTACAACAGCTGGAGAGGTGCTCCGAGGTGTAAACGTTACAACAGCTAGGGAGGTGCTCCGAGGTGTAAACATTACAACAGCTAGGGAGGTGCTCCGAGGTGTAAACATTACAACAGCTGGAGAGGTGCTCCGAGGTGTAAACATTACAACAGCTAGGGAGGTGCTCCGAGGTGTAAACATTACAACAGCTAGGGAGGTGCTCCGAGGTGTAAACATTACAACAGCTGGAGAGGTGCTCCGAGGTGTAAACATTACAACAGCTAGGGAGGTGCTCCGAGGTGTAAACATTACAACAGCTAGGGAGGTGCTTCAAGGCGTAAACATTACAACAGCTGGAGAGGTGCTCCGAGGTGTAAAAAAACAATAAAAATTGACTGTAACAAATGAAGAGGAACGACTGGGGTTATGTGCGACAGAAGGCTACCAACAGAGCTTATGATAGACCGTGTCCAGATGAGGCGTTTTACGCGCGATTCGAGTAGCGCGTTTTGAATTTTTGTTGCGTACAGATGAGGCGTTGTTCGCGCCAGTTTATAGAGGTAGCGTTCAATAAGTATACAAAATGGAGTTGGACGAAAGCTGTTGTGTTGTGGCTTGCTACCGACGATGGCAAAGACGCATAAAAAGATTTTTTTTTTATTAAACAAGTAAATCATTATACAAACATTTGTCAAGGCTAGCTTACCTATATACAAATTTATTACTTAACTAATCTTAATTATATGTTATCATTTATGAACTTATTTAATCTTATTTTCCTACATATCATTCTATTTTATTTATTCAATCTTAATATATGAGATCTTAGAAATGATTAACACCTACATACCACTTATAACTAGATAACAATTCTTACACTAATTATTCAGCAAGAACAAGTCCACTCGTTCAGGCTACTTGTATTCCATCACATTCACTCAGACCTTGGTCGTCCCAGCTAATACTGTAGGTGGACTAATCAGGCAACAGATAATGCTTCGGGAGCTTGTGCTTATAACGGAAGGGTAGGTCGGATTTACTCTCGTAAGCCCCCAGGGCAGCGACTAAGGGATTGCTGTGATTTTGTTGGCTTTTATAGAACTTCACGGTCCAAGCGAGGATGTGGTGTTGTAGTTTCTTCTCGCTGTTCAGCGTGAAGTCGGGTAAGATTTGTTCTGGGATGGGTGTTAAAAGATATCTTGAATGCCTTGTTCTGCACTCTCTGGAGTTTCAGGTGATCCGTGTTGCTCATACTACCCCAAACGGGTGCAGCATAGGTCAAGATAGGACGAATAAGGGTTTTATAGAGGAGGAGCTTATTTTTGGGTGAAAGGAAGCTGCGTCGATGAAATATCGAACATAAAAAGATAAAGTAGACGATACCATATATGGTGCATCCAATTTTATGATAGAATGACACACAGTATGTTTGTAACTCTATATCCAAATTTGAGAAACGATGGCAATTTTTTTTAACCACTTTCGCATGTCAGTCTTTTAATGATTTGCTTGACATTATAAAGGAAGATTTATCTTTTTTTTTTGACATTATCAATAAATAATTGAATAATTCGGTATCAAAGTTATCCTGCCCCATTGCAAAAATCAAATACGTCCTCTCGCTGCAACTATCGCGCGGCTACTGGACGCAGCAATGTCGCCCCTAGTATCTCGACTCGCGCGCGAAACGCGCGTTTTGCACGCGAGTCGAGGTTCCGGCGTATTGCACGCGATTCACGGGCAAGCAGCAAAACGCGCGACTGCATGTGGACGGCATGTATGGGTGCCTAGTATATCTCGCAATCGCGCGATTCGAAACGCGCTACTCGAATCGCGCGTAAAACGCCTCATCTGGACAGGCCCTTAAGAGCAAGTGATCAGGCCCGCTCTACTGCATGGAGTCGAGTGTTGGCATCTAAAGAGAAAGAGGAACAACTGCTTCATGTCGCGGAGATGCATAAATGCTACGGTAGTCACTGGGCGTCACTAGATTGGATAAGAACGCATTCGAGGTACAACAAAAGTGGCACCAATAGAAGATGCCCGGGGAGCACGACTGCGCTGGTATGGGCACTTGGAATGGCGAGATGAAGGGTCTACGATAAACGACAGTCACGAATTGGGAACTCCCAAATAGATGCAAAGGGAGACGCCCAAGAACAGACTACGAGTATACATGACAGTGGAGGAGGGCATGACGATATTCGGACTATCCCCTCGAGTTATTGGCGAGATCGAGAGAGATGGAGGAAGAAGGTCCAAGCAGCCGACGCGAAAAGGATGGGATAAGGCGAAAGAAAATAAGATATACATACATACATGCTATCACGTCATTTCCCTGTCGGGGTAGGCACAGAGGACAGAGCGACCGACTTTCCTATCTCGACACAAATCTTAAGCATCCTCGACATTTATACAACTTACTACGATTTTTATTTACTTTCTACGTTTATTTCCTTCAAAGTATCATTCACTTGATCCAACCATACTTTTCTTGGTGTTGCTTTCACACACCTTCCACTGAAATTTGCAAAATATATTTGTTTTGTTAGTCTTTCTTTATTCATTCGATCTACATGTCCAAACCATCTCAGCATGCTCTTTTTCATCTTACTCAAAACATCAGCCTTAAGTTTACATTCATCCATAATCAGTTATTTCCGTTTTCTGTCATACATTGACACCCCATATATTCTTCTCAATGCACATAATTTATTACGGCTCCTGTCAATTACTTTCCACGTCCACGTTTCACTCCCATACATCAAAATTAGCACCAAAATACTACAGTATACTATCATCTAAGCTAATTTTGATAATATCCGATTCGAGTATACGTGTATATGTTTTAAAGCCCTATTGACATTGTTTCGCTCGCTACACGCCGTTCGATATCCCTCTTAATTCTTCCACCATCTGAGAAAATACTACCCAAAAAGCAGAATTCATCAATTCGCTCCAATCTTTAATTACCAACCCATATATCGCATGTACTTTTCCTTTCACACTTTTCTATCGTCTGATTGAATGCCTATCCTTGGATTTCGCAACATTCATTTCCAGACGTTTTTTTCGCAACATTCATTTCCAGACGTTTTTTCGCCTATCGTACTTATAATGACTACAAAGAACTATTACAATAACGTATTCAATTACTTCTAAAAACATAGCCGTTTTTTTTTAAATAAAAATATGACTAACAAGTAATTATTTTAATGTACATATATACACGTATAAAGTAAGAAAAAAAATATATACGAGTATATAATTCAAAAGACCGGTAAATGGTCTCGACTGAACAGCCTTAGAAATTAAAGGAAAAAAAATATACAAAACAAAATGACAATCGATTCCTGTATTCCAAATTCAAATGCAAATTGTCTATGGACTCGCTTTACCTTGAATTAAAATGACGGGCGTGCATCGACAGTTTGACGTTTTGATATTACCCGAATATAATTAACAATGCGAATAAATTGAGGTGTCATCGTCCGAAATGAAATTGTACTTTCTAAATATTTCTTCAGTTATAATACAAAAATAAAAATGCAATCGAAAAATGTGCATAGCATTTTGCTATTGTGACGTCCGCTCACTTTGAAAGCAAACAAAACTTTCACTCGAGTGTCGGCTTTAAATGTAAAAAAAGTTAACGAAAAAACTGTGAAAATACAATAAATAAATCCACCCAAACTAGGATGATTTGTGCCACCAAATTAAAGTTATTATAAAATTATATGAGGCCATATAACAAAACTCAATATAATAATGGCATCGAAGCGAGGGCGGACACTGTCAGGACAAAAAGTATGCTAAGGACAACGGAAATGAGAACTCTGCGCGCCATTGCTGGGAAGACTCTGCGTGATCGTGTAAGGAACACCACAATCCGAGAGGTCTGTGAGGTCCAAGATGTGGTCAGATGGGGACGACAGCGTCGACGATACTGGTACCAACATGTACAGAGAATGTATTCCACAAGGATTCCATACATAGCTCTGCATGGGGTGCCGGATGGACGGCGTCCGCCAGGGAGACCCCCGAAACGATGGAGAGATAGCTGGACCTCAGCATCACAAGAGGACAATCCTGCAGTAACAGACTCTTGAGAGTCTACAGAAAGTTTAAGAATAAGAAGAGAAGAATTAAAAAAAAAATTACAATTCTAGATAATTCAAAGTTTCGACTGATTTCGCTTTAAAAATTTAACAATCGATCTACAGGGGGCGTTTTATGTTCTAGACCGATGCTTTCTTTTTTATATAACTTTTAAATGAAACACAATTTTATATTTTATATTGAATTGATTGATTATATGGTATTTACCATTATGTATGGAATATACGAGGCATATTCAGAAAGTAAGTGTACTGAATTTTTGTAGGTTACAATTTTTTTTATTTCAACAAAAAAATTACGTGGTTACCGTAGTACATATGTAAGCTATTTTTCGACATAGTCGCCATTCCTCTCAATGCAGGTGGTGAAGCGGGGTATCAACTTTTTGATGCCTTCCTCGAAGTAGTTTCCCGCCAACCCCTCCGTCCACTTCTCCACCTCCTCCTTTACCTCCTCCTTTACCTCCTCGTCGGTTGAAACCCTTTTTGCACCCATGTGCAGCTTCAGGGAGGTAAAGAGATAGTAGTCTGAAGGTGCTAGGTCAGGTGAATGCGCGGGATGGTTCAGGACATCCCATTTAAACGAGGCGAGCAGTCCTTCGTGGCGTTGGCCGTGTGTGGTCTGGCATTGTCATGCAGCAGGCAGACTCCCTTTGTCAGCATGCCTCTTTTCTTGTTCTGAATCGCCCTCTGCAATTTTTTTAGGGTCTCACAGTATCTTGCAGAGTTGATGGTCTCCCCTTGAGGCATATATTCAATTGAAATTATGCCTTGACAGTCCCAAAACACGGATGCCATGATTTTCTTGGCTGAAATTGTGGTTTTGAACTTTTTGGCAGAGGGTGAAGAGGTGTGATGTGACCGTTTTTAAACTCGCAACACCACTTGTACACACTCGTACGATTCATAGCTTTATCACAATATGCAGTTTTCACCTCATTATAAACCTCAACTGGAGGTTTTCCCTTCCAAACGGATGACGCCGCGTATTTCGCACTTAGCGGGAGATTAGATTGACATTTTTCACGAAACGTGTTGTCGCGTCGACACTTCTCAACGTACTGACCTCGAACCGGTCTCGTTGCGGAGGGGAAGGGTCAGGCTACACGGAAGTGTAGCCAACATGTCGAAAATAAAATCCATCCGGTCGTGAGAGCCTCAGTACACTTACTTTCTGGATACGCATAGTATGTTAATGTCGGTCAAGTGGCCGCCTCTGGCCGTGGCGTAAACGCGAGCTCTTTCAAGCATATTTTTCATAACATTCTCGCAGACTTCTGGTGTTATTTCAGCAATTTCTTTCCGAATGTTGTCCTTAAGCATCGGGATTCTGGTTGGTTTATTGGTGTACACCTTTCCCTTCAAGGACCCTCATAGGAAATAATCGGGGGGCGGTCAAATCAGGGGATCGAGGGAAGACCAGTCGATTTCACAATTTTTTGACATTATTCGGCCGGTAAAAATTTCTCGCAACATTTGCATCGTAGCACGAGCTGCGGTGTGTGATGCGATGACTTGATTGGCACATGATTTAAACAAAAAAAAACACGCAATTTTCTTCGCGTATTCACAACTGAACAATTATTTAAATAAAATGTTTTAATAACTTCAACACGTTGTTGCGGAGTTACTACAATATCCGAAGCAGTCCCGTTCAGAAGAGTTAAGGCCCTTCCAACAGGCATAGCGGCTGGAAGACCCGTTCTTGCGTATGTTATTGAGAACAGTTCTTTCCGGCACAATCTAGTGCAGTTAGATGCTCCATAATAAATTGTTATCGACCACTCTCCACGACTATCAAATATAAACCGACAAATGACAGCCAAATAAAAATGGCGGCCAAACCAAATCGGCCTGGAACATAAAACGCACACTGTATAAGTGGAAAAATTCATCGAAGAAAGAAGAAACGCAACATTCATTGGACGTGACAAAGATACAGATTTTAGCAAATAAAATCTCTTTCGCAAAGGGCAACCGAAAATACATAGTCTTTAGTTTCATCATCCAGACCACACTCGCAGTCGAATTTCTCCACAATTTCTCCCATTCTGTAAAGGTGACTTGCCACCACGCAGTGGCCCGCCAGCAAACGACACATGAAAGACACTTCTACCTTATTCAATAACTCCATTTAAATATAAAAATAATCATATGTACTAAAATTGGTGATATTTTTACATATAATTGATAATATTTATTTGATAAAATAATCTCTTATCTTGCATAACAAGACTGCACATATTGGGTAGTCAATATGGGCATTGAATGGATTTTCATATGACATTGGCTACTCATAGGAGGAATGTGAAGAAGTTGTTATTGCCGGGAGGAATGGATTGAATTATATGGATTCGCTTTGTTGTGTTGTTCGACTTGTACTGTTTTGTATAACACTGCTTAAGATACATGTCAATGTTAAATTATATACTCGTGTTGTTTTCAATCTTTATATAAAAAATGTCATTAGATCGTTGAAATAAAATAAAAATAAATACATACATATATGATACATACCATCACGCCATTTCTCTGTCGGGGTAGACAGAGAGGGCAGAGCGCCATATTCATCATATCGCGCCACACATCCTCTTTAACCTCTTCTACATCCATACACCTTCCCATACAACTTCTACGATTTCTCTGACGTTTCCTTCTTTCAGAATATCATTCACTTGATCCCGCCATACTTTCTTTGCTCTTCCTCTCACAGGCCTTCCACTCACATTCGCACTGTATATCTGTTTTGTTACTATTTCTTCATTCATTCGTTTCGCGTGCCCAAACCATCTCAGCGTGCTCCTTCTCCACCTTACTCAACACATCAGCCTTAAGTTCACATTCACCCCTAATCACTTCATTCCGTATTCTGTCGTACATTGTCACTCTATGTATTCTTCTCAATGTGCACATGTGTACATAGCATTTATTCGGCTCCTTTTACCACGTCCACGTTTCACTCCCGTACATCAAAGTTGGCACCGAAATACTATTGTGGACTATGATACATTTGTACATACAATTGTATTGTATTATACACAATATGAAAGTTCTAACGTTATTAAGAATACGCGGAAATGACATTACGAGTACTTATATCATATAACATACATACATATCATCACGCCGTGTCCCTTGTGGGATAGGTAGAGAGAACAGATCTCCAAACGTTTCTATCCAAGCACGCAACTTAAGCCTTTCGAGAGCCTTCTCTGTGAAAATGCCAAACGTATCGTTCGGTTCCGTTTGCGACTACTCTTTCGAGAGCGTCCTCTGTGAAAATGTCGAACATGTCGTTCGGTTCCGGTTGCGACTACTATTTCGAGAGCGTGCTCTGTGAAAATGTCTAACATGTCGTTCGGTTCCGGTTGCGACTACTATTTCGAGAGCGTGCTCTGTGAAAATGTCGAACATGTTCGGTTCGGTTTGCGACTACTATTTCGAGAGAGTCCTCTGTGAAAATGTCGAACATGTCGTTCGGTTCCGGTTGCGACTACTATTTCGAGAGCGTGCTCTGTGAAAATGTCGAACATGTTCGGTTCGGGTTGCGACTACTATTTCGAGAGAGTCCTCTGTGAAAATGTCGAACATGTCGTTCGGTTCCGGTTGCGACTACTATTTCGAGAGCGTGCTCTGTGAAAATGTCGAACATGTTCGGTTCGGGTTGCGACTACTATTTCGAGAGAGTCCTCTGTGAAAATGTCGAACATGTTCGGTTCCGGTTGCGACTACTATTTCGAGAGCCTCCCGTGTGAAAATGCCGAACGTGTCGTTCGGTTCCTGTCGCGGCTACTCTTTCGAGAGCCTCCTCTGTGAAAATGAGGAACGTGTCGTTCGGTTTCGGTTGCGACTACTCTTTCGAGAGCCTCCTCTTTGAAAACGCCGAACGTGTCGTTGACTACAAGACACGTTCGGCACACATACGGTGGCTACGGGCATCCCCATAACCACTTTCCCGCCCTCGCCGGTGCCGTTGGCAGTCCCTTTCTTGAAGATAACGATACGTTCGGCGTTTTCACAAAAAAGGCTCTCGAAAGGGTAGTCGCATGATTTGTAACATATAGTAATGTGTAACATGGTAGGGCTAGCGGAGAGTAAAGATGAATTGCAGAGTTTGTTAAGTAAATTGTATAAGAGATGCGAAGATAAAGATCTGAGACTGAATGTTGCTAAATCCAAAGTCATAGTGAAAGGAAAAGTAAATACGACATATGGGTGAACAATGGAAGTTTGGAGCGAGTGAGAAATTCTGCTATTTAGATTTTCTCAGATGATAGAAGAGTTACAAGGGATAATGAACGGCGCGTAGAGATAGGAAACAAAATCAATAGGGCAATAAAATATATATACTCGAACCGGACAGTATCAAAATTTACTGAGATGATAGTCCAAAACAGTATTTTAACCCTTTCTTCCCTGTGATGTGTAACTAGTACATATTGCTTCTAAAAACGTTAATATCTCTATAAATATAATAAATACTGGATTCAGATTTTAGGTATTCCTCCGTAATACATTTACGCATTCAATGAAAAAATAATATTAATAACAATTAGCACTTATTCGCCACATCAGAGATATTTTGTGAAAATCGGGAATAAATTCACCAATATCATACAATCAAACGTGTGCCAGTGTGTGACGTAGGTATATTCATTCTAAAAAACCGCTATGGGTGAGGAAGCGACGCTTTTCACGTTTCACTCTCACTCTGCTTCGGTATATGGGAACGCAAGAAATAGAATCTCAGTTCGCAGTTGTTTCTTCCTTCGAGATATAACATAACATACACAGTGTTAGTGTTCAGAGTCCCGTCTTAGTAGCTCGCGGACTTTCGTTTGAGGTGGTCGCTTCGCCCGTTTTGTGAACGTCGGCCGATGTTTTTTTTCTTCATGTTTTCAGCAATTAAATTTGAATTATTCTCCCATTTGACTTTATTAATTTAAGCGATTGGCTATGAATATTCTTATTTTTCCGATTTTAAATCGCTCATTTTTACATTTGTATTGATGTGTATTTAATACACAGCACCGGAACGCACGATTTTTTTAGTACAGGAAGGGAAAGATTAATAGGAATATTGATGTATGAGAGTAAAAGCTGAATGTGGAAAATGACTAATGACTAATAGGAGATGAATGAATGCTTTAGAAACGCGTGCACTTAGAACAATACGTGGGTGATAAGGAAATGTAAATGCGATAAATGGGTGAGTAATGAAAGATTAGAGCAAGTAATGAATTCTGCTATTTGCGTAGTATTTTATCAGATTATGGAAGAGTTAAGAGGTATATGAAACAGAGTGTAGCTGAAAGAAAGTTATATGAAAGAAAGTTAATGGGGTATTAAATTACGAGTATACATTATACTCAAACCGGACAAAGTCAAATCTGCTAAGATGATAGTCCACAAAAGTATTTTAGTAACAACTTCCTTTGATTTATTTAAAACTACGAGGCATATCCAGAAAATAAGTGTACTGAATTTTTGTAGGTTACAATTTTTTTTATTTAAACAAAAAAAATACGTGGTTACCGTAGTACATATGTAAGCTATTTTTCGACATAGTCGCCATTCCTCTCAATGCAGGTGGTGAAGCGGAGTATCAACTTTTTGATGCCTTCCTCGAAGTAGTTTCCCACCAACCCCTCAGTCCACTTCTCCACCTCCTCCTTTACCTCCTCGTCGGTTGAAACCCTTTTTGCACCCATGTGCAGCTTCAGGAAGGTAAAGAGATAGTAATCTGAAGGTGCTAGGTCAGGGGAATGCGCGGGATGGTTCAGGACATCCCATTTAAACGAGGCTAGCAGTTCCTTCGTGGCGTTGGCCGTGTGTGGTCTGGCATTGTCGTGCAGCAGGCAGACTCCCTTTGTCAGCATGCCTCTCCTCTTGTTCTGAATCGCCCTCCGCAATTTTTTTAAGGTCTCACAGTATCTTGCAGAGTTGATGGTCTCCCCTTGAGGCATATATTCAATTAAAATTATGCCTTGACAGTCCCAAAACACGGATGCCATGATTTTCTTGGCTGAAATTGTGGTTTTGACCTTTTTGGCGGAGGGTGAAGAGGTGTGACGCCACTGTTGAGACTGCCTTTTGGTTTCAGGCGTGTAGTGTGCAACCCAAGTTTCATCTCCAGTAACGATGGAGCGGAGAAATTCATCTCCATGGAGTTTGCAGCGCCTCAAAAACTCTTGCCTTTTTACAAAATTTCGCACTTGGCGGGAGATTGGGTTGACATTTTTCACGAAACGTGTTGTCGCGTCGACACTTCTCAACGTACTGACCTCGAACCGGTCTCGTTGCGGAGGGGAAGGGTCAGGCTACACGGAAGTGTAGCCAACATGTCGAAAATAAAATCCATCCGGTCGTGAGAGCCTCAGTACACTTACTTTCTGGATACGCCTCGTACATTGCAAACACAATCTGGCGGGTTCATTGTCAGGCGGCAATGTCTTCCAGCCAACAAGATAAAAGTGAATAAATCAACGTATGAGAGAATACGGAATGGAGTGATCAGGCGCGTATGTAAAGTAAAGGCTGATGTGTTGAGTAAGGTGAAGAAGAACACGCTGAGATAGTTAAGCCATGTGGAACGAACGAATGAAGAAATATCAAATTTTTTATTTATTGTTTGAATAAAGATTAAAGCAAGTTGGAAGTTGAATAATTTTGCTATTTAATTGGAAATATGGAAAAGTTCTTGAAGAAAACACACAATTCGCTTTGATTACAATAATTTTTTTTATTGATCATTGAAGTATAATGTATGACATTTAAACACAAAAATAAATATCCGCCAAATGTCCACCTCTCGCAGCTCCACAGATGTCAAAATTTTCGATGACATTTTGGCATAATTGCGGTTCTAACTCACCGATAACGCGAATAATTTCGTCCTTCAACTCAGGAATTGATCGGGGGTCATTCTTATAGACCTGGCTTTTCACGTAACCCCAGAGAAAATAGTCCAACGGTGTCAGATCACATGATCTTGGTGGGCAATTAACATCACCGTTTCCGGAGATTACAATACATAAAATAATTCAACAATTTTAACGCGTTGTTGTATTGTATACCGACTTCATTTTTATAAATGTCATACATTACACTTCTCAAATGTCACAAGACCCAGGCAAGTTCGCGACGCCATCTGTGTTTTATACAAGAATTTAAAAAAAAACGATCAATTTGAAAGACTCTTTATATACGAGTATATTCGAACAGGACAATATCAAAATCTACCAACCTGCCAGTCCCCAGCAGTATTTTAGTACCAACTTAGATAAATGAGAGTGAAACGTGGACGTGGAACAGGGCTGAAAAGAGCCGAATAAATGCTGTAGAAATGTGTGCACTGAAGAATACGTGTGGTGACAATGTATGACAAAATACGGAATGAAGTGATCAGGGATGAACGTGAATTTAAGGCTGATGTGTTGAGTAAGGTGGAGAAGGAGCACGCTGAGATGGTTTGGACATGTGGAACGAATGAATGAAGAAAGACTAACAAAACAAATATATGTACATTACAAATGTGAGTAGAAAGCGTGCGAGAGGAAGACCGAGGGAAGCATGTTGAAATAAGGAAAGTTAAAAGTCGGAGAATTCACAGCAGCTGTATAAGGTCTACTTGTCGTGGAGCTCATATGTTAACATAAGTGATCATCGTGACTCCCATGATAGCCTCTGATGACTCCTCTCCATCCACCCCTGCACTCCGCGGCTCGAAGGGCAGTTGTTAAGGGTAGTCCAGTTGCGTCTCTCACTTGGTCAGTCCAACGTGTTGGGATTCTTCCTCTTGTGCGTCGTCCTTCCACGCTTACAGTAACTACAAACCTCTCCCAACTGTCTCCTTGGTCACGAGCAATGTGCCCAAAGGAAGTTCGACAATTTATTGAGAAGGTGGTCGGATGTAAAAAAAGGTGAAATATGTGTGTCGAGATAGGTTATGTTAGATATGTTCTGTCGAGATGGGTTCTGTTAGATAGGTTCTGTCGAGATAGTTTCTGTCGAGATAGTTTCTGTCGAGATAGGTTCTGTAAGATAGGTTCTATCGAGATAGGTTCCGTCGAGATAGGTTCTGTTAGATAGGTTCCGTCGAGATAGTTTCCGTCCTTCCACGCCTCCAGTAACCACAAACCTCTCCCAACTTTCTCCTTGGTCACGAGCAATGTACCCAAAGGAAGTTCGACAATTTATTGAGAAGGTGGTCGGATGTAAAAAAATGTGAAATATGTGTGTCGAGATAGGTTATGTTAGATAGGTTCTGTCGAGATAGTTTCTGTCGAGATAGGTTCTGTTAGATAGGTTCTATCGAGATAGGTTCCGTCGAGATAGGTTCCGTCGAGATAGGTTCTGTCGAGATAGTTTCCGTCGAGATAGTTTCCGTCCTTCCACGCCTCCAGTAACCACAAAACTCTCCCAACTTTCTCCTTGGTCACGAGCACTGTGCCCAAAGAAAGGTCTACAATTTATTGAGAAGGTATTCGGGTGTAAAAAAATGTGAAATATGTGTGTCGAGATAGGTTCTGTTAGATAGGTTCTGTCGAGATAGGTTCTGTTAGATAGGTTCTGTCGAGATAAGTTTTGTCGAGATAGTTTGTTAGATAGGTTCTGTCGAGATAGGTTCTGTTAGATAGGTTCTGTCGAGATAGGTTCTGTTAGATAGGTTCCGTCGAGATAGGTTCTGTTAGATAGGTTCTGTCGAGATAGGTTCTGTTAGATAGGTTCTGTCGAGATAGGTTCTGTTAGATAGGTTCCGTCGAGATAGGTTCTGTTAGATAGGTTCTGTCGAGATAGGTTCTGTTAGATAGGTTCTGTCGAGATAGGTTCTGTTAGATAGGTTCTGTCGAGATAGGTTCTGTTAGATAGGTTCTGTCGAGATAGGTTCTGTTAGATAGGTTCTGTCGAGATAGTTTCTGTCGAGATAGTTTCTGTCGAGATAGGTTCTGTAAGATAGGTTCTATCGAGATAGGTTCCGTCGAGATAGGTTCTGTTAGATAGGTTCCGTCGAGATAGTTTCCGTCCTTCCACGCCTCCAGTAACCACAAACCTCTCCCAACTTTCTCCTTGGTCACGAGCAATGTGCCCAAAGGAAGTTCGACAATTTATTGAGAAGGTGGTCGGATGTAAAAAAAAGTGAAATATGTGTGTCGAGATAGGTTATGTTAGATAGGTTCTGTCGAGATAGTTTCTGTCGAGATAGGTTCTGTTAGATAGGTTCTATCGAGATAGGTTCCGTCGAGATAGGTTCCGTCGAGATAGGTTCTGTCGAGATAGTTTCCGTCGAGATAGTTTCCGTCCTTCCACGCCTCCAGTAACCACAAAACTCTCCCAACTTTCTCCTTGGTCACGAGCACTGTGCCCAAAGAAAGGTCTACAATTTATTGAGAAGGTATTCGGGTGTAAAAAAATGTGAAATATGTGTGTCGAGATAGGTTCTGTTAGATAGGTTCTGTCGAGATAGGTTCTGTTAGATAGGTTCTGTCGAGATAAGTTTTGTCGAGATAGTTTGTTAGATAGGTTCTGTCGAGATAGGTTCTGTTAGATAGGTTCTGTCGAGATAGGTTCTGTTAGATAGGTTCCGTCGAGATAGGTTCTGTTAGATAGGTTCTGTCGAGATAGGTTCTGTTAGATAGGTTCTGTCGAGATAGGTTCTGTTAGATAGGTTCTGTCGAGATAGGTTCTGTTAGATAGGTTCCGTCGAGATAGGTTCTGTTAGATAGGTTCTGTCGAGATAGGTTCTGTTAGATAGGTTCTGTCGAGATAAGTTTTGTCGAGATAGTTTGTTAGATAGGTTCTGTCGAGATAGGTTCTGTTAGATAGGTTCTGTCGAGATAGGTTCTGTTAGATAGGTTCCGTCGAGATAGGTTCTGTTAGATAGGTTCTGTCGAGATAGGTTCTGTTAGATAGGTTCTGTCGAGATAGGTTCTGTTAGATAGGTTCCGTCGAGATAGGTTCTGTTAGATAGGTTCTGTCGAGATAGGTTCTGTTAGATAGTTTCTGTCGAGATAGGTTCTGTTAGATAGGTTCTGTCGAGATAGGTTCTGTTAGATAGGTTCTGTCGAGATAGGTTCTGTTAGATAGGTTCTGTCGAGATAGGTTCTGTTAGATAGGTTCTGTCGAGATAGGTTCTGTTAGATAGGTTCCGTCGAGATAGGTTCTGTCGAGATAGGTTCTGATCTCATTTCTGCATACTCACAGAGAAACGGCGTGATGGTGTGCATGTTATATTCATAACAAAATAATTATTAATAAATTATTCAGAGATTATTTCTCAATAATTGAACCCACGTCCACGTTTCGCTCCCATAAATCGTAGTCGGTATTAAAATACTGCTGTGGACTATCATCATCACCATCTCGGCAGGTTTTGACACTGCCCAGTTGGAGCATAATTCATTTATTTTATTGTACACTTCTAAGATACAGGTTTAACCCAATCACATTAAATAACAAATTGTAAAGTCTAAATGTATTGTAACATAGTGACAACAGGAACAATGTCACTCATGCTTCCCCGTGAAGTGACACAGTTATATCTGCATTTACTTTAGCGCCCCGTTACCTTTGTTTCCTTTCGCTACACGCTGATACAATATACCTCATAGCCCTTGCATACATACATAAATAACATCACGTCATTTCCCTGTCGGAGCAGGCAGAGAGGACAGAGCGCCAGACTTTCCTATCTCGACACACATCTTCAGTTATATCTACATTTGTTTTAGCGCCCCGTTACCTTTGTTTCCTTTCGCTACATGCTGATACAATATACATCACAACTCTTGCATACATACATAAATAACATCACGTCATTTCCCTTTCGGAGCAGGCAGAAAGGACAGAGCGCCAGACTTTCCTATCTCGACACACATCTTCAGTTATATCTACG
The DNA here is from genome assembly GCA_949825065.1 of Odontocerum albicorne. Taxonomy (NCBI): domain Eukaryota; kingdom Metazoa; phylum Arthropoda; class Insecta; order Trichoptera; family Odontoceridae; genus Odontocerum; species Odontocerum albicorne. The sequence goes on along the minus strand of OX463867.1, from coordinate 238,605 downwards.
AGTACATTTGTTTTAGCGCCCCATTACCTTTGTTTCCTTTCGCTACATGCTGATACAATATACATCACAACTCTTGCATACATACATAAATAACATCACGTCATTTCCCTGTCGGAGCATGTAGAGAGGAGAGAGCGCCAGACTTTCCTATCTCGACACACATCTTCAGTTATATCTACATTTGTTTTAGCGCCCCGTTACCTTTGTTTCCTTTCGCTACACGCTGATACAATATACCTCATAACTCTTGCATACATACATTCATAAATACCATCACGCCATTTCCCTGTCAGAGTAGGCAGAGAGGACAGAGCGCCAGACTTTCCTATCTCGACACACATATTTAGCATCTTCAGTTATATCTACATTTGTTTTAGCGCCCCGTTACCTTTGTTTCCTTTCGCTACACGCTGATATAATATACCTCATAGCCCTTGCATACATACAATAAATAACATATTGTCATTTCCCTGTCGGAGCAGGCTGAGAGGACAGAGCGCCAGACTTTCCTATCTCGACACGCATCTTCAGTTATATTTACATTTGTTTTAGCGCCCCGTTACCTTTGTTTCCTTTCGCTACACGCTGATACAATATACCTCATAACTCTTGCATACATACATAAATAACATCACGTCATTTCCTTGTCGGAGCAGGCAGAGAGGACAGAGCGACAGACTTTCTTATCTCGACACACATCTTCAGTTATATTTACATTTGTTTTAGCACCCCGTTACCTTTGTTTCCTTTCGCTACACGCTGATACAATATATGTATCTCATAACTCTTGCATACATACATATATAAATACCATCACGTAATTTCCCTGTCGGAGTAGGCATAGACGACAGAGCGCCAGACTTTCCTATCTCGACACACATATTTAGCCTCTTATAGATCCATACACCTTTTCATACAATTTCTGTGACTTCATAAGTTTCCTTCTTTTAGAACATAACCTCCGTGGCCTAATTGGAAAGACGCCTATCGACCAACCCGGAAATTCTGGGTTCAAATCCCGCTGGAACACAGATTTTTTAAAAGGTTTCCAGACTGGTTTTTACTTAAGGCCACTTTAACATATCTCTGGTTGGTTGGAAGAGATTGCCACATGGCAATAATCCCGCCAGGTTGTACTGTATACAACGAAAGTGTAACACAATACAACTTAACACTGATGTGTTGAGAAAGATCAAGAAGAGCACGCTGAGACTACAATACCCAGATGTTTAATTAATTACAATACCCAGATGTTTAATTAATTACAATACCCAGATGTTTAATTAATTACAATACCCAGATGTTTAATTAATTACGATACCCAGATGTTTAATTAATTACGATACCCAGATGTTTAATTAATTACAATACCCAGATGTTTAATTAATTACAATACCCAGATGTTGAATTAATTACAATACCCAGATGTTGAATTAATTACAATACCCAGATGTTGAATTAATTACAATACCCAGATGTTTAATTAATTACAATACCCAAATGTTTAATTAATTACAATACCCAGATGTTTAATGAATTACAATACCCAGATGTTGAATTAATTACAATACCTAGATGTTTAATTAATTACAATACCCAGATGTTTAATGAATTACAATACCCAGATGTTGAATTAATTACAATACCCAGATGTTTAATTATATACAATACCCAGATGTTTAATTAATGTGCGATAAAGTCTAACACAATTCAATTTAAATATTTTTTCTTAGATTTAACGTATAAATAAAAGAAATAGATAAAAATTTAAATGGTAATATTTAAAAAATATTACATTTATAAAATAGATTTAAAGAAACATTTAATTATTTGTTTAAACAACGAACTTACCCGAAATCTCGAAATGAGTATACCCATGTCTTGATTATTGTTTTTCAATAAAATAAAATCACAAACTCTCGAGTTATATCACTTTTTGATCGATTTGATTAGAACTTAAACACAGCACTGGTCTGTTTTTTTTTTATTTAAAGCTTAAACTAAAAATAACCGTAGCATGTTATTTCGAGTAGGCGACAACTGCTAATGTTAGACATGTCTCGATTGAAACCTAACCTATACACACAGGCCGGTGAGAGCCATTTGACACTTGGACACAAAACGACGTCTTCTTTAAAAGAAAGTTTTCAAATTACTGCGGATTATCGTGTACCGCTTCATTGTTAATCCGGAATGTATTTCGAGTTGCATTCACTCCGTCAATTCATTGAAATATGTATAAAAATTATGAATATTTTTACGACAGAACACGCGAAAGGAAAACAATTCTACTCGACGTTGCCGCGTCAGTGTACGCCTGCGCAGTGTAAATCAAATTTGGAACATATGGACATAATGTTTGATAGGGACTCGCGTCCCGGGATTGTTTGATTCCGGGATCATATTTCCCGGGGATGAATGCCGAGGTCTAGTTGGTAAGACGTATGTCTCCCAATCCGGAGGCTGCAAGTTCTATTTCCACCAGAAGTCAGATATTTTAGAAATTAAAGTATGAATAATGGAGAGAAGGCGAGAGTTGTGTGCTTGTGTAGAAAAGTTTGTACATTTACTATCTCCGTCTATCCTTTGATGACCTCTGTGGCCTAGTTGGTAAGACGCCTGTATCCCAGTCTGGAGGTTGTGGGTTCAAATCCTGCTGGAATACACTTTTTTAAAGGAAGTTTTAATAATGGGGAGAAAGCGAGAGTTGTGCGCTTGCATAGAAAAGTGTGGATATTTGTTGTCTCTACCTATCCTATGATGACCTCCGTGGCTTAGTTGGGAAGACGCCTATCTGTGAGGTTGCGCGTTCAAATCCCGCTGGAACTTAGATATTGAAAAAAACATTCCAGTCTGGTTTTCACTTAAGGACTCTTTAACATCTTTCTGATTGGTTGGAAGAGATTGCTACGTGGCAATAAGCCCTCCAGATTGTAAACAACAAATGTGTTATACAATAGAGGTGCATGGCTGCGCGGTAACGCGCTGGACCTCCGTGCGGAAGGTCACTGTTCGAGCCCCGCGCTGTACTATTCCCTTTGAATGACACAGGTATTTTTCCCGCCTAGTATTCGGGAGTATAAGGATACCTATGACTTCGGTCATATCTAATCTTTTTTTTTTAATACAATTACAGTACATATTTCCTGGGATCTAATAAGTGGAACATAGTTTATTAGAATATAAACACAGCCAACTTTATTTTTTCTTAAGTCAATATGATCATCGTCATCAGCTTATATTCATCCCCTGCAGGATATAGACTTCTCCAACTTGTTTCCAAAAATTCCTATCCTTGACGTACTTTTACTACGTAATTGCTGCTTGCTTACTTACGTATCTCGTTCACTCAGCGTGCCTTTGGTCTTCTTATAGGCCTAGTTCTGCCTATTGAGTACCACTGGACTACTTCATAAGTCCAACGATGGTCCGTTCTTCTGGCAACGTGCCCAGCCTACTTCCACTTCGACCTTTTTCCAACCACTATAACATCGTCAACTTTGGTTTGAGCGCATATCCACTCATTGCGTTTGCGGTCTCTTCTGGTATAACCTACCACACATCTCTCCATGCTGCATTTTGTTGTCTGGAGGTTTTATATGGCTCGTACAGAAAGTGTCCATATTCCGCATCATATGTTTATACTGGTATTGGTTTAGTTTTTAAGCTTGTAGTTACATTACGATCAAACCGATGTACTGTATAATTAATTAATCATAATTTGCCGGAGTACGAGTATGTACTCTCATGAAGATAAGTTGTAATTAATATAAATACGCCATGATTCACGGTGTATGGAGCAGCATTTAATTTAGTTTTAAAACAGTTGATATTAATTTATTGACAGTTGATATTAATTTGATGACAGTTGATATTAATTTGATGACAGTTGATTATATTTGTGGGTTTGTATGTTAAAATTAAGTGAAAACTGTTTTAACAAAATTTGAACATACATGCATATCATCACGCCGTGTCCCTTGCGGTCCCTCAAAGACAGAACAAATCTCTGAACTTTTTTATTCAAGGACACAACTTTCACTTCCTCCACATGCATATATGTCGTCATGCACAATCTTCTATTATTCATACTTTTCACTTTACGTTCTTTTAAAATCTGGTTCATTTGGTCTAGTTACATTTTCCTCGGTCTACCTCTTCCACGCACACCTCTCACTTCTGACTTATATACTTACTTAGACATTATTTCTCTTACTATGTTCGAACCATCTTACGGCTCCTTTCTTCATCTTACTTAAAGTATCCATTTTATTGCGGCATTCATTTGTGTTGTCTTCGTTCTTCTTATTTCAAACATTAATACTCCGCAATATTTTCTTAGTTCACGGATCTCCACAAAATTGATCTTACTCGTATCTTTATTCTTCCAACTCCAAGTTTCACTACCATACATCAAGGTGGGCACCAACACATTATTACGTATTGTCATTTTTACTACAGTTAATATTGCGTGGTTGTCGTATATAGCATTTAGTTAATATTTTGAAAGACAGAAACGAAGAAAGTAAGAAAAATTGTATTGATGTAGAAGAGGTTAAGAATATGTCACGAGGGAAAATTATGATTCTCAATTCTTTCTGCCTACCTCGACAGGAAAATGGCTTGATGGAATGTATGTAACATATGTTCAAACAAATATATAAATATTTTTATAAAGTCTGTCATGGATTAAACAGTTTAATGTATCCAAGATGAGCTGGTCGGTTGAAAGAAATTGCTGTATAACAATAAACCGGCTATAGTGTATATTAGTACTAATCTTACTCTTATCCTTCTTCAGCTAGTAAGTCCAAGTTTACAAATATTTCAGTTTCGTATTTCGATATTTCTTTTTATGGAGATCATGGATCTACATTAAATAAAAATAATTATTTACACTCCATTACGCCAAACGTTTTGCTATCACATATCGAACGATTTACAAAGATTTCTTTATAGTTCGTCTTCCTGCGATAAGTTTAGAATAGTTTACTCGTCAAATATGTTTTTCTTAACAAACGCACACTGCGAGGTGACTGTAGAACCTAAGATTAAATTTTGACATATCATTATCAAGTTATAAGGTTCAACAGAAAAAAATACATACATATTAACTTACAACTGTCCTTTAAATGAAATAGTACTGGAAACTGTTTTGCAACTCCGTGACCTCAAAGTTAGCACTGTATACATTAGCCTTCTTTTATTACTATTATTAAAACTTACAAATTAATTTATAATAATAATTAAAATACAGTTTATACAGCGCTGCTTGGAGAGCATGTTACTCACTATTATTGACAGATGTGAGTAGGGGTAGCTAGATGTAAGGTAAGGTTAGATTAACCTTTCCCTTCCGGTGCTAAAAAAAATCGCGCGTTTCGGTGCTGTGTATTCAATACACATCAATACACATGTAAAAATGAGCGATTTAAAATCGGAAAAATAAGAATATTCATAGCCAATCGCTTAAATTAATTAAATTTGAAGTCAAAATTGAAAATAATTGAAATTTAATTGCTGAAAACATGAAAAAACATCGGCCGACGTTCACAATACGGGCGCGGATACCACCTCGTATGGATGCCCGCGAGCTACTGAGACGGGACTCGGAACACTAACACTGTGCATGTTATACCTCGAAGGAAGAAACAACTGCGAACTGAGATTCTATTTCTTGCGTTCCCATATACCGAAGTAGAGTGAGACGTGAAAAGCATCGCTTCCTCACCCATAGCGGTCTTTAGAATGAATATACTTACGTCACACACTGGCACACGTTTGATTGTATCGGTGAATTTATTCCCGATTTTCATAAAATATCTCTGATGTGGCCGATAAGTGTTAATTATTATTAATATTATTTTTTCATCCAATGCGTAAATGTATTACGGAGGAATACCTAAAATTTGAACCCAGTATTTATTATATTTATAGAGATATTAAAGTGTTTAGAAGCAATGGGTACTAGTTACACATCACAGGGAGGGAAGGGTTAAACTCTGAGTTAGGGTGACTATATGCAAGATGAACATGTATAGTAGAGATGGAGTTATTTGAACGAAAGTTACACTATTCGTTTAAATATCGTGACAACATGCTTTGGGCAGGACCTGATCGATGCGAATGCTAAACACTGGGATTTCTATTGCCTCCTACTGGAAATACGTGACATCATTGATTGTCCGGATATGGAAATTAATTAATGATTGAGTATTGACAAATTAAAATATTACGGTGGTGGCTGTGTTCATTAGATTTAGAATTTCTCTGCATTTAAGTATTGTTGGGAATACCGACATCCCTAAATATTGTCAACATGCACGGTCAACGACCGATGAATCAACCTTTGGATATGTATAAAGATCACATACCAGAACTTCAATATTGTTTACACGCAAATAATATTTACGTCGCATTCCACGGTAGAAAGAGAACGCATCGCGTTGTCTCACCGTTTCGGCAATAAATATCCTACCCACTATATCATTGGCAACGTCTGCGACCACCTCGGCACGCACAGGAGTGAGATCAAGATATACTGCGGACGCATTCACGCGCCCCATTCTGAAATTGTATATATACCTACTTATCGACAAATAAAGGGCACTTATTATTATTCACTTGACCATTCATCGCTGTTTACTATTTATCGATTATTCACTCTCACTTTTTCGCATTCCTGAATCGACGTATTTTATTTTAAATACAAAACAAATCAAAATCATCACGACGTATCAGTAAAGCATTCCGCTAAATTGGTGACACCGAACGAAAAGGATTCGACTAAAGCGAATACAGCGATGTCAACAACATCATCATCAGCACGTCCTACTAGGACATACGCTAAAGTATCATAATACTGTCTCGTCAACATGAGTATTTGATTAATTCTTATGATCCCGGGAAATACAAAAGAGTTCCCGTATGAAAAAACCCTAATCTCCACGTGGACGAATAAAAAGTAGTAAACGGTAATTCCGTATATAAAAAGTTTACTTTGATTCCCGTATAAGTTATGATAAGTATAATGATAAATTGATATTTTTTATTAAGTGGCATTCCTTTCACCTCTATAATGATAAAAACTATCGAAATTGTTTTTATCAAACGTAATGATACGAAAATATGAATAGGCAAATTCGATAGGAAACAAAACATGTTGAATTTTACATTCGGTGAACTATCGAGTTTTTTTTTATTAAAATTCTATCAATATTTCCATTATCAGAATTTTTTATTAAAATTCTATCAATATTTTCATTACAAAATAATTCTATATGATGTAAGTATAAGCCTTATTGATGACAACTGAGTACATACGAGTACACACACATACATACCATTACGCCTTCCCCTGTCTGTCGGGTTAGGCATAGAAGACAGAATGCCTGATTTTCCTATCTCGATACACATCTTTAGCGTCTTCTACATCCATACACCTTCATATACAATCTCTCGTGTCGTAGAACAATTGTTATACTAGGTAAGTCCAGAAAGTAAGTGTACTGAATTTTTGTAGGTTACAATTTTTTTTATTTAAACAAAAAAATTACGTGGTTACCGTAGTACATATGTAAGCTATTTTTCGACATAGTCGCCATTCCTCTCAATGCAGTTGGTGAAGCGGGGTATCAACTTTTTGATGCCTTTCCTCGAAGTAGTTTCCCGCCAACACCTCCGTCCACTTCTCCACCTCCTCCTTTACCTCCTCGTCGGTTGAAAACCTTTTTCCACCCATGTGCAGCTTCAGGGAGGTAAAGAGATAGTAATCTGAAGGTGCTAGGTGAGGGGAATGCGCGGGATGGTTCAGGACATCCCATTTAAACGAGGCGAGCAGTTCCTTCGTGGCGTTGGCCGTGTGTGGTCTGGCATTGTCGTGCAGCAGGCAGACTCCCTTTGTCAGCATGCCTCTCCTCTTGTTCTGAATCGCCCTCCGCAATTTTTTTAGGGTCTCACAGTATCTTGCAGAGTTGATGGTCTCCCCTTGAGGCAGATATTCAATTAAAATTATGCCTTGACAGTCCCAAAACAATTTCGTCAGTCACAATTGAAGGTCTTCCGCTCCTCTGATCATCATGCACAGACGTACGACCGTTTTTAAACTCGCGACACCACACACTCGTACGAATCATAGCAGTTTTCACCTCAACTGGAGGTTTCCCTTCCAAACGAGATAACGGATGACGCCGCGTATTTCGCACTTGGCGGGAGATTGGATTTACATTTTTCACGAAACGTGTTGTCGCGTCGACACTTCTCAACGTACTGACCTCGAACCGGTCTCGTTGCGGAGGGGAAGGGTCAGGCTACACGGAAGTGTAGCCAACATGTCGAAAAATAAAATCCATCCGGTCGTGAGAGCCTCAGTACACTTACTTTCGGGATACCCCTCGTACTAGATCAAAGCCTTAATTCGGTCGTCATTAGTGGTAATCAGCCTAAGATGATGATAGTCCACAACTGTATTGTAGTACCAACTTTGATGAACGCCAGACTTTCCTTTCGCGACGCGCATCTTTCGTATCCTCTAAATCTATACATCTTCTCATATTTTCTTTTCAATAATACAACATTTTATTGAATGTCGGACAGTATAAAAATTTGAGAAGATGATAGTCCACAATAGTATTTTGGTGACAATTCGATCTATGGGAGTGAAACGTGGAAAATTATGAGAGGAACCGAATAAATTATGTAAAGATGTGTATATTGAGAATAATTAACTTTCCTATCTCAATCCACATCATTATTTTCTTGTACATCCATATATCTTCTCATACACTTCTACGATTTCTATGAATATCTACGTTTCCTTCTTTTAAAATATAATTAACTTGATCCAACCATACTTTCCTTGGGCTTCCTCTCACATTTGCACTATATATCTGTTTTGTTAGTATTTCTTCATTCATTCTTTCCACATGTCCAAACCATTTCTGCGTGCTTTTTTTCATCTTACTTAAAACATCAGCCATAAGTTCACATTTATTCTTTATCACTTCATTCTGTATTCTGTTATACATTGTCACTCCATGTATTCTTCTTAATGCAATATTTATTCGGCTCTTCTCACCTTTTTTCCACGTCCACGTTTCACTTTCTATTTATTTCAAAATATCATTCACCTGACCCAATCATGCCTTTGTTACTCTACCACACATTCCACTCCTATTTACACTAAATATTAGTATTTTTCAGTCTTAATTTATAAGTTCCACATGCCCAAATCATTTCCGAGTGCTCTGGCGACAAAAACATTATTCCGAATTTCGTCGGCCACTTCTCGTACTTACTCGTACTTTAAAAGGGCTCTCATTACGAGCATATAATTATTTAGCTCACTTAAGTATTAAATTATATATTAACAATTTCCTTCATCTTTAATTAATACCGCTTTATTTTATTACAATTAAAATTAACTAAGGAATAATTAATAAAAGACTGATTGCCATTTAAATGTCTCCGCCACTTGTCATTTTTAAGTCCATAGAGATGGGATTCATTGCTGTCTCTTGAATAGTTCGCGATCGATCAGTTCCTAAAAATAACAAATTTCGTAAAATACATACATATTTACTATCACGGTATCTCCTTATCAGAGTAGGCAGAGAGGATAGAGTACCAGACTTTTCTATATCGACACACATCCTTCGCCTCTTTTACATCCATACTCCTTCTAATACAACCCTTAAAATTTCTTTGACTGAGAATTATACGTTTCATTAATTGAAAATATAATTTATTCGATCCAACCATGCTTTCCTTAACCTTCCTCTACCACCCATTCCGTTCACATTTGCGCTATATATTTGTTTTGTTAGTCTTTCTTCATTCATTCGTTCTACATGTCCTAACTATTTCAGTACGCTGTTATTCATTAACCTTATGTTCATATTTATCCCTAATTCCTTCATTCCGTATTTTATAATATTCCATTCCTACATCATTTTTTCAACATTTTTCCACGTCCACGTGTCACTTTCGTACATCGAAGTCGACACTGAAACCTTTTTGATGTACTATGATGTTATAAAATCGAAAATAATCTACCTTAGTACATTTTATCGTAATTCGTTTATTCAAACACTGTTTATTCTACTTTATATAACGGTATAACCTCACCGGTTTCAAGGTTTTCATCTCATCATCAGGGGAGCACAAATATAAGTTTTATTTGTGCTCCCCTGATGATGAGGGGAAAACCTTGAAACCGGTAGAGTTATACTGTTATATAAAGTGGAATGAACAGTGTTTGATTAAACAAATTACAATGTATATAAACCTCCACAATACCTTAACTATAAATAATATATAGGGTGATTCCATACAAATAAGATTAGATCCACATTAACAGAAACAGGAGAAATCTACATAAACTATTTTGGTCCTTAAATTGCGCTACAGAAATAAAAATCAGTTTCAGTGTTCAATATATATTACCTATCCTAGTTGATACGGCCCTTGTCTTCCAGTTCTGAGGTTTCCTATCCTAGTTGATACGACCCTTGCCTTCCAATCCTAAGGTTTCTTATCCTAGTTGATACGACTCTTGTCTTCCAGTCCTGAGGCTTTCTGTCCTAGTTGATACGACCCTTGTCTTCCAGTCCTGAGGTTTCCTACTTTAGTTGATACGACCCTTGTCCTCCAGTACTGAGGTTTCCTATCCTAGTTGATACAACCCTTGTCTTCCAGTCCTGAGGTTTCACTTGATCCAAACGTACTCTTTTCGGTCTTCCTCTTCCATATATTTCAAATTTGCACTGTACATAAGAGTATAAGGGGCTCCAACGCCATTTCAAGAAATCAAAAGTACCTGATAGTGAACTTGCGACACTCTGACGACCAAATGTCGGTAGTATATACGTAACCAATATTTTCCCACATAATATGAGAATGGAATTACTCTCTTAGGATATTTCAAGTTCTATGGGTGGCCTTTTCAGCTCAGTCCTTAAGTGCTGCAGGATAACTCTGCAACCCGAGTCGAATTAGGAGCGTGGCAAGTTCAATTAAATTAATTATACAGTCACTAAAACGGTAGAATTTTTTTAAATTATTGATAATTTTAATTCATTGTGTTGTAGAAAAAACGAAATGAACACTTAAAGTTTTCCAAAGATATTGAATTAACATTTCTCAATTTTTTCTTGAAACGTCAACTTATTGTTGATTTGTGGGTACATTTTGTATTCACCATATTGACAATATTCTGTGTCACAATGCTCTAAATATATTTTGTAAAGTATTGTTACAAAACGTTTTGTAGTGTCCAAAAATAGTGTGCCCTATATAAAGGGCAAGTTATGTATTAGAAGCTGTCCGCATTAAATAAACTTAACACTTATACGATTTCGAAGACTGATATTTGACAATATGCCTGTCTTCCGATCTGTGGATTTGAGGATTGGATTATCCTTGGAACCGATTTTTTTAAAAAAGGATTCTAGTCCGTATTTCACTTAAGGCCTCTTTGACATTTTCTCATTGTATGGCAAGTATTCAATTGTATACAGTACAACATGGCGGGTTTATAGCTACGTGGTAATCTCTTTCAACCAACCAAAACAAGACTGAAATCCTGGTTCCAACGAGAATTACATTCGCGATCCCCGGTCTGGAACGTAGGCGTCTTACGAACTACACCACACACCTTTGTATTGTATTACACTTTTGCTGTATACAATATAACCTGGCGGGCTTCATCGGCCATTATAGTGTTAATAATGCTATCCAAGTAAAAACAAATGCTACACTAATTCCATGATCTGTCCGATGTTTCTGTTGGATAGAATCTTGGTTTCAGAATAACTTGATTTGAGATTAAATAACGATTGTGTGATATAGTATACACCGGTTGAACGTGAGGAATAGACAAGTTCACGTACTATTTCCATTGTATCCTTACAATATATATAAACATCCATAACTGTCCCGCCACTCCGTCTTATTTCGCCGAAAAGTTTCAGCGTCTTTTCGATCATGGATAAGCGCAACGCTCAAACAGAAATTGTTTATTGGCCTTCCCAGTTTATCGTTCTTCTTTTTTTTGTGCCGTCCTTGACTGTCCATGCAGTGAGACTCTGGAACCAGTTACAAACCAATGTTAGTCTTGCTCCGTCTTTGGCATGCTTTAAGAAGCGACTGAAAAAAACTCTTAATTTCTAGTGAATAATATAACGTGTTTGATTCCTGATTTTTCTTTCCTCCAACGTCCCTTCCTTTTCCTTTGATTGATGATATCTCACTTCATATGAAAAGGAATGTTTGTCCTCGTGGGGTTCATGAACAAATGCTCACTTGTATGTTCATGGATTTCGTGGGGATGGATAGTCATTTGAATGTTTTTTGCAACCATGTAACATGCTTCATAAACTTTTGTCTGGTTGACTGGAAGAAGTTACCGCCTGGTAATAAGCTCACCAAATTGTATTTACAATAAAGTGTTTAATAAATAAATAAAATAATATACAATGATAATGTCATACATTAACATAGATAATACAATCAAGTAGTAGATCATACCTATGTACAAACTTGAACGAACGATTAACGCTAATAAGAAAGTATAGCACTTCCTACTTCTCGTCAAAATAAAGACGTATTTTGACGGTTGTTCTCAATCAAGTTTATCTTCAGTCGATAAAAAAATTCGCTTTGTTACCGACAAAACATCCCGATAATCTGACTTGGCTAGGTTATGTGCTGAAGTTTAATTCAGTAAATTATTGTTATTCCGCGAGATAAGTTCATTTACGGGCATTAAAATATTATCTAATATTCGTAAGAATACTTTATTTAGAAATAAAACGTGCCCCGCTTAAATATATTACGTATTCAATTACTGTTTTATTTAATACTTGAATACAGTGCTAGGAAGTGTCACTCTCCCGGTTTAATCGGACTTTCGACTTAAAATAATATATTATTATTTTAAAAATAGTTTTACTTTTTAAATAAATCACGTGAATGTGAAATAAAAGTGACATATGAAGAAGCTAAGCACGTTGCTTCGGCGAATTAATAAAGGTGAGATAATAATTACTTTATACTTTTATTAAAGCGCAGGTTTTTATAAGAAAACAGCTGTCACTTTGTATTGGAGCAAAAATATTCAATTTAAATTTGGAACATTTTGAAAACTGAGCAAAGATTTTTGAGGTTATTTTAGTTTATGATCCATTTTTCTATATTGTTTATGAAAATACTCATTTTGGGTATGTACTTTTATTAATTTAAATATACATACATACATACTTTCACGCTGTCCCTATCGGGGTAGGCAGAAGGGAGAGAGAGCGCCAGACTTACCTGTCGTGACACATATATTTTGCCTCTACTGCATCCATACACCTCATACAGTTCCTGCAATTTCTCAGACTTTTCTCATTTCCTTTCAAAATATCAAACACTTGTTTCAACCATACTTTCCTTGGCCTTCCTCTACTATGCTTCTCACTATCATTTGTACTGTATATTAATTAATCTTTCTTCATTCATTCTTTCTACATGCCTACTAACATAATTCCATATTCTGTCATACATTGTCACCCCATGTATTCTTCTAAGTGCACGCATTTCTACAGGATTTATTTGGCTCTTTTCATTCTTGTTCCATGTTCACGTTTCACTCCCATACATCAAAGTTGGTACTAAATACATCAAAGTTGGTACTTGTAGACTAGCATCTTGGTAGATTTTAATACTGTCTGATTTGAATATATGATATATATCTTTAAGTGCCCCATTGACTTTGTTTTCTTTCGCTACAAGCCGTTCAATATCCTTTTAACTCTGTAGACCAGCATCTTGGTAGATTTTGATACTGTCTGGTTCGAATATACAGTTTTAGTGCCTCATTGACAAACAATATATCAGTCTATCCTTAGATTATTGTAGAAAAACAATATATCAGTTCTATCGCTAAAAACAATATATGTATTTATATATATAGTTTCAATATATTTCTTAACTCTTCCATAATCTGAGAAAACGCTATCTAAACTAGCAGAATTCTTCAACTTGATTTAATCTTTATTTAAACAAGGTATTAAAATTTGTAATATATTTCCTACTCATTATTATTTCATAACAATTCATTGTGTACTAGCTGTAAACCAAGAAAAATGTTAGTTTTAAGTTGATCAATTAATTCCAAAGAGTTTTTGATTTAGTATTCAGCTTTAAAATTGGTTAGGTTGTAAAATTGGATAGGTTATAAAATTGGTTAGGTTATAAAATTGGCTAGGTTATAAAATTGGTTAGATTATAAAATTGTTCTTTGACAAACTTCCATATAGTATTGCATAGGTTGGTGCCTGGTTATATGAGATGAGATACAGGCCTTATGGGTATATTGTGCATGTGTATTGTAATTTGGCCGCAGCCATATCATTGAGGTATTTGTGGGTTCATTATACAGGCGGCCCTCAACTTTCGCACATTCTACTTCTGCACAATTAGCTGTTTCACACATTTTTTTAAATTTTTCAAAGATTTTTTGTCGATAATGCAAAAATTGTTCGATTCCATGCAGTCGCTCACACTTTTTCGAAAGAACTATAATATATGGAACGCAATAAACAATATTGGAGACTCGTGGGCTGAAATAAAAGAGTCAACAATGAAAGGTTCTTGGAAACAATTATGCCCACAAATGACGAGTGATTTTATACATTCTGAAGAAACTCCGGAAACTATCACAGATGAAATAGTTAGCCTAATGAATGAACTAAACTTGGACGGCAACAACGAAGATGTTAATGAGTTGATTGAATGTCACTCAGTACCTCTGTCAAATGAATACTTAATTGAGCAACAAGAGTTAAATGGAATACACAATGGAAGTGAGGAAGAAGAAGCTGATAAAATCGTCAACACTTTGACAATCAAAAATGTGAATGAAGCCTTCGTGCATCTTGGCAAATTTGTGACTATCGTGGAAGAACGTGATCCCAATGGAGAACGTATATCTCAAGTACGTAGGGCAATTGAGAAAGACACAGCATGTTATAGAAGTTTTTATCAAGAAAAGAAAGAAAGGTGGTATTCAACTAACTCTTGACAAGTTTATAAAGAAAACACCTGAAAGCACTTAGACACGCCTCGTTAACTTAATTATGTATATTGATAAATAAATATTTTTAATATATTATTGATAAATAAATATTATTATTGATAAGTAAATATTTTAAAATACAATTTTTTATCTTTTTTTTACATCCCTCTACTTTCGAACATTCAACATTCGCACACAGTTTCAGGAACCAATTATGTGCGAAAATCAAGGGCCGGGTCGCCTGTATATTGTGCCGCCGGTATGTGTAATTACAATGGAGATATCTCATTAAAGGACCTGAATACAAAGAGACAAATTTTGAAATAAATCCAATGTAGACTTTTTGGAAGCAAACTAGTATAAATATATTTATGACTACCATATGTCAGCCTAGCAACTGCATTGAAAACAGACTGGAGTATAGATATTCGTGAATCAGGCAAACCAGAATATATAGAGTTACAACAATCCAGACCCGACACAACAAATGAATGAAAAGCCGAGAAATAAACTAGAGAATGGCCCAGAATAAAGGGCACTTATCTCTGCATTAGCTATGTCACATACAACCTTGCAGCTAATTTTGCCACTTGACTTAAAACTATAAATTGATTTTACGTTGCCTTAACATAATTTAACTTGTGAAACCAAATATAAAAATTGTTTATGTCATATTCTCCTGTTTTACACAAATCTATTAATCTTAGTGAATATTACCTGGAAACAATGACTTAATTAATAAATGATTACAAAAACACATCATAAAAGAGAACTATTGCCTCTCAGTTATGTTGATAGGTTGTTAGTATTTATATGTGACACATGCAGTGCGCTCCATTTTGTTATGTCAATCCCTCAATTGTTGCAACATACTGATTCTTCTTTTTGCCCAACTTTTTCTAAGTTGGAAAACTTGTTTAATAGAAAATGACTACCACATATCAGTCTAGCAGTTGTAAACAGACTAGTTTAATAGAAAATGACTACCACATATCAGTCTAGCAGTTGTAAACAGACTGGTTTAATAGTAAATGACTACCACATATCAGTCTAGCAGTTGTAAACAGACTGGAGTCTATTAATTTATCATAATAATAATCAAGTCTTTAGTTTTCAATTCCTGAAGTCAGCAAGTAACTCCCTGTCTTTGTCATACGTGTTGATATTTTGTTTTTATATCCACTTTGCATGGATTTCGCCTGTTATGCAAAAAGAGACTGTTTCTAGTTAGCTTATTCGTTAGGAAGAATATCAGCCAGGATTCTTCTCATACTGCTAGGCGGTGCCGAGACTATATCCACAGTGTCACTCAGTTGGTTCAATATCTCTATACCACGCGTGACTGAGTGTTTAGCCATGATATTCCTTCTGTAAGTTGGTAGATATTATAGAACAGAGGGTGATTCCTTGCACGGCTATATTTATTAGGTACATATAAACTTAGTGCTACTAGTATCATGGCAGAGTTAAAACTACCTTGAAAAACCTTCAGTAGGATCAGTAGGAATATCACGATGGATTTTTGCCTTCTTGTTTCGAGACTTCTATAGTTATACACCGTGAGAAGTTCGGCATGGTGCGCATATTTTGGATAATCCCCCTTTGTTCTGTACCATAGATATCTGAAGATTTGTTTTAGTATTTGTTCTATATTATTTTTATATTTGAGCTGATGAGGAGCCCAAACTGTAGATGCATATTCTAATTTAGTTTTTATTAGATAATTATATAAGTTTGGAAGGATATCGGTATTGTTCAATTCTCTTGATATTCTCATTACAAAAACCGAGTAGTTTGTAACAGTATAATATCAACCACGAGACATGCTTGACAAATATGAGTCCGACATCAAAGGTTACGTCCAAAACTTTTACCTTTGGGGAACTCTTGTTCTAGATAGTTTAAATTAATATCAATTATACGAATGTTCATTTTAAATTTCATAAATCTCAAAAACTTATTCTGAAAGCTTTCAACCGCGCTTATATGAACATCGTAGTAAGGAGACCAAACAGTGGAATTATATTCAAGTTAACCCTTCCTTCCCTGTGATGTGTAACTAGTACACATTGCTTCTAAACACTTTAATATCTCTATAAATATAATAAATAGATTTTAGGCGAGACATGGTTGACAAATATGAGTTTGACATCAAAGGTTACGTCTAAAACTTTTAAATTCAGAAACCTGTTTAATGCTCCCTGTCCTGTATAGTATACTGATCGTGGGTCGGGTGAAACTGATCGACTATAGGATAGGATAAACAGACACATTTGTTTATGTTGAACAGAAGATGATTTTTCTCAGTCCAAAAAACTAGAGAGTCTAGGTCCTGTTGTAACTGTGCAGAGTTATGGATTGAATAAAGTGTCTAGGTCCTGTTGTAACTGTGCAGAGTTATGGATTGAATAAAGTGTCCAGGTCCTGTTGTAACTATGCAGAGTTATGGATTGAATAAAGTGTCTAGGTCCTGTTGTAACTGTGCAGAGTTATGGATTGAATAAAGTGTCTAGGTCCTGTTGTAACTGTGCAGAGTTATGGATTGAATAAGGTGAACAGTAAAATGGTCGATTATTATTATCGCACTCCTCGAGATAACAATAACCTTGTTTTAAGAGCTCTTGAACCGTTACACGATTGATCTAATGGATACTGCTGATATCATAACATATATTGAAACAGAATCATGCTGATATTTGTTGTTCCATCGATAGTGTGTTCTGTTTCTCTGCAATTATTCTTCCTGATAGCGTTATCTGCTGTTTAGTTTACTTGTGGCTAGTTTGTCGCACATAAAAAGATGATAAATATCTGACTGTCAAGCATGTTAGCTTCTGGCAATATTTTCTGTGAGGAATCTATTTTTGTATTTCAACTTGCGCACGTCTCTTGTAGGGTTGCCAGTCACGACAGATTTTTATATTAATTAATCTTAAATAATTGTAGGTATGACAATATTCCCTGTATTATTGTCGTTTAATGTAATTAATTCAGTCTGTAATTAAAAACCTCGCGTTAAGTGAATTAGTGTAAATTAAATACAATAATCAAAAGGATTAATTAACTTTGATATAGTAAAAAAAAATACACTATATATAAGTTGTATGATAGGATAAATACACTATATATAAGTTGTATGATAGGATAAATACACTATATATAAGTTGTATGATAGGATAAATACACTATATATAAGTTGTATGATAGGATAAATACACTATATATAAGTTGTATGATAGGATAAAACTAGCAGAGAATAATACTCGAATCAGACAATATCAAAATCTATGATACTAAGATGATAGTCCATAACATGTGGTACTGAAACATGGACGTGGAAAAATACTAAAATACGTGCAGTGAGTAGAATACATGGGGTGACAATGTATGACAGAGTACGGAATGAAGTTATAAGGGATGAATATGAACTTAAGGCTTATGTGTTGAATAAGATGAAGAAGAGCATTCTAAGTTGATTTAGGTATGTATTATAAAATGAATGAATGAAGAAAGACTTAGGCCTCGGCCACACAGGTAGGAGCCTCGCTTGGTGCTTAGAGCTACGCTACTAGGTGACTATAATAGTCACGTAGCATGGCTCGAAGCGTCCAGTGTGCCTTTGCGATAATATGGGGTGCGTTGGTTCGCTAGGATATGTCACCTAGCTCGCTGCGTAGCTCTAAGCACCGAGCGAGGCTCCTACCTGTGTGGCCGAGGCCTAACAAAACAAATATACAGTGCAGATGTGAGTGGATGGGGGGGGGGGGGGGGGCATGAAAAAAGAAGATTGACAAAAGTAGGTTGTATCAAATGGCTCTCTTGATATGGGGTAAAGGT
This sequence comes from Odontocerum albicorne, assembly GCA_949825065.1. NCBI lineage: Eukaryota > Metazoa > Arthropoda > Insecta > Trichoptera > Odontoceridae > Odontocerum > Odontocerum albicorne. Next base: position 219,710 of record OX463867.1, on the reverse strand, counting down.
GGATTCCTATCCTATCAGATAGTGGCCTATTTTTTATATAATATAACATCTTGATTCTTGATATGGGGTAAAGGTGGCTTCCTATCCTATCAGATAGTGGCCTATTTTTTATATAATATAACATCTTGATATGGGGTAAAGGTGGCTTCCTATCCTATCAGATAGTGGCATATTCTTTATATAATATAACATCTTGATATGGGGTAAAGGTGGCTTCCTATCCTATCAGATAGTGGCCTATTCTTTATATAATATAACATCTTGATATGGGGTAAAGGTGGCTTCCTATCCTATCAGATAGTGGCATATTCTTTATATAATTTAACATCTTGATATGGGGTAAAGGTGGCTTCCTATCCTATCAGATAGTGGCATATTCTTTATATAATATAACATCTTGATATGGGGTAAAGGTGGCTTCCTATCCTATCAGATAGTGGCCTATTCTTTATATAATATAACATCTTGATATGGGGTAAAGGTGGCTTCCTATCCTATCAGATAGTGGCATATTCTTTATATAATATAACATCTTGATATGGGGTAAAGGTGGCTTCCTATCCTATCAGATAGTGGCCTATTCTTTATATAATATAACATCTTGATATGGGGTAAAGGTGGCTTCCTATCCTATCAGATAGTGGCATATTCTTTATATAATTTAACATCTTGATATGGGGTAAAGGTGGCTTCCTATCCTATCAGATAGTGGCATATTCTTTATATAATATAACATCTTGATATGGGGTAAAGGTGGCTTCCTATCCTATCAGATAGTGGCCTATTCTTTATATAATATAACATCTTGATATGGGGTAAAGGTGGCTTCCTATCCTATCAGATAGTGGCATATTCTTTATATAATATAACATCTTGATATGGGGTAAAGGTGGCTACCTATCCTATCAGATAGTGGCATATTCTTTATATAATATAACATCTTGATATGGGGTAAAGGTGGCTTCCTATCCTATCAGATAGTGGCCTATTCTTTATATAATATAACATCTTGATATGGGGTAAAGGTGGCTTCCTATCCTATCAGATAGTGGCCTATTCTTTATATAATATAACATCTTGATATGGGGTAAAGGTGGCTTCCTATCCTATCAGATAGTGGCATATTCTTTATATAATTTAACATCTTGATATGGGGTAAAGGTGGCTTCCTATCCTATCAGATAGTGGCCTATTCTTTATATAATATAACATCTTGATATGGGGTAAAGGTGGCTTCCTATCCTATCAGATAGTGGCCTATTCTTTATATAATATAACATCTTGATATGGGGTAAAGGTGGCTTCCTATCCTATCAGATAGTGGCCTATTCTTTATATAATATAACATCTTGATATGGGGTAAAGGTGGCTTCCTATCCTATCAGATAGTGGCCTATTCTTTATATAATATAACATCTTGATATGGGGTAAAGGTGGCTTCCTATCCTATCAGATAGTGGCCTATTCTTTATATAATATAACATCTTGATATGGGGTAAATGTGGCTTCCTATTCTATCAGATAGTGGCCTACTCTTAATGTAATATAACATCTTGATATGGGGTAAATGTGGCTTCCTATCCTATCAGATAGTGGCCTACTCTTAATGTAATATAACATCTTGATATGGGGTAAAGGTGGCTTCCTATCCTATCAGATAGTGGCCTATTCTTAATATAATATAACATTTTGCTCACCCTGTTAGTTAAGGTGCCATAAAATTGTCATAAAAGTGCCGTGAATAATTGATATTTTGCTTTCGTTTGCCAAACTTCTTAAAAGAAGTTTTCAAATTGATTTAAGAAAAGGGAAACTAAACCAATTGAACGGAACTTATCCAAGTGTGTGATTGGTCAAACTGGTCTTATAATAAAATGACAATTTATATAGCGCCATTTAGAGAGCAAACTCTCCTCAAGGGGGCTCTATCTCGGGACTCGAATCATCTTTTAAAATATTATAAAATAAATATGTTTTTTAATATTTTTATAAGAGTTTGAGGGATATTGAACAGTGTGTAGCGATGGGGTACAAAGTTAATGAGGCACTAACACATATAAGCATCAAAATCTGTTAAGATGGCAGTCCACAATAGTATATTAGTACCAAAATCTGTTAAGAGATGGGCAGTCCACAATAGTATTTTAGTACCAAAATCTGTTAAGATGGGCAGTTCACAATAGTATTTTAGTACCAAAATCTGTTAAGATGGCAGTCCACAATAGTATTTTAGTACCAAAATCTGTTAAGATGGCAGTCCACAATAGTATTTTAGTACCAAAATCTGTTAAAGATGGCAGTCCACAATAGTATTTTAGTACCAAAGTCTGTTAAGATGGCAGTCCACAATAGTATTTTAGTACCAAAATCTGTTAAGATGGCAGTCCACAATAGTATTTTAGTACCAAAATCTGTTAAGATGGCAGTCCACAATAGTATTTTAGTACCAAAATCTGTTAAGATGGGCAGTCCACAATAGTATTTTAGTACCAAAATCTGTTAAGATGGCAGTCCACAATAGTATTTTAGTACCAAAATCAGTTAAGATGACAGTCCACAATATTATTTTAGTACCAAAATCTGTTAAGATGGCAGTCCACAATAGTATTTTAGTACCAAAATCTGTTAAGATGGGCAGTCCACAATAGTATTTTAGTACTAAAATCTGGTAAGATGAGCAGTCCACAATAGTATTTTAGTACCAAGATCTGTTAATATGGCAGTCCACAATAGTATTTTAGTACCAATTTTGATGTATCCGTGTGAAACATGAACTGAAAAAAATGCTGAAAAGAGTTGAATAAATGAAATAGAAATGCGTGCACTGAGAAGAACACATGGGGTGACAATGTATGAAAGAATACGGAATGAAGTGATTAGGGATGAATGTGAACTTAAGGGTGATGTGTTGAGTAAGGTAAAGAATGTTCTGGATTGGGGATGAATTTCAGGAGAGAGCAAGAAAGCTCCAATTTCCGAGATTGAGAGAAGGAAGATTTTGTTGTATGGACGTGTACAAAGGAAACCAGCCACTGGGAATGGAAGTAGAGTCCCTAGAGGAAGAGGTTGCCCAAAGAAGGGATGGAAGAACAGTATCAACTGAGACATGCGTGACCTTAACTTGATTCCACAGATGGCCATAGATAGACAGAGCGTGATGGGAAGAGGTGATCCATCACATAGATCCCAAATAAATGGAGTTTTTTTTTATTTTTGACATTTATGAAATAAATATGTAAATTCAAAATAAGTACAAATATTGACGAATATTCTTAATTAGTTACCTATTGGTATCATAGATATTTTGAAGTAACAAACAAATAGCAGTAGTAAGGGGGTCTATTTTTGCTGGCGTCGACCCCCTTATTTTTTTATTGAAACTATCGACCTCTAGAAATATCCAATCGACCCCTTTGGGAACTCTTGTTCTAGATAGTTTAAATTAATATCAATTATACGAATGTTAATTTTAAATTTCATTAATCTCAAAAACTTATGCTGAAAGTAGATCAAACAGTGGAATTATATTCAAGTTAACCAACCCTTCCTTCCCTGTGATGTGTAACTAGTACACATTGCTTCTAAACACTTTAATATCTATATAAATATAATAAATACTGGGTTCAGATTTTAGGTATTCCTCCGTAATACATTTACGCATTGAATGAAAAATATAATATTAATAATAATTAGCACTTATCGGCCACATCAGAGATATTTTGTGAAAATCGAGAATAAATTCACCGATACAATCAAACGTGTGCCAGTGTGTGACGTAGGTATATTCATTCTAAAAACCGCTATGGGTGAGGAAGCGACGCTATTCACGTCTCAAACGGTTGGCTATGAATATTAATATTTTTGCCATTTTAAATCGCTCATTTTTATACACAGCACCGGAACGGGTGGATTTTTTTAGCACAGGAAGGGAAAGATTAAGTACGTACCGGTGAAGCATGTATTATGGATTTAGCAACATTCTGATTATGTTACATCTCTCGTACAATTTACTTATCGGACTCTGCAATTCATCCTCGAACACCACCATTTTATCAGCTTGCAGCAGTTCACAAATATTCCCATTTGACATTCGAAAGTATGATAATAAAATAATTATAAATGCTGCATTGATTCCATTGACCTTCCTGTAAAGCATTGAGTGATAACACCATCTTAAACTAATATTTCGTCGAGTTATTTCAGTCCGTTCTTGTTGACCGAGTTTATTACGGCTGAAGGCTTATAGCGCCTGCTCTAATCAAATTCCAGACCGTGGCTGTTGATTTATACAGTTATGGTAGATTTAAATTGAAGCAAATATTTGAGATTTTGATTAGTGACAGTTTTTATGGTTTGTCAAGTACACTCAAGTGTCATATGTGTTCCCAATAAATACAATAGATAAATAACTTCTTAAAATATCAACGTGGCCGATGTGAGGTCATGTTGAAGAGAGACAAATTTATTTATTGACATTTTTGTCAGTACGTCAAAAATTTATAAAAAAATTATCTTCCTGTCGCGTAACTTATGACAGAGCATTGTGACTCCGATGATAGCCTCTGACGACTTATCTTCATCCATTTCTGCACTCCGCGACTGGAAGGGCAGTTGTTAAGGGTAGTCCAGTTGCGTCTCTCGCTTGGTCAGTCCAACGCATTGGGAGTCTTCCTCTTGTGCGTCGTCCTTCCACGCTTGAGGAGAGTCTGCTCTCTACAGTACTATATACTGGTGCACAGCAAGCTAGAATGAGGAACATTGGCATATTGTGTGAGGAATGTGGTAGGGGAATGTATATTATTTGATATACTCTTATGTACAAGGGTTTTGATAGCATAACCTAGTAATAGGTTAGTCAAAAAGTTTTGAAAGCGACATCTATGGAGCAGTAGAAAAACCAAAATTTCTACGTAATTTTAATATTTCATCTTTCATAAGAACGTACTCAAAATTTCATTTGGATCTGTCAATTCATTCTTTGTTTACAAGCCATTTGAAGTTGACGTGTCAGTGTATTTTTTGTAACAATGGAAAAATCCGAATATCGTGCAGTGATTAAATTCTTTGTTTTGGAAGGGTTATCGGCTACTGAGATCCATGCAAAGATGGTGAAAGTATTAAAGGAGTCTTCTCCTTCATTTCCAACCGTTCACCGATGTGTTTTGGACTTTAAGCGTGGCCGTACAAGCGTTGAAGACGATCCACGCTCAGGACGTCCAAAAAGTGCATCAACACCAGAAATCATAGCGAAAATACAGGATATGGTTTTGGAAGATCATCGATCGACTGTGGATGTGATAGCTGACACCATAGGCATATCACATAGAACAACATGGCATATTTTGGCTGAAGTTTTGGGTTTCAAAAAACTGTGTGCACAATGGGTGCCGCATTTGCTAACAATGCAACAAAAACACGTTCGGATGCGACTTTCTGAGCAACATTTGGAGCAATTTCGAAAGGATAAAAAGGATATTCTGCGTCGATTCATCACTATGGATGAGACTCGGGTCTACCACCATGATCCTGAATCAAAACAAGAGGCTAAGGAGTGGTGTGAACCAGGCACTTTGGCTCCGAAGCGAGTTCGTGTCCAGAAATCGGCCAAGGTGGTGTTAGCGTCAGTTTTTTGGGATGCAAGAGGAATTTTATTGATAGATTATCTCCAAACTGGTAAGACAATCAACTCTGATTATTATTGTGACCTTTTGGACCAGTTGGATGAAAAAATTTGTGAAAAAAGACCCGGTTTGCAGAAGAAAAAAAATATTTTTCATCAAGACAATGCACCTGCTCACACAGCTCAAAAAACCATCGCGAAAATCAGTGAATTGGGGTACGAATTGTTGCAGCATCCACCCTATTCGCCAGATTTAGCTCCCTCTGACTTCTGGCTGTTCTCACACCTCAAAAAATTCCTTCGTGGAAAGCATTTTTCATCAAACGAAGAGGTTATAGCCGTCGTAGAGGAGTATTTTGCAGACCTTCCAGAAAGTCACTTTCGTGATGGGACAACAAAGTTGGAAGATCGTTGGACCAAGTGTATTGATCTTATGGGAGACTATACTGAGCAATAAAAGTGATTTCCCCCCAAAAAAAAATGTATTTTCATTTCCGTTTTCAAAACTTTTTGACTAACCTAGTACATGTGGAGCCCGCGGGAGATTCGTTACTCTCGAATTGTGGAGAAAATTCAAAAGAAATTGATGATATCTTTACTTACGGGAGTGCGGTTTCTATTCATGGCTCTATCCTACAAGGTATCTTCTTAGAATGTTGGGATACTACCTTCTTAGCTGGAGGTGGGATGTGAGGGTATCTTAAATGTTTAAGTTGCTGACAGGAGTTACACCTAATCCTACTATATTGGAAAATATATGGTTTTATGTTCCTGATCACTATTCAAGGGACAGAAATATGAAATAAATATAGATTTATTGATAGCAGTATAGTATGTACATATACGAGTACATTCCAAAATAACATATACTTGTATGTCTCAAGATAAATAGCAGAAAATACGTTTAAGAGAGAAACTATCAAAAGCTCATCTCATAATATCCCCCCGGCCGAGATACACCCAACCAATATAGGGCGAGCCCAGCCGCGAGGACACCAGATGTTTTTCAACCCATTGATTATTGATTTATTTAGACTGACAACAAGTATAACTAACTGCTCCATCGTTACACGGGCTGTCCCTTTTGAATAAGGCCTCGGATATTAACATCTTCAACATTTAAATGTTTTTAAAGAAAGTATTTTGAACTTAGTAATGGGAATTACTTGTTTCGTATCGACAATTCTTTTTTATTTATTAATTTTTATTTCTTGTTATTGTACGAGGCGTATCCAGAAAGTAAGTGTACTGAGGCTCTCACGACCGGATGGATTTTATTTTCGACATGTTGGCTACACTTCCGTGTAGCCTGACCCTTCCCCTCCGCAACGAGACCGGTTCGAGGTCAGTACGTTGAGAAGTGTCGACGCGACAACACGTTTCGTGAAAAATGTCAAACCAATCTCCCGCCAAGTGCGAAATTTTGTAAGAAGACAAGAGTTTTTGAGGCGCTGCAAACTCCATGGAGATGAATTTCTCCGCTCCATCGTTACTGGAGATGAAACTCGGGTTGCACACTACACGCCTGAAACCAAAAGGCAGTCTCAACAGTGGCGTCACACCTCTTCACCCTCCGCCAAAAAGTTCAAAACCGCAATTTCAGCCAAGAAAATCATGGCATCCGTGTTTTGGGACTGTCAAGGCATAATTTTAATTGAATATATGCCTCAAGGGGAGACCATCAACTCTGCAAGATACTGTGAGACCCTAAAAAAATTGCGGAGGGTGATTCAGAACAAGAGAGGCATGCTGACAAAGGGAGTCTGCCTGCTGCACGACAATGCCAGACCACACACGGCCAACGCCACGAAGGGACTGCTCGCCTCGTTTAAATGGGATGTCCTGAACCATCCCGCGCATTCCCCTGACCTAGCACCTTCAGATTACTATCTCTTTACCTCCCTGAAGCTGCACATGGGTGGAAAAAGGTTTTCAACCGACGAGGAGGTAAAGGAGGAGGTGGACGGAGGGGTTGGCGGGAAACTACTTCGAGGAAGGCATCAAAAAGTTGATACCCCGCTTCACCACCTGCATTGAGAGGAATGGCGACTATGTCGAAGAATAGCTTACATATGTACTACGGTAACCACGTAATTTTTTTGTTTAAATAAAAAAAATTGTAACCTACAAAAATTCAGTACACTTAGTTTCTGGATATGCCTCGTACATAATTCTCTTGAAGCTTTGTATGTGATTGGGTTTAACCTATATATATATATACTCGTATATAAGCTTTATAAAGGGTTAAACCTGGTGATATAAGCTTTATAAAATAAATAAATATATATACTTCAGCAAAGGTAAGGCGAACAGGAAAGTCTACACGTATCGGCTGTATACCAGAGACAGTTGCAACTGACAAAAGGTCTATTATATTATTGTCTTCAGCGTTCAAAGCTGACGAAACGCGAATGGTTATTTTGAATGGTCACTGTTTGCACAAATTGTTATGCCGAGTCACCGGTGATAATCAGACTTCGTCATGTTTTGCATTTCAGCAAGTGTTATCTTTGGATTGTTCAAGAGAAACATTGTTATTAACAATTGCTTGTATCAACACGTAGTGTTTTTCCACTTATTAGAGGTTATCCCAACTTATTAAATGCAGTGAAACTCTTGAAGCTGTGTGACAGAAGAAAAACAGCCGATATAGTACTGCTATACAAAATCATTCACTCAGTGATCGATGCAACTCACTTACTCGCGAGCATTTCATTTCGTATTCCCACTAGATCCACAAGACATCTCAATCCCTTTTATACCGAAAATTGTTATACTAACTATAAAATCAACTCCTCTATAATTCGTATGCAAGGACTAGGAAACGAGTTTTGCAACAATTTAGATATTTTTAATATAAGTATATATAGTATTCGCCAGAATATCACAACAATATTTAGAAATAGCTACTAACTTTGTGCTCTCCTTTATTAATATATTAGGTGTTAACATAAGTTGTGTCTGTTTTTTTTTTTCAATTAAAAAATAAGCACCAAAAGTAAAACAAAATGGTAAAGGTTATACGTCATTCGAAAGAAAATTTTCTGCTCTACAAGATATTGTATTTGCTTGTACGTTACAAACGAGGCATATCCAGAAAGTAAGTGTACTGAATTTTTGTAGGTTAAATTTTTTTTTATTTAAACAAAAAAATTACGTGGTTACCGTAGTACATATGTAAGCTATTTTTCGACATAGTCGCCATTCCTCTCAATGCAGGTGGTGAAGCGGGGTATCAACTTTTTGATGCCTTCCTCGAAGTAGTTTCCCGCCAACCCCTCCGTCCACTTCTCCACCTCTTCCTTTACCTCCTCGTCGGTGGAAAACCTTTTTCCACCCATGTGCAGCTTCAGGAAGGTAAAGGGATAGTAATCTGAAGGTGCTAGGTCAGGGGAATGCGTGGGATGGTTCAGGACATCCCATTTAAACGAGGCGAGCAGTTCCGTCTGGCATTGTCGTGCAACAGGCAGACTCCCTTTGTCAGCATGCCTCTCCTCTTGTTCTGAATCGCCCTCCGCAATTTTTTTAGGGTCTCATAGTATCTTGCAAAGTTGGTGGTCTCCCCTTGAGGCATATATTCAATTAAAATTATGCCTTGACAGTCCCAAAACACGGATGCCATGATTTTCTTGGCTGAAATTGTGGTTTTGAACTTTTTGGCGGAGGGTGAAGAGGTGTGACGCCACTGTTGAGACTGCCTTTTGGTTTCAGGCGTGTAGTGTGCAACCCAAGTTTCATATCCAGTAACGATGGAGCGGAGAAATTCATCTCCATGGAGTTTGCAGCGCCTCAAAAACTCTTGCCCGGCCTCCATTCGATTCAACTTGGCGGGAGATGGGGTTGACATTTTTCACGAAACGTGTTGTCGCGTCGACACTTCTCAACGTACTGACCTCGAACCGGTCTCGTTGCGGAGGGGAAGAGTCAGGCTACACGGAAGTGTAGCCAACATGTCGAAAATAAAATCCATCCGATCGTGAGAGCCTCAGTACACTTACTTTCTGGATACGCCTCGTATATTATTTTATTTGATTACAAGCCTTCAAAATGCAATGTCAAGTAGACGAAAGTGAGCATTTTCGACACCTCCTTCTGTTCGCGTTCAATCGAGGGAATAAAGCTGCCAAAGCTGCTCGCGATATTTGCAAAGTGTACGGTGAAGATGCTATGAATGAAAGGACAGCTCGTCGATGGTTTTTGCGTTTCAAAGACGGTAATTTCGACCTGAAAGACATGGAGCGTTCCGGACGACCAGTGGACTTCGATGAGGACCGCTTAAACTATATTATTCATAAAGATCCCTTTCAAACCACCGTAGAATTGGCTGAGCAGATGAATTGTATTCACATGACTGTATACCGCCATCTTTAATCAATGGGAAAAGTCCAGAAGTTCGGCGCTTGGGTTTCACACGTTTTGAGTGAAAACAATAAAAATCTACGTTCGACAATTTCTGCTGGTTTGCTCGCGCGTCATCGAGCTACGCATGGCCACAAGCAAAAATTCCTTTATCGAAAATTATTTGTACACCTAATATTAGGTCCCCACATACGAAACCGGCGTTTTGCCGTACTGGCAACTTTGATCTCAAATATCTTCTCTTTGGTTAGGAATTCCAAATTAAAATTTATACAGCTGTTTACTCAAGTATTTGTGTTTCGAAAATTATAATTCATTTGTTTTTTCCTCAATTGTTTTTTTTCTTTGCGTCACTCAGTTTACAAAATGGAAAACTTGAAATATCGCGTTATTTACGAGTACGAGTTCCACCGTGGCACCAGTGCTGCAGAAACGGCTCGAAGGATTAATGATGTGTATGGCGACGGTGCCGCAAAAGAAAACACAGTGCGTTTTTGGTTCCAACGTTTTCGTTCTGGAAATTTCGACCTGCAGAAAAAGCCCCGTGGACGGCCGGAGACCAAAGTTGATAATGAAGAATTGAAGGCTATTGTGGAAGCGGATCCATCGCAAACCACGTCCGAGTTAGCTGCAGGCTGCGGTGTTAGTGATAAAACTGTTTTAATCCACTTGAAGCAAATTGGGAAGGTGAAAAAGCTTGAAAGGTGGGTACCTCACGAATTGAGTGAAGCAAATCAACAAACGCGCGTTGACTGCTGCGTTGCATTACTCAACCGGCACAATAATGAAGGGATTTTGAATCGAATCATTACCTGTGATGAAAAGTGGATCCTGTATGATAATCGGAAGCGCTCATCGCAATGGCTGAACCCTGCCGAACCAGTCAAACCATGCCCCAAGCGAAAATTGACTCCGAAAAAGTTACTTGTGAGCGTTTGGTGGACTAGTGCTGGTGTCGTTCACTACAGCTTTCTTAAATCTGGCCAGACGATTACGGCAGATGTCTATTGTCAGCAACTGCAAACCATGATGGAAAAGCTAGCTGCTAAACAACCGAGGCTGGTTAATCGCTCTAGGCCACTGCTGCTTCATGATAACGCTAGACCACACACTGCACAACAGACGGCTACCAAATTAGAAGAGCTTCAATTGGAATGTCTAAGACATCCACCGTACTCTCCGGACCTTGCCCCGACAGATTACTATTTTTTTCGAAATTTGGATAACTTCTTGCAAGGGAAAAAATTCAACTCCGATGGGGCAGTCCAAACCGACTTCAAAGATTTTATTGATTCCCGTCCGAATGGTTTTTTTAGTAAAGGGATCGATGAACTACCTATGAGATGGCAAAAGTGCATAGATAGCAATGGTACATACTTTGATTAAATAAATATATTATATTAAAAAAAAATCAACTTTATGTTCCTCCCAAACAAAACGCCAATTTCACATGTAAGGACCCAATATTAACATAAATATAATTATTAATATTTGTGAAGCATACGTCCGATATATAATATAATACTTAGTAGAGCATTGGATATTTTTAATTCTTGCAATGTGGAAAAGGTAAAAAAATACTTTATCAATTCATACATATCATCACGCCTTTTCCCTGTCGGGATAAGCATAGGATAGAGTGTCATACTTTCCTATCTCGACACAAACTTTGCCTCTTCTACATCCATACACCCTCTCATACAACTTTTACGATTTTCCTGACTTTCTACATTTCCTTTTAGAATATAATTCACTTGATCCAACCATACTTTCAATGGTCTTCCTCTCACACGCTTTCCGCTCATGTTCGCACTATATGTGTATATCTGTTTTGTTATTCAATTATATTAAAATGTTGGTTTATTTTTTTCGTTATTTTTATTTTTTTTATTCTATACACATACAATACAATACCATAGACGTCAATTAAAAAAAATTATGTTTTTTTTTCATAGACAATTTTTACAATGATGTATCATATACAACTGATCTGAAGTATATAGTCTATGTTTTTTTACTGAAATTTTAATAATAATTAAGTAATAATTCAATGAATAATACATGGGATGACAATGTATGACAGAATACAGAACATAGTGATTAGGTGTGAATGTCAACTTAAGACTGATGTATTGAGTAAGCTGAAGAAGAGCACTTTGAAATGATAAGGGCATGTGGAACGAATTAATGATGAAAGACTAACAAAACAAATATATAGTGCAAATGTGAGTGAAAGGCGTGGTAGAGGGAGACCAATAAAAGCATGGGTAATAATCGAGAGTGAAGATTTTATACTTTTGACATTCAGCTGTCAGTTGATTTATCGGGCCGGTAATGTGTTTAATGTGATTTTTATTTTAGATAGGAAATCGATGTAAAATGTGTTTTTATGAGTTTTAAGTAGTTAACTCGAAATATTTTATATACAAGCACCATTTTATAATTTTGGTGCCCACTTTGACGAGTGAAACGTGGACGTGGAAAAATACAGAGAGGAGCCGAATAAATGCGAGCATTGACAAGAATACACGAAGGGGTAATGTATGACAGAATACAGAATGAAGTGATTAGGGATGACTGTGAACTTAAGGCTGTTGTGTTGAGTAAGGTGGAGAAGGAGCACGCTGAGATGGTTTGGGCATGTTGAACGAATGAATTAAGAAACTAACAAAACAAATATAGTGCAAATGTAAGTGGAAGGCGAGTGAAAGTATGGCAAGATCAAGTTAATGCTTTATGAAAGAAGGATACCATATGTGGAATATCAGAGAAATCGTAGAAGTTATGTGAGGTGTATATATGAAGAAGAGGCTAAGGATGTGTGTCGTGATACGAAAGTATGGCGCTCTGTTCTCTTTGCCTATCTTGACAGGGAAATAAAAATACGGCATGGGTTAATCGTCTTGTTTTTAATAAATAACATAATTTTGAACAACCCTTAAAAATCCTATCGCCTCCCCTAATATTTCTGTCCACTTCAACTCCCCCTAAAATGTAAAAAAAAATTTAGACGATATTACCCCATTCGGTAATGACTGAGATAATGGTAGCCTTGTTGCATCCCTCACATGGTCAGATGAACACCTCGGAGGTCTTCCTTCTGTGCCCTGTCTGTCCACATGTTTGGGCGATGTCTTCAGCGAATTGGAGGGCTAATAATTGATCAACATTGTCGCCTTGTTCCAGATGCCTCTTCCGGAGGGAGATGCTTCAGCACGGAGAGCCCTCAGGAGCCGAAGCAGGTCCCGTTCGGGAAGTGCCTGCTTATATCCAAGGTGACCAGGCTGGAATATGAACAGTAAGTCTCCTACCTGACTAACGTATAATGGCTTATTCATTACATGCACAATGCTGTGTCACATATCTACAAAGGTTTCTTTGTAGTTCATCTTCCTGCGGTGTACCGCACAGGTACAAAGACTAGATAGGCACGTTGGTTGCCGCGTAGCGCTCAGAGAATCGGGGTAGTGAATTCCGTAGCGAAGATCCAATTGAAGAAGAAGAAGAAGAGCAGGGAGAGATTCCTCTCAGGCAGTCGAAGTAGGGTAGCGGGTCTCAAGTAAAATACGGTAAAGTAGTACTGAGAATAATTATAATTTCCAAAATCAGGGGACCCTTTATATTAATGGTCAGTCGGCCGTCACAAGCGCCCATTGCCCGCGAAATACAACAACTTTCGGGGTTTTGGGCCTTGCTTACGCCGACTGGCCCCCGACCTACTCCGATCGCAACGCTCCGCCAGTCACTTATTTCCAGTGCGGTCGCGAACGCGATCGGAGTCAAACAAACATACATCCTACATAAAATACAACATTATTACATAGAATGAACAAATACAAGAACATATTACAGATGATTATAACATACAAATATATAAGTTTACACATACACACACACAAGGGTGACGGCACACGTCCGATCCATGCGGTTTTCCCACTAAATATGCGCGCAGAGATGTACCCAATCTAGTGGCCGCAGTCTTCACCTTTTTATTTTTACAGTATTTTTAATTTGCCAATACGAGTGGGTAATAGTGGATTCCTGAGTTAGAGCACCCGTGACATGAGTCTGCTCTCTAAATATGAGTGGGTAATAGTGGATTCCTGAGTTAGAGCACCCTTGACATGAGTCTGCTCTCTAAATATGAGTGGGTAATAGTGGATTGCTGAGTTAGAGCACCCTTGACATGAGTCTGCTCTCTAAATACGAGTGGGTAATAGTGGATTCCTGAGTTAGAGCACCCTTGACATGAGTCTGCTCTCTAAATATGAGTGGGTAATAGTGGATTCCTGAGTTAGAGCACCCTTGACATGAGTCTGCTCTCTAAATACGAGTGGTTAATAGTGGATTCCTGAGTTAGAGCACCCTTGACATGAGTCTGCCCTCTAAATATGAGTGGGTAATAGTGGATTGCTGAGTTAGAGCACCCTTGACATGAGTCTGCTCTCTAAATATGAGTGGGTAATAGTGGATTGCTGAGTTAGAGCACCCTTGACATGAGTCTGCTCTCTAAATATGAGTGGGTAATAGTGGATTCCTGAGTTAGAGCACCCTTGACATGAGTCTGCTCTCTAAATATGAGTGGGTAATAGTGGATTCCTGAGTTAGAGCACCCTTGACATGAGTCTGCTCTCTAAATATGAGTGGGTAATAGTGGATTCCTGAGTTAGAGCACCCTTGACATGAGTCTGCTCTCTAAATACGAGTGGTTAATAGTGGATTCCTGAGTTAGAGCACCCTTGACATGAGTCTGCTCTCTAAATATGAGTGGGTAATAGTGGATTGCTTAGTTAGAGCACCCTTGACATGAGTCTGCTCTCTAAATATGAGTGGGTAATAGTGGATTCCTGAGTTAGAGCACCCTTGACATGAGTCTGCTCTCTAAATACGAGTGGTTAATAGTGGATTCCTGAGTTAGAGCACCCTTGACATGAGTCTGCTCTCTAAATACGAGTGGTTAATAGTGGATTCCTAAGTTAGAGCACCCTTGACATGAGTCTGCTCTCTAAATATGAGTGGATAATAGTGGATTCCTGAGTTAGAGCACCCTTGACATGAGTCTGCTCTCTAAATACGAGTGGTTAGTAGTGGATTCCTGAGTTAGAGCTCCCTTAACATGAGTCTGCTCTCTAAATATGAGTAGGTAATAGTGGATTCCTGAGTTAGAGCACCCTTGACATGAGTCTGCTCTCTAAATACGAGTGGTTAATAGTGGATTCCTGAGTTAGAGCTCCCTTAGCGATTGACGACTTGAGAGAGAGAATGAGTCACAGAGAAGGTGTAAAGATACACGGGCAAAAGGTGGATATGATAAGGTTCGCTGACAATATTGCTATGGTTGCTGAAAGTGAAGAGGAACTACAAGAGGCCTTAACAACTATGGAAAGCATTCTTCAAAATAACTACAGTATGAAGATAAATAAAGACAAAACAAAGCTGCTGACTGTAGGCCGAGCGCAACACCAGATGAGAATAGTGATGTCGGGTAAACCACTAAAGAACACCGAGGAGTTTGTCTACCTCGGGAGCAAAATAACATGGGACGGTCGGTCCAAGAGCGAGGTCGACAGCCGTATACATCAGGCTAGACTTGCATTTAATAAAAGGTCGAAAATAATAGAATCAAATAATATAGACCTAAAACTGAGAATACTCCTCATCAAGACCTATGTATGGAGTATCTTGATGTACGGCTGCGAGACATGGTGCCTATCCGAAAGAGATAGACGAAGACTAGAGGCTTTTGAGATGTGGTCCTATAGAAGACTATTAGGAATTTCCTGGAGAGACCGCACCACAAACGAAGAGGTTCTCCAACGAATCGAAGGAGGAAGGCACCTGCTCAGGATCCTGTCCGAAAGGCGTGCAAGATGGATCGGTCATATAATACGACAAGAGGGCCTCTTGCATGCCATAATGGAGGGTATGACCGAGGGGACAAACTCTAGGGGACGCCCACGCCGAGAGTACCTGGAGGACCTGTTGGTGGACGTGCGCTGCTCAACATATACAGACTTAAAGAGAGCCGCACAGGACAGGGGGGAATGGAGGAGAAGAGTTGAAATTGCTGCAAACCAGTCTTAGGACTGCAACCACGGAGAGAGAGTTAGAGCACCCTTGACATGAGTCTGCTCTCTAAAAGTCGCTATATAAAATCATGTTGTTGTTTATAGTTAAGGAATTGACGTTGTGGAGGTTTAAAGACATTGTAATTTATTTTATCAAACACTGTTTATTCCACTTTTTTGTAACGGTTTAACCCTACCGGTTTCAAGGTGCACACCTCATCTTCAGGGGAGCACAAAAATACTATTTGTAAACAATAACTCGAGCACTATAAAAGAGAAATAAGTATTGGTACTCAGTGAGTTGTGTTGATGGGTTGTTAGCATTTATTTAATGCATCTGTGCCCCGATTCATTATGACAATTCTCAATTGCTGTAATACACTAGTGCAGCGGTTGCCAACACATTTTAATAGCGGAACCTTTTTCATCTTGATAACCATTTTTGCCAAAGTATTTAAAAAATAGAACCTTTTTATCTTGATAACAGTTTTTCCTATCATATTTTAATCGCGGAATCTTTTTCATCTTGATAACCATTTTTCTCAAAATATTTTAATCGCGGAATCTTTTTCATCTTGACAACCATTTTTTTCAACTTGATAACCATTTTCCTCGACATATTTTAATCCCGAAATCTTTTTCATGTTGATAACAATTTTCCCCAACATATTTTAATCGCGAAACTTTTTTTATCTGGATTAACATATTTTGGAACCCTGATAATTTTTACATACAAACATAACATTATGCTATTTCTCTGTAGGGGTAGGCAGAGAGGATAGAGCGACATACTTTCCTATCTCGACACATCATTCACCTTTTCTACATCCGTACATCTTGATACCGGGGCCCTCTTTAATGGTAGAGGTTTACCATATATACTGTATTAAGACCTATTTTAACAGGAGAATCAAAATTGAACCTAATATTATGTTATTGATCGTAATTTAACCTAATATTATGTTATTGATCGTAATGTAAGAGTAGTTGGACACAAGTTATCTTAGTAATTTACAATTCATTTTGAAACATATCATTTTGAAACAAAAATTAATTGATAAGTAAGACAAGGTGTGTTTACATTTCCACTGCTTGCAGTCGGTTTATACTACTTACTTTGAGAATCGTGGACCCTCAAAGTTGGTAGTACGAGTATGAACCGACTGGAAGCATTCGAAATGTGGATGCACCGGAGAATGCTACGGATACCCTGGACGACATAGTCAGCAACACGAGGGTTCTTCAAAGAGTCAAAGTGGATAGAGAGTTGCTGACTAATATTAAAATCCGAAAGGTGTCCTATTTGGGTCATGTACTTAGAGGAGCAAAGTACAAATTACTGCACCTGATCATCCAAGGCAAAATAGAGGGTCGAAGAGGTGTTGGCAGGAGGCAAATCTCCTGGCTCCGCAATATACGTGATTGGACTGGTATAAGGGGCATTGGGGATCTTTTTCGGCCGCCGGGGACAAAGATGTCTACTCTCAGGTGATATTCAACGTTGGGGGGGAGGGGACCTAACATGGCATGACACTGGGAAGAAGAAAAAGTGTTTACATTACTTTGTTAATACATTAACAGACAAATATTTACCAATTAAAATAAATAAACAAGTTTCGTGGGTCTTACATAGGGATGCGGGTCTTACATAGGGATGTGGGTCTTATATAGGGATGTTGGTCTTACATAGGGATGCGGGTCTTACATAGGGATGTGGGTCTTATATAGGGATGTTGGTCTTACATAGGGATGTGGGTCTTACATAGGGATGTGGGTTTTACATAGGGATGTGGGCCTTACATAAGGATGTGAGTCTTACATAGGGATGTGGGTCTTACATAGGGATGTGGGACTTACATAGGGATGTGGGTCTTACATAGGGATGTGGGTCTTACATAGGGATGTGGGTCTTACATAGGGATGCCCAGTTACGGATGCTCAGTCCATGCGAAAGGCCGGAACTAATATCTTCTCAAAGTTTGGAAAACTGGTGCAGTGGACGAGTAGGGGAGCACGTCGTGGGCTGGAGAATTCCATGTCGGGCCAGCTCCATCTCTCAACGCAAGCCCCTGTTCTCAGACACCAACATTTTTCATATAGAGATATCGTAGACACTTTTCTGTATCTTCTCCACCTCGAGTGAGTTTTGTGCCCTCAGCGGACTTCAAATGCAAACATTGATTTGTGTTACGTTTCTAAACCTTGGATACTGTTGATGAGAGAGTTCACCCTAGAGTTCGCTTTATGGACAAAAACATTACGCGTCTATCACATGACAATCATAACACACTTCCATGAAGTGGAACATGATGCTAGAACGTACAATGTTGCATCTTTCTGAACCGAGCTAATTTTTATAGGGCTAACTATAATGGGTGCAGAGTGAAGTGTCTTTGTTGTCGATGACCGTGGTCTAACTTGACACGGTGGTAGGGGTACAAGGCATCAATGCTATACCAAGTACAAGCATATGATTCAAGAGCGTGCAATGTTGCATCATTCAGAACCGAAGACGTGTAATGTTGCGTCACTCAGAACCAAAAACGTGTAATGTTGCGTCACTCAGAACCAAAAACGTGTAATGTTGCGTCACTCAGAACCAAAAACGTGTAATGTTGCGTCACTCAGAACCAAAAACGTGTAATGTTGCGTCACTCAGAACCAAAGAATCAGAATGTATGAATGTCGTGAAATTCAAAGTCACGGAGATAGAAAAGTGTGAAAGAGATAGTAAATGCGATATACGAGATAAAAATACAATATTGGAGCAAGTTGGAGAATTCTGCTATTTGGGTAGTATTTTCTCAAATGATGGAAGAGTTAAGAGGGTTATCGAATGGTGTGTAGCGGTGGGGAACAAAGTCAATGGGGCACTAAATATACATATTCTAACTCAGTGCTTCCCAATTACTTTCATGTAACGGCCCCCTAAATCTGAAGTAATTAATTTCCGCCCCCCCCCCCCAAAAAAAACATTTTTTTTATAGTTGAAGATTTAGTTGGCAATAATTATTACAATTAAAATACACATATTTATATTCAACACAAAATTGTAGGAAATTGCTTAAAACCTTTTTTTTTAAATAAAAACTACTATATACTCACATGAAACAATTTAATACTCACATGAATATTTGTACTGAATATTTTCGCGACCCCCACGAGAAATCCCGCGGCCCCCAATTTGGGAAGCACTGCTCTAACTGGACAGTATCAAAGTCTGCTAAGTTGTCCACAACAGTATTTTGGTGTATGGAAGTGAAACATGGGCATGTAATTTGACCGATGAGACGAATAAATACTGTAGAAATGTGTGCACTGAGAAATCATGGGGTGAAAGATATGACAGAATTCGGAATGAAGTGATAAGGAATTAATGTAAATTTAAGCATGTTGTGTTGAGTAAGGTGGAGGAGGGCACTCTGAGATGGTTTGGACACGTTGAACGAATGAATGAAGAAAGACTGACACAAGTATACAGTGCGAATGTGAATGAAAATCTTGACAATAAAATAGGATATGCGTCTATCACAGATGTAGAGGAAGACCGAGGAAAGTATGGTTGGATTAAGTGAATGGCATTTTGAAAGAAGGAAGCGTGGAAAGTCAGAGGAATCTTAGAATTAGCGTAATAAGGTGTTCGGTTGTAGAAGAGGCAAAATAAGTGTGTTGCGATTGGAAAGTCTGGCGCTCTCTCCTCTCCGTCTATTCTGACTGGGAAATTGCATGTTCGCTCGGGCTCTGCTGTAGCTGCCAGACGTGTTTTGTTTTATCTGTTTTTAATAGTGGGGTTGCTCTCTAAACAGTTGTTATTTTATTATTATAATAATTATTATTTTGTGTGTCTGTATGTTATATATTTATAATTATTATTTATAGTAATAGTTTATTATTTTTCGATTTTAATTTAATGCATCGTTAGTGGCACACGGCTGGCTGTTTATAATAAACATTTCATTGAACCAGATAGGCGCGGTGAACCAAGGCTGTCTGACTGCACCGACCATGTCCAACCCGAGGGCCGCACGTGGTCCACTAGGGTGTCATGTGTGACCCGCGAGCTGCTGTCTTTAAATCATTAAAAATTATAAAATAAGACATAGTGGGACATACTGTAAAATATACACTTATAAAAAAAAATTATAAGTAAAAATTATTATACACAGTCTGTCCAATGCGAAAGGTGACTGACGGGAAATGAAATAAAAGACATTGTTTATTTTTAGTTAACATTACGTTTTATTCACAATACTCTCCTTGTGAGTCAATACAATATTGGAAGCGGTTGTAACATCTTCTGAAGCACTCCTGAAACTCATTCTTCGGAATTGCTTCCAAACTCGCGGTCGAAGCCTTTTGGATGTCTCAAATCGTGTCGAAACGCTTTCCTTTCATCGCCAATTTCAGTTGCTCCTTTGTTCCTTTTCGGACCGAGACTCAGAAGGTACTGTCAATTGTTACGTCATTACGAATGAACCAGCTATGCCAGCGCTTTGGAACTTTACGGACGATAGTTGAAAAGTGTCGCTAGTTAACTCGTTTATTCATCCACAGATGACGCTGGTGGGTACGTGAAAATAAAATCAGTCACCTTTTCCATTGGACAGACCATGTATATTATGTGAGGTATGTTGTTCCGAAAATTCCAAAGAGAGACGTAGAATAGATGCATTTGAAATATGGTGCTGGAGAAGGGTGTTACTAATTCCATGTACAGCAAGGGGAACTAACCCCTCCATTCTCGAAGAACTGAGAATCACCGACAGATTGTCGACAATATGCCTTCGGCGAGTCCTCCGATTCTTCGGGCACATTGCTCGTGGCCAAGGAGACAGTTTGGAGAGGTTTGTGGTCACTGGAGACGTGGAAGGACGACGCACAAGAGGAAGAATCCCAATGCGTTGGACTGACCAAGCGAGAGACGCAACTGGACTACCCTTAACAACTGCCCTTCGAGCCGCGGAGTGCAGGGATGGATGGAGAGGAATTGTCGGAGGTTATCGTGGGAGTCACGATGCTCAGTCATGAGTTACACGGCAGGATGATGATGATGATCTCAAACAGCATGCAATGTTAACCAAACACGAGATAAAGGAACAACTTCTGAATGTACTGTGCGGAGTTGGTTTAAAATGTTTAGGAACCGAGACGAAAGTTTTTAAGATGAAGATGGTCGAGGACGTCCTGCTACTGTTAAAAATTACGAATTGAAAGCTTTAGTGGAAGAAAACACGCAACAAACGGTACAAGAAATGACTGAACAATTGGTTGGTGTTGCTACAATTTTTGTATATTTAAATTAAATTGAAAAAGCTTGATAAGTGGGTTCCCAATGGTGAATAAAAATACATGAACTTAATGATGATCAAATATACATGAACTTAATGATGAACAAAAATACACGAACTTATGATGAACAAAAATACATGAACTTAATGATTAACAAAAATACACGAACTTAATGATGAACAAAAATACATGAACTTAATGATTAACAAAAATACACGAACTTAATGATGAACAAAAATATACGAACTTAATGATGAACAAAAATACATGAACTTAATGATTAACAAAAATACATGAACTTAATGATGAACAAAAATATATGAACTTAATGATGAACAAAAATACATGAACTTAATGATTAACAAAAATACACGAACTTAATGATGAACAAAAATACATGAACTTAATGATTAACAAAAATACACGAACTTCATTAATGAACAAAAATATATGAACTTAATGATGAACAAAAATACATGAACTTAACGATGAACAAAAATACACGAACTTAATGATGAACAAAAATACATGAACTTAATGATGACCATTGCTCTATGATAATACTAAAATGCAGACAATTCCTCGCCACGGCATCAGTAACGGCAAAAGCTGTTTCATAATTATTCTTGAATTGGGATCCCGCGTATATTTCGAGGACTTTTGAAGAACTTTTTTGAACTGATTTTTAATTGATTATTGTGGTTTTTTTTAAATACTATTTTTGTGATTTTTTCTCGTGCTTTTTGAGGCTCTGTGAAGTTGTACCTGTCTGATTCCGTCTTTTATACTTTGTTTCCAATTTGTTTTTCAGTGATTTGTCTGTTTGCGCAGTGCGCCTGTGGACGATTCCGTATTGTGTAGGTTTTGCACGATTTGATACCTGTTTCTTTTCGATTGTTTTTCTGTTTCTTTTTAAAAAAAATGTGTTCTATATTATGTTAATCTTAATATGTTGAGCACCCACTTCTGACTCTTTTATTTTTTTTCTTATTTTTGTTATAATGTAAATTGTACCGTTTACTTATACATAAATAAATAACAACCCTTCATATTGGATAGATAATTTATGGGTCTTTTCCATAGAGAATAATTTATGGTCTTTTCCATTTTCCGTGGCAATGGCCGTGAACTCCTATGTATGAAGGAGTATACGCCAGTGTCAAGTGATGTATCCATAGAGATCTTTTGTAAGATCGTTTCGTATTTTTGATTCTTTTGACAAGAATACAGTTTGTAATTTTTCATAGCCTACCCCAACTGCGAAATATCATATGTCGTAGATGAGACAATCTGGAAGCATCCATTCACGGAATGATGTAAGGTGACGTTATCGCAACATTACCACCCCTCGACAGATGGTGGTCGTGACGCACGTCCGCGTCTGCGTCTGCGTCTCTCTCTCTCGTGTCACATCCATCCGTCGACCGATTCTGTTATTTCCAACTTCAGAAAAACACAATTGAAACGACAACAGTGCGGCCAGATTATACAAGTTTCCGGATAAACTGAATGACGGCGGCAACTTGACCTGCCGACACTTAACTAGCGCGATAAGAGAGCGTCGCGGAGGCATGGCCGCTTGATAAACTTCTGGAAATTCTAGATATTTCTGCATTTGTGTATTTTTGGCGCTTGTTGTTCTCGCTGATGGCTATTTCAAGAACATTAATGATAAGTCTTTAAGTTTGTTAGTACCACACATTCATTTATTTATTTAACAATCTTTGAAACCGTAGTTTAATTTAATAAAAATGAATAAGATGGAAGTGTCTGTCGTATGTCGTTTGCGGACGCACCACACCACTGGGCGCTTTTACTAACTCAGGTTTCGAACCCATTATTATGGCTGCGGTCACTATGTTAGGTTAGGTACTTTCCACATATTTGGTAAGAAAACCGCAAAAAAACGTATTTGTGTATTTAACACTTTCATGCAAATACAATCTGGCGGGATTATTGCCATGCGGCAATCTCTTCCAACCAACCAGACAAAAATGAATGAATCAAGTTACATTGTCACAAAAAAAAACATTCAAATGACTATTCCCTACAAATACATACGTGAACATACGCCCACAAACCACACAAAGACGGACAATCACTCGAACATTCCTTTTCATATAAAGTGAGATAGCATCAATCAAAAGGAAAGGAAGGGATGGTGGAGAGGAAAGGAAAATAAAAATCAGGAATGAAACACGTTATTTTACTGACTAGAAATTAAGAGTTTCTTTCAGTCGCTTCTTAAAGCATGCCAAGCCGTGCCAAGGACGGAGCGAGCCTAACGTTGGTTTGTAACTGGTTTTATAATATCACTGCTTACTCACTGAAGGAAGATGAACTCCAAAGAAACCTTTGTAGATCTTCCGATGTGTTATAGTAACATATTCGGCTTTAGGTGGATTGTTGTTTCCTGTAAACAAATTAATTAAATTCTAAAAGACAGACGAGTTATAAAACCTTTATATACTCGTATATTTTAAATAAGAGGTGCATGGCCGCGCGGTAACGCACTGGACTTCCGTGCGGAAGGTTATCTATAATTATAACCTGTCTATAATTATAACCTGTCTATAATTATAACCTGTCTATAATTATAACCTGTCTATAATTTATAACCTGTCTATAATTTATAACCTGTCTGTGGGTAATAGTGGAATCCCGAGTTAACGTGCCCTCGAGGAGAGTCTGCTCTCTAAATGCCCTCGAGGAGAGTCTGCTCTCTAAATGCCCTCGAGGAGAGTCTGCTCTCTAAATGCCCTCGAGGAGAGTCTGCTCTCTAAATGCCCTCGAGGAGAGTCTGCTCTCTAAATGCCCTCGAGGAGAGTCTGCTCTCTAAATGCCCTCGAGGAGAGTCTGCTCTCTAAATGCCCTCGAGGAGAGTCTGCTCTCTAAATGCCCTCGAGGAGAGTCTGCTCTCTAAATGCCCTCGAGGAGAGTCTGCTCTCTAAATGCCCTCGAGGAGAGTCTGCTCTCTAAATGCCCTCGAGGAGAGTCTGCTCTCTAAATGCCCTCGAGGAGAGTCTGCTCTCTAAATGGCCACGAGGAGAGTCTGCTCTCTAAATGCCCTCGAGGAGGGTCTGCTCTCTAAATGGCCTCGAGGAGAGTCTGCTCTCTAAATGCCCTCGAG
Source organism: Odontocerum albicorne (assembly GCA_949825065.1). Taxonomy (NCBI): domain Eukaryota; kingdom Metazoa; phylum Arthropoda; class Insecta; order Trichoptera; family Odontoceridae; genus Odontocerum; species Odontocerum albicorne. Next base: position 195,244 of record OX463867.1, on the reverse strand, counting down.
GAGAGTCTGCTCTCTAAATGCCCTCGAGGAGAGTCTGCTCTCTAAATGCCCTCGAGGAGGGTCTGCTCTCTAAATGGCCTCGAGGAGAGTCTGCTCTCTAAATGCCCTCGAGGAGAGTCTGCTCTCTAAATGGCTACGAGGAGAGTCTGCTCTCTAAATGCCCTCGAGGAGGGTCTGCTCTCTAAATAGCCTCGAGGAGAGTCTGCTCTCTAAATGCCCTCGAGGAGAGTCTGCTCTCTAAATGGCGTCGAGGAGAGTCTGCTCTCTAAATGGCGCTATATAAATTGCCCTTTTATTATTGAGAATATAATAATAGACACAGAGCAAGAGAATGCCTGAGGATGGACTACGAGAAGCAATGCCCATCTTAAGACACCACGGTTCATGTACTCCCGATGTTTCCAGGAACAGGTACCGCGGGGCCAACCCCGCCCAGCTGGAGTCGGAGATCAGGCGGAGGGGTTCTGACTTCGAGGCGCTGATGCACTACCATCGGCTGCAGAAGGACTTCGAGGCCCAGGCCACTGCGGCGCTCAAGGGGATCGGGGCCAAGGTGCAGGTCGTGAACAGGTCAATACAGTTCCAGCGTTAATAATGGGGAAATTCTTGTTTATTAAAATATAATTCAATATTGGAACACTGTTTAATCTAATTGAAAATATATATTTAGCCCAACTAGTTTCAAGGCGAGTACAACTCATCCTCAGGGGTATTTCAAACTAACTTCAGGAGTATTCTGAACTAACTTGAGGGATATTCCGAACTTCAGAGGTATTCCGAACTAACTTCAAGAGTATTCTGAACTAACTTCAGAAGTATTCCGAACTAACTTCAGGGGTATTCCGAACTAGCCTCAGGAGTATTCTGAACTAATTTTAGGGGTGTTCCGAACTAACTTTTAAGGGTATTCCGAGTTAACTTCAGGAGTTTTCTGAACTAACTTCAGGGGTATTTCGAACTAACCTCAAGGGTGTTCCGAACTATCCTCAGGAGTATTCTGAACTAATTTTAGGGGTGCTCAGAACTAGCTTTGGGAGTATTGTGAACTAACTTCAGCGGCATTCTGAACTAACTTTAGAGGTATTCCGAATTAACTTTAGGGGTTTCCGAACTTACTTCAAGGGTATTCTAAATCAATTCAAGAGTATTCCGAACTAACTTCAGGGGTATTCCAAATTAACCTTTAGTTCGGAGTACCCCTGAAGATGAGTCGCATATGACTTGAAACTATAATAGTTGGGTTTAATAAACATTTCCAACTGGATTAAACAAACAGTGCCCCCATGTTTTAATATATTTGATGTCAATACTTTTTCAAAGGTTTCAGCTTTAATTTAAGGAAAATCATATTTCTTAATTTATTTTTCATCAACGTTACAATGTACAGTATCATCCTGCCGTGTAGATTCACGACTGAGCATTGTGACTCCCATTATAGCCTCTAATCACTCCTCTCCATTTACAATAATTTACAACAATTTGTAACAATTTACAACAATTTATAACCATTTATAACAATTTATAACAATTTACAACAAATTATAACATTTTACAACAAATTATAACATTTTACAACAATTTATAACAATTTACAACAATTTATAACAATTTACAACAATTTATAACAATTTACAACAATTTATAACAATTTACAATAATTTATAACAATTTATAACAATTTACAACAATTTATAAAAAAATACAATTTATAACAATTTACTACCTTGATCAAAAAGTTTTAGGACTTTATTCATAAAATCGAAAATACAAGTTTATTAATCAAAATCGATATGGTCCCCTTCAAAGTACTCCCCATCGACTGCAACGCACTTACGCCAGCGCTTGATCCAATCCTCGAAACACCGCTGGTACTCAATTTTCGGTATGTCCATCAGAGCCGTCTTCGATTTTTTCATGACATCCTCTCGGGTGCTGTACCGCGTTCCGCGAAGCGGTTTTATAAGTCGGTTGAACAGGAAAAAGTCGCAGGGAGCCAGATCAGATGAATTCGAAGGCTGCTGGATAGTAGTCGTGTTGTTTTTGGTCAAAAACTCATGGAAATCATGTCTTTCGCGATTTCAACGCGTTCCTTTTATTGCATGAAATTGAGGTCTTTCGGCACCAGTTTTGCAGCGACACGTCTGAGGCCCAAATCACTAACCATAATGTCTTGAGCGGATCCATAAGCGATGTTCAAGTCCTCTGCCAGCTCTCTGATGGCCAATTTGCGGTTTTCGGCCAATATTTCTTTGATTTTATCGATGTTTTCATTGGTTTTCGACTGCCACTGCATTCCGTCATCCTCGACCGACTCACGACCACTTCTGAAGCGTTCGTGCCACCGAAAAACACTTTTTCAACATTTCCAAGGTCTGCGGACCGTTAAATCCGTTTTTCACACAAAATTTAATGCAAACTCGTTGATGCACAGTTGATGCCATTTTCGAAATTGTAAAAAATCGAAAACACGCACAAAGGTTGATGTACTCAGTACAGCATAACTTTTACAAATGTCAAGCTATGACGCTGAAATTTGGAGGGAAGTGTCAATGATGGATGTGGTAGCCTAACAAAAAAAAAAAAAGAATTCCAATCGGGTGACTGACAAGGTAGTATAACAATTACGATTAAACTTAATAAAAATACATTAACAAATAAGTAAGCAAATACACAAGTTAAAATATATATGCACTCAGCCTTACATCGGACCATCTTCCATCTTGGGACCGATTGGCTGCTCTGATCTAGTGGCGTCAAAGGATAGTTTGGCTGCTTTCGAAATTTCCTGTGAAAGTGCTGGCAACTTGCTTGACTGTTTGGACCCCAGGCCTTAAGCCACTTTAGAAGAAAAACATTTTTGCGCTGCGAGTTATTTTCCTTTTCCTTTGATGTCAGCTCTTAAGTCTGTTGTCACCACTACTTTTTTCACACTCAGGTGTGTCGCCACCTGAGGAGTTCCTTTGGGCAGTTCCTTCTTCGTCACTTTGTGCAGTTCCTTCGTCACTTTGTGCAGTTCCTTCGTCACTTTGTGCAGTTCCTTCGTCACTTTGTGCAGTTCCTTCGTCACTTTGTGCAGTTCCTTCGTCACTTTGTGCAGTTCCTTCGTCACTTTGTGCAGTTCCTTCGTCACTTTGTGCAGTTCCTTCGTCACTTTGTGCAGTTCCTTCGTCACTTTGTGCAGCTCCTTCGTCACTTTGTGCAGCTCCATCGTCACCTTGTGCAGTTCCTTCGTCACCTTGTGCAGTTCCTTCGTCACCTTGTGCCGTTCCTTCGTCACCTTGTGCAGTTCCTTCGTCACCTTGTGCAGTTCCTTCGTCACCTTGTGCAGTTCCTTCGTCACCTTGTGCAGTTCCTTCGTCACTTTGTGCAGTTCCTTCTTCGTCACTTTGTGACATCGCCCTCACAAGAAAAATAAAGCAGATTTGGATTTTCTTATGTAGATCACGCTGAATCGGGACTTGTTCTTTCCATCATAACTACGTGGGTGGAAGTGGGATACAACTGACTGTCTGAGATGGTTTAGGCATGTGGAATGAATGAACGAAGAAATACTGACAAAATAAATATATATTACAAATGTAAGAGGAAGGCGTGATAGAGGAAGACCAAGAAAAGTGTGATTGGATCAAGTGTACGATATGCCGTAAGGATATGTAAGAAAGAAACCGTGAGAAGAATCGTAGGGTATGTATGAGAGAGGGTGCATGGAGTTAGAAGAGGCAAACTATGTGTGTTGTGATAGAAGAGTCTGGCACTCTCTCCTTTCTGCTTACCCCGATAGGAAGACTTCGTAATGGTTTGTATGTAACTTTATTGTACTGTAACATAGGTGGAAGGCCGCCGCTCATTCCTTAGAGATTCCGGTTTACTTCTTGCATTTCCAGTGAAGATCAGGATGAAGAGATTCATCTTTGGCTTGACAGACTTTCCAGCAGATGAGAATATATTTTTTCCATTTTCCGTTCTTTATGTTCAGTCCATCGTTTATCGTAAGCTCCTTGATTCAGTGTTGTATGCTGTCATGGCTTGCAAGCGCCACGCATACCACGCACTTTCCGCACGTAGGGGGTATCCGGTCATCTACAGCAAGAGTTCCCAAACTTTTTTCGGCCGCAGACTCCTTTACCATAAACTTTTAAAACCGTCTCCCCCCCCTAGTCATTTACTTTACTTACTCAAGTTTGTACAGTACTCGATATTAAATATTTCACTAGATAACAAACTTTTCATTTTAATCACTTGTAATTAAGGATTGATAAAGATAAAAGGACCACGGATTATGCGTTGCATTGTTTTGCGCAACATTTAATATTGAAATCTTCTTAAACTTTCTATAGACTCTCAAGAGTCTGTGACTGCAGGATTGTCCTGCGATGCTGAGCTTCAGCTATCTCTCCATCGTTTCGGGGGTCTCCCTGGTGGACGCCGTCCATCCGGCACCCCATGCAGAGCTATGTATGGAATTCTTGTGGAATACATTCTCTGTACATGTTGGTACCAGTTTCGTCGACGCTGTCGTCCCCACCTGACCACATCTTGGACCTCACATACCTCTCGGATTGTGGTGTTCCTTACACGATCACGCAAAGTCTTCCCAGCAATAGCGCGCAGAGTTCTCATTTCCGTTGTCCTTAGCATACTTTTTGTCCTGACAGTGTCCACCCTCGCTTCGATGCCATATGTGAGGATAGGTCGCACACAGGTCTTATAAATGCGCACCTCGCTATCCGTTCTCATATCTTTATTCCTCTACTATATATGACATCTCTCAGGCAGCCCGCCACAACTGCAGCTTTATCTACCCGAGGCCTTACTTCTCTGGGGAGGTCATGAGAGCTGAGCATTGGCTCGTCACGTACTGAGATCCTGCACTCTAGTGGGTCTTTAGAGAATGTCATACACTTGGTTGTCGTACATAATATTGAAATCTGCACTGATGAAAATTAAATCAACAAAATACAAGCGGAGTTTTTTTTTTTATTTTTGATATTTATGAAATAAATATGTAAATTCAAAAGAAGTACAAATCTTGACGAATATTCTTAATTAGTTACCTATTGGTATCATAGATATTTTGAAGTAACAAACAAATAGCAGTAGTAAAGGGGTCTATTTTTGCTGTCGTCGACCCCCAAATTTTTTTATTGAAACTATCGACCCCAGGGGGTCGATATCGACCACTTTGGGAACTCTTGATCTAGAGTGAGTGCTTGCTATGGCCACGCATAAGGAACATTTGATAACAATGTGTACAGGTCACATATAATATACTATATAGTCACACAGCAGCAATGGTAAAACACAGATGATACATCACAATACAACAATATACGATAATTATTTCAAAAACAATTTCTTAGTTTCTGTGATGCATACTTAATGTCCGTTTATCTATTGTTAAGAATGAATATCTTTCAGGTTAGCGTACAGTCCGTCCCTTATCAGCTGGTGCGACGTGGTCGTGCCTTGCGGCGGGGACGGCACCTTCCTGCTGGCTGCGTCCAGGATCCGAGATTCCAGGTACGTACACTTTCTCTATATTCCACTGTCTTCAATAAACATACCTGACAAAGTACGATCATGAACGGGAGAAATTCACATACTATCTCTATTGTATAATATCTTTAACTGTCCCGCAGTCCTCTCTTATCTAGCCGAAAATTTTCAGCATTTTCCGATCATGGACTCGCGCTACTCTCAAACAGAGATTGTTTATTGGCCTTCTCAGTTTTTCTTTTTTACATTGACCTTTACTGTCCATGCAGTGAGGCTCTGGAACCAGTTATAAACTAATATTAGACTCGCTCCATTCTTGGCACGCTTTAAGAAGCGACTGAAAAAACTCTTAATTTCTAGTCAGTAATATAACGTGTTTCATTCCTGATTTACCTTCCCCCTCCACCATCCCTTCCTTTCCCTTTTATTGAGGATATCTCACTTTTATTTTAATATGTTTATGTCCATCAATTTCATAAATATGAATAATCTTTTGAATATTCTTTGCGACCATGTAATTTGCTTCATTTACTTTTTTCTGGTTGGTTGGAAGAGATTGCCGCTTGGCAATAAACCCGCCAGATTGTATTTACAATGAGGTGAATAAATAAATAAAAAAAAATATGCTACATCGATTCCACACTGCTTACAACAAATACAACATGTCTATTTCCATCAGCAAGACTTAATGCATGACTCTAACAAGAGAGCAAGTTGGATGCAGTGTGGCGATCGACGACACACCAATTGAACAAGTTACAAAATTTAATTACTTGGGTGCTAGCATAATGTGCAATAATGACATCTATGGCGAAGTGCTTGAACAATCACAAAAGGCCGCAGCTATTTCCGGATGTTTAAAGAACACTATCTGGAAAAACAAGCATATGAACATCCAAAGCAAGGTGAGGATATACAAGACCTGTGTCCGCCTCATAATGATATACAGCATAGAGTCCAGAGCCGACACTGTCAGAATCAAAAATCTTCTTCGAACCAGCAAAATGAAGGTACTCAGGAGAATCGCTGGCAAAACCCTTCTTGATAGAGTACGAAACACAGAAATCCAAAGGACGTGCGAAGTTGAAGATATTGTCAGATGGGGACGACAGAGAAGAAGGTCCTGGAACGAACACGTATCCAGAATGGTGGAACCAAGAGCCTTAAGAATGGCCAGGGACAGTATCCCACAAGCAAGCAGACCTCCAGGACGACCACCCAAAAGATGGAAAGACAGCTGGCAGTCGACGTCACAAGAGGGAAACAATGATGCAGGACCATAACAGGCCAACAGGCCTAAAATAAGAAGAAGAAGAAGACTATCACGCCACCTCCCTGTCGGGATAAGCAGCGAGGTCAGAGCATCATACTTTCCTATCTTGACACACATCCTTAGCCTCTTTCACATCCATACAACTTCTACGATTTCTCTGACTTTCTACATTTCCCTCTTTCAGAATATCATTCACTTGATCCAACCATACTTTCCTTGGTCTTCCTCTCACATGCCTTCCACTCACATTTGCACTGTATATCTATTTTATTAGTCTTTATTCATTCGTTCCACGTGTCCAAACCATCTCAGCGCGCCCTCCTCCCCCTTACTCAACACATCAGCCTTAAGTTCACACTCATCCCTTATCACTTCATTCCGTATTCTGTTATAAATTGTCACTTCACGTATTCATCTCATTGAACGCATTTTACGTATTCATCTCATGCTTTTTTTCCACGTCCACGCCTACTCCCAAGCTTCAAAGTTGGCACCAAAATACTATTGTAGACCATCATCTTATTGACATATCAGCAGATTTTGATACTGTACTGTTCGAGTATATGTGTTATTAGATTATTGAATATTTCGCAATTCCTTACGAAAAATGTGAAGTTTCGATGTGTGACTTGTTGAGAAAGTCTGCAATAACCGGATGTATGTACTCTACTTGATTGTAAATGGTGTTTTCAGGAAGCCAGTGATCGGGCTGAACAGCGACCCGAGCCGGAGCGAAGGCCGCCTCTGCCTGCCTAAGTGGTGCTCCCGGGACGTGAAGGGGGCGCTGCGGGAGATCAATGAGGTACTGTGCACGGGGCCCTATCTTAACCCCTCTTCTCTCACCATAATACCTTCTCTCGTAATCCCAAGGCTTCGGCCACACAGGTAGGAGGCTCGCTTGGTGCTTAGAGCTACGCTGCGAGCTAGGTAACATATCCTAGCGAACCAACGCACCCCATACTATCGCAATGGCCACACTGCACGCTTCGCGCCACCCTATATGACTATTATAGTCACCAGTATATTAGTCACGTAGCACCTAGCTTAGCGCTAAGTGAATCACTTCGGTGTGGTCTTAGGTTAAGTACAGGGTGGCTCAGAATAAAATTTGTGATGTACATCATTTGCTCAATTAGTTCTAGTAATTTAAGTAGCTATGAGTCACTTCACGGGGCAACAGTGTGCGTTTTACGAAAACAATTGTTTATACATAACTGTTTGACGATTATATCAAGCTGAGTACCAATTACAGTGTTCGAGTACCGATTTAACTAAGCAATGGGTCCAATGTTTTGAAGAGTCGGGTTACACACAAAAATTCATCCTCAAGGCCGTTCGCGAATTTCTCAAACAATGCATAGAATAGAGCAAGTCAATGAGTCTGTGCGCGGCCAATCCAACGATATCAACCCGTAAGTTTGATTCATAAATAAATATAGATTTATTGATAGCAACATAGTATATATCAAGCTTAAGAAAGAGACTGTCGGCCATAATCGGCTTTGTAGAGCATCGTCTCTGTCATTCATACACGTGTTCCATCGCGATTTGTCAGTCGTTGTCCACCGTTCTAGGGACAGAGACGACACTCAACAAAGCGGAAGTTAGCCGATTATGGCCGACAATCTCTTTCTTAAGCCCAATGTGTTTCGGAATGAATTTATATATGTACATACGTACTGCTGGCTACTGTATGTACATATATAAATACGTTCCGAAATCACACATTTATCTCAAGATAAATAAATAGTAGAAAATGCATTTAAGAGAGAAGCTATCAAAAGATCTGGGCTCTTCTCATGACATTTCTTCTCATTAAATGGCCCTTCTTATTGAATAAACATCAATCTTTCTTTTTCTTCTCCCTAGCTCCATCCCAACTCATTGTCTGCGAAGACTGTCGGGGTCAGCTCTTCTCGTCCTCAGGTTGTATGCTCTTCTGTCCCGGACTACATCCCCCAGGCCGTGCCTCTGCATCAGGTTATCCTTTTGCACCACCCGTGAATTCTTTGGTCTTCCTCTGGTTGTTATTCGAGGAAGATCCATGGAGATTGCCTGGTTCACAATGTGATCTGCGTCCAACGTGCCCATACCATCTCAATCGCCTCTCCTCCATCTTGCTGTTGATGTCTGTCACACCTAGGCTTCCTGTCTCTTAGGGACACACCAGCTGACCACCTTAGCATGCGCATTTCAGCAGTCTCTAGTTGCCTAGAGTAAGAGGTATACATCGTCCAGCATTCGGAGCCATAGAGGAGTGCGGGTCTGACAATCGTTTGGTATACTTTTCCTTTTAACTTTACTGGCATTGTCGGATCACATAGAACTCCCGTCATTGATCTAAACTTCATCCATCCCACACTAACTCTATGTGTTACGTCTGCTGCACATCCTCCATCGCTATGGATGAGTGACCCAAGACACTTAAAGGAGTCACAATTTGATAATGTTTCTCCATCCATTTGAATTACGGAAGTGACAGCATTTGTGTTCTCGGATAAACATCAATGAACAAATAAATAATAATATTTTTCTTTTGATTCCATTTGATTCGATAGACACACTTCTTTGGTGTTTTTTCCTGCTGGCAATACAGAGTACACCACTTCTTGTTTAGTTTAGTGCAATATATTATATTTGGAGAGTGTAATGATTGTGATAACTGTTCTCCCCAGGGCAGATTCAGATGGCTGCATCGCAGCAGGATCCGGACCACGCTGGCCAGCGACGAGAGGCTGCGAGAGGCCGTGCAGGGCTCGCCCATCGATCTGCACAAGCCCATTCTACCCAGGTACACGCGCATATTCTTTTCTTGCCATCTTCGGAACTGCCACAGGGTAATCTAAATGGCTCTAAAGTAGAGCATCGATTTTCCGAATACCGATCAACCGAAACATCAGTTAACCGAAAGTTCAAATTTGTGGCCGCTATAAAAATTCAATAGTATGTATAGTACCCGGCGGTAAGTAATTTAAATGTTCCTAACAATTACACTAGACTGCGCCGGCAAGAACTGTTCTCAATAAGATACGCAAGAACGGGTCTTCCAGCCGCTATGCCTGTTGGAAGGGCCTTAACTCTTCTTAACGGGACTGCTTCGGATATTGACATATTCCATATCACATTACCAAAAGCAAAAGTAAGTTTTCTTCTTAGATTGAGCGCGTTAGAAAGCACTCATCACCACACCTAAATGACTGTGAATATATGTGTATCATATGTTTGTGTGTATATACTCGTTTGTATGCATATGCATTATTTTTTATTTTATATAATTTTTTAACTTATTTTTTTTTCCTCTATGTAATTTTTCTTCTCTTTTGATGTTTTGTATTTTCAAAGTAATTGAGCTAAGCCTGTTTTGAAAAAATAAACAAAAATAAATAAATAAATATATACATTTTCATAACATAATACATTTTATAACCCCTTTTTGTTCCTTGTTATTATTTTGTCAATAACGTTTTTATTTTTTGTATCAATACATTTTACCATTTAAAAATGTGTATGTATTATTTTATAAAATAAGGGGGAGGGTGGAAGAAGGCGCCACAATAAGATTGTTTTTAAAGGGGGGGCGTAGTAACATAAAGTTTGGAAACCACTGCTCTACTGTATATAAATTGTCCTTTAATTATTATTATTACGAAGAGAGTTTAATTCTTTCTTTGGAATGACGGCAAACCCTCTATGTGAGAAAAATAACCTTCCCACGACAAACACTAAAATCCTCGCCCATCACACCAAATAACTTCTTCTTTAATAATAACATCATCCAGTGAGGAGACACAGATGGCATCTCTATAAAAACAAAAACCAACCCCCCAACATGCCACGCCACCTTGTTCTTCTCACACTCAACTTATATATACTATATTTATTGTGTAATCATTTTTTATTCTAATAAGGGCAAGTAGAACCCACCATTATTGTCAGAAGGGTTCTACTCGCCTTTATTAGAGCGCCCTTGAGGACGGTACTCTCTAAACAGAACTCTAATTGTTCTTTTATTAATATTATTGATAATGAAATGCTTGTTTTGGGGTTTCAGGTACAATGTGAGTGAGACTCCACGCGAGCTGGACGACATAGCGGCCACGTCCTACGGGCATGAGCAGGAGGTCGTATCCTGGAGGGAGCAGGACGAACCGTTCGAGAGGAACAACACTCCCGGCATCTTCCGGAGGGTGCTTCCGTACCTGGCTCTCAATGAGGTTAGCTATTATCTTATTTGGACTATAGTCGAGGCAGATCATGTCTTCCGTGTCCAAGTCGGTGAGACACTTCCTCTTCACCTTCTTCCTGGCTCCATCCTCTTTTTATTTATTTTACATATATACTATCATGCCATTCGGGATAGGCTAAGAGGATAAAGCATCTTTACACTCTTCTACATCCACACAACTTCTACGATCGATTTCTCTGACTTTCTATGTTTCTTTCGAAATATCATTCACTTGATTCAATCATACCTTCCTTGGTCTTCCTATCACACTCCTTGCGGTAACAATTGCACTATATATTTACTTTCTTTCTTCATTCATTCGTTCCACATGTCCAAACCATCTCAGCGTGCTTTTTCTCATCTTACTTAACACATCAGCCTTAAGTTTCCATTCATCCCTAATCGCTTCATTCTGTATTCTGTCATACATGTTAACCCATGTATTCTTCTCAGTACACGCATTTCTACACCATTTGTTCGGCTCCTCTCAGTCTTTCCACGTCCACTTTTCACTCCCATCCATCAAAGTTGACTCTAAAACATTTATGGACTATCATCTTGACAGATTTGAATACTTTGTTTCCTATCGCTGCACACCTTTCGATATCCATCATTACGTAGATCTTATCGACAGTAATAGTAAATGATAATGTGTCTTCGTGTCTGACAGGTGTTCATAGGAGAGAATGTGTCGGCGCGCGTGAGCCACCTGCAGGTGAAAATGGACGGAGACGCAAGGCCTACGAGGACCAAGTGCTCGGGGCTGTGCGTCTCTACCGGTACCGGCTCCACATCCTGGCATCTCAGGTAATCCACTATAACACTTGAACGCAACACTCATCTTCTATCCCGTCATCTGTCTTACGTTGGTGGAGTTTTTTTATATTTTAATGGTCAAATGACCATTTGATACAGTTCAGTCGGATCCCTCCCCCAGCCACACTGTTATTGAAGACAAAATAAGTCCCCAACCAGCGCCATCTACCGTATTAGCCCGACTATAACGTGAGGTTTTTATTTAAAAAGGGGACACGTAAATAGGGGGGGTCGCCTTATATTAGAGTCACAAACATAGTGGGTAACAACAAATTCACTACTAGCGATTAGCGAAATGGCAACATTGTAATGAGAGGGCTCAAAAGCCGTCATTGTTTACATGGCCTGTGCGTAGTCAGTTCTGACAATTTTTGAGGGGTTTTTGTACTGTGCTTTGTTTTCCATCTTTGCTACCTAAAAATATATTATGACTGACCATATTGAAAGACGAGGAGCTCGAGGAATACGCAGAAGTGAATCGAGGAATACGCAGAAGCTATGATTCCAACTTAAAGGTTATTGTGGTGCGTGCTGCAGAAACAACCGACAACTGTGCGGCTGCCAGACAATTTGGTATTTAGGCAAATATTGTTAGACGTTGGCGTTTACAAAAACATGACTTGATTAATGCACATTCCTCAAGAAAAGCATTCCGGGGGGCTAAGATAGGACGATTTGAATGGATTGACAGGAAGGTAGCAGACTACGTCATGGAAATATGCGGAAAGGGGTTCCCCGTAACAAGAGAAGCATTGCAGTTGAAAGCTCGCGAAATTGAAAGAAACGAAAATATACCAAAAGATAATTTTAAAGCCAGCATGGGTTGGTGCAGGCAGGGTGCATGATGGTTTCATATGGGTTGAGTTTGCGGCGACGTACAACTTTAGCGCAGAAATTATAATGATGAGGGAAATGTTTTTTTCTCCAAAAAGCAGATTAAAAAATAGGGGTCGCCCTATAGTCGGGCCAATACGGTACACTAGAAGATCCAAATAGTCTTTATTTATTATGAGCGCAATGTCACGTTGTGACGAAGAAGGAACTGCCCAAAGGGAGGGGGAAAAAAATTATAGCGATGACGGATTTAAGGTTCCTTGTCACGGGAAAATTAAAATGACTCGCAGCACAGTAAATGTACTTATCTGAGGCTCGGAGTTCAAACAGTCCAGCAAGTTGCCAGTACTTTCACGGAAGATTTCGAAAGCAGCAAAACTATCATTTGACGCCACTAGATCGGAGTAGCCAATCGGTTCTGAAGTTGAACCGATGTAAGGCTGAATGGAGATCTCTTCAGAAATTATTGACTGGATTATCATTGCAGCACCAAATGTGATCTGCGGATTGGTCAAGATCAGGGGTCTCCAAACTACAGCTTGCGGTCCAACACCGGCCCGCGAGCACCACCAATCCGGCCCGTCACAGTTTATTTTGATTACATTGTAAAATTTACAATGTAAGTAAATCATACAAAATAATAATCGGATGTTTTTATTTAACGGCCAATTAAGAAACACAATAACTGATTTACATAATGAAATTGAACATTTTAACTGTATTTAATGGTATGAGAACGGAGCGGAGTCCACCCCCGCTCCCTGCGCCATAGATATCTCACTCGCCGGCTAGTCCCAATACGAAAATTTGCGCGTAATTCAAAACTTGGCCAAATATAATGAAAATCTTTACAATTTCATCAATTGACCCCGGCCAGAACAACTTCATCACTTTCCTCATGTAAGTAGTTAAAGTCACATGTAAGTCTATACAATGCTCATATTGATTATCCAATCTGTGTAGTCGTGCTATGCAAGAGAACAAATAATAAGTTGCAACCACTTACTTCACTATGGAAGAAGATTTTTATTTTTTTGCTTGTTTTTGTTTTTATTGTTTGGCTTTTGCATGTTTTTTTTTATCTTTATATCAATAATTGTACAGCGCCGGTACAAAGACTAGAATAGCTGGACGGGACGGGATGGGACGGGATGGGATGGGACGGGATGGGATGGCTGGCTGCTGCTCAACCCTCGGAGATTCCGGTTTGCTTCTTGAATTTTTGGTGAAGAGCATCTGAACAATTTAGAAATTCTCAAGATTCAAAAAACTGTTAAATTAAGTCTTAACATTATAAATAACCAAATTAATAGTCCTCTGCTAAATATGTTTCCTATTTAAAAGCCATCCTTTTGATGCCCACCTGCTCCCCTCCCCAGGAGGTGCATGACTGCGCGGTAACGCACTCGACTTCCGTGCGTAAGGTCTTCAGTTTGAACCCCGTGCTGTACTACTCCCCTCGAATGTCACAGGCATTTTTTCCATCTAGTATTCGGGGGTATAAGGATACCTATGACTTCGGTCATATCTATTCTTTCAAAAAGAGGAAAAGAAAACACGCCGGTGTGTTCCTTACGTCTCACTTGAGTGTGGCATCGGATCCGGTACAGCGGTATGGCCGGTGAGTTTGCTGGTGTGCAACAGTTTACTCACTTAAAAAAAAACAAAAACCTCGTGGTACAGTTTCGCTTTCCAACTGAATTGACGTTGGAATAGCGAGGGGGGGGGGCATTCTCGACTATGAGGCCCAGCAACGAACAAACAAGTAAATTTCAATTTTAACCCTTCCCTCCCTGTGATGTGTAACTAGTACACATTGCTTCTAAACACTTTAATATCTCTATAAATATAATAAATACTGGGTTCAGATTTTAGGTATTCCTCCGTAATACATTTACGCATTGAATGAAAAAATAATATTAATAATAATTAGCACTTATCGGCCACATCAGAGATATTTTGTGGAAATCGGGAATAAATTCACCAATACAATCAAACGTGTGCCAGTGTGTGACATAGGTATATTCATTCTAAAAAGCCGTTATGGGTGAGGAAGCAACGCTATTCACGTCTCACTCTCGCTCGCTTCAGTAGCTCTGGGGCATCCGTTTGAGGTGGTCTCTTCACCCGTTTTGTGAACATCGCCCGATGTTTTTTTTTCATGTTTTCAGCAATTAAATTTCAATTATTATCACTTTTGACTTCAAATTTAATTAATTTAAGCGATTGGCTATGAATATTCTTATTTTCCCGATTTTAAATAGCTCATTTTTACGTATGTATTGAATACACAGCACCGGAACGGGCAGATTTTTTTAGCACAGGAAGGGAAAGTTTAATAAAGAATAAAGTAAATTTGAATAATAGCCCCTTGCTAAATATGTTTCCTGTTCAAAACCTATCCTTTTGACTCCTACATACTCCCCTCCCTTTATTAGCCATTACTTCTCCCCCCCCCTCACCTCTATTTATTACAATTAGAAACAATATATTTTAGACATAATTTAGTTCATCTACCTGAAGAAGAAGACAATGACTTTGAAACCGGTAGTGAACTTAAATAAAACAGTATACTAAAGAAAATGTAGTATGGTCCCTGTGACGTTTCACAAATTTGCCCCAATACAACCTTGTAACGACGTTCAGTAATTTTAATTATTTTATCAACTTTAATATAAGCCTCGATTCTAATAAATAGCAAGTTATTTAGGTAAATACATTACATAAAACTAACAATAATGACAAATTAATACATCTTGTTACAAATTAGCAAAAATATTTCGGTTTGTTAAATTCAAATAATATTTGGTGACGTTCGTCAAAAGTCACTACGTTAGTCTGCATTGGCTAGGGATGGGGTATTCGATAATTGGATTTTTGATTTTTTTGTACCTAAAATGAAATGTTCGTAATTAGTATTAATCCATAGTGGATCTTGGCCTATTTAAAGATAGATACAAATCATACAATACATTAGAAAGTCAGTATAATGAAAATTAGGAATTAAAACGTCAGTTTAGAGAAAAACAATTTTTCCATTTATTAAAAAAATGATTTTACCCCATCCCTTTGAGACATGACATTTCAAACGTCACAGGGACCATGCTACATTTTCTTGAGTATAATGAATA
This sequence comes from Odontocerum albicorne, assembly GCA_949825065.1. Taxonomy (NCBI): domain Eukaryota; kingdom Metazoa; phylum Arthropoda; class Insecta; order Trichoptera; family Odontoceridae; genus Odontocerum; species Odontocerum albicorne. The sequence continues at coordinate 179,469 of OX463867.1, read as the reverse complement.
AAAAATAAACGTTTTATTTATTTAATTTTAAAATTAATATTTTATTTTGCTTAATATATTTTAATGTTTGTTTTATTGTTGATTTAATAAATAATTCTTAATAAATGAGGTTATACAGCGCCAAAAAATATGCCATCACCATCACCATCGCCATTACTGAATCATCCTCGGCCGGACTAAAGAATGACAGAGAAATAGTTGTTACTTCTTCCACAGTATCAACAGCCTGCGCTCGCAGACCGTGCTGGAGTTGCTGAGGCTCCTCAAGAAGGACACTGGTGCGGCGGAGGGAGAGGGCGAGGGCGAGGTGCCCACGGAGGAGCAGGCCAGGCGGCTGGCGCAGATGTACAACAACAGGCTCGTCTTTCCGCCAGGTAATTGGATTTTTTTTTTGAGTAGTCAATCCTCCCAAATTAGGATGATTTGTGCCACAAAATTAAAGTCACTTTAAAATTATGTGAGTATAATGAAATCTTCTTCTTATTTTAGGCCTGTTGGCCTGTTATGGTCCTGTATCATTGTTTCCCTCTTGCGACGTCGACTGCCAGCTGTTTTTCCATCTTTTGGTAGTTCGTCCTGGAGGTCTGCTCACTTGTGGGATACTGTCCCTGGCCATTCTTAAGGCTCTTGGTTCCGCCATTCTGGATACATGTTCGTTCCAGAACCTTCTTCTCTATCTGACAATATCTTCAACTTGGCACATCCTTCGGATTTCTGTGTTTCGTACTCTATCACGAAGGGTTTTGCCAGCGATACTCTTGAGTACCTTCATTTCGCTGGTTCGAAGGAGATTTTTGGTTCTGACAGTGTCGGCTCTGGACTCTATGCTGTATGTAATGAAATCAATTTAAAAAAAATGACAATTCTGGATAATGTAAAGTTTAAACTGATTAAGCTTAAGTGGAAAAGTTCTACGAAGAAAGAAGAAACACAACATTTATTGGATGTGGTAAAGATATGGTTTTTAGTAAATCGAATCTGTTTCGAAAAGGACAACCGAAAAATACACATTCTGTAGTTTCATAATCTAGACCAGCTGTTGGCAACCGATGGCACGCGGAAGGTTTTTTGGTGGCACGGCATAAAGAATGAAAAATAATAAAATTCTTCTGTACATTAATAAAAATAAGTACATTAATATACTCGTAAATGTATTGTATAATTTTCTTACATGAAATTATTAGTTTTTGGGGAAAATTTCTCAGTCGCTTCTTAAAGCGTGCCAAGGATGGAGCGAGTCTAACATTGGTTTGTAACTGGTTCCAGAGTTTCACTGCATGGACAGTAATGGACGAATAAAAAAAAGAAAAGCAGAGAACTGCGAAGGCCAATAAACTATCTCTGTCTGAGCACAGCGCAAGTCCATGATCAGAAAGATGCTGAAAATTTTCGGCGAGATAAGAGAGGGGGGTGGGACAGTTAAGGATATTATACAAAGAGACAGTATGTGAATTTGACGTCTATTTCTCACGTTCAACCAGTTCAGGGCCTTATGGTATGAAATGATGTGATAGTACTTTCTCAGGTTAAAAATAAATCTTAGACAAACATTTTGAAGACGCTATAATTTGTCCAGCTGTTTCTCCGTAATATCCAAATAACATACGTCCGCATAGTCCAGAATCGGAAAGAGCTGAGATTGTACGAGTAAAGTTTTGGTTTTAGTTGGTAGGTATCTTTGCAGCACTTTAAGGGAATGAAGGCTGAAGAAGATCCTTCGGCTTACCTCATGTATTTGATCTCGCCACGAGAGAGTGCTATCTATTAGCACTCCTAAATTTTTAATGGTTTAACGTTTACTTATTTACACATTCTCAAATCTTAGCAACCAACCTAAAAATGTCAATTTGAACAAATATGTATGATTTCAGATGATGACCGGTTGGTGTACAGCGTGAGGGAGCTGATATCCGCAGACGTGTGGCCCTCCCCTAAAGGCCTCAAGTCTCGCGGCTTCTCCAAGACTGTGCACGTCAAGAGCCGCTGCGTCGATGCTGGTCAGTCTTGCAGATCATAGTCTTTATTAAAACAGTTATTCAGACTCTCGTTCATAGCTTTTGCGTGCAAAACATTTTATAAACCAACCAATGAAATTGAAGCTGTCAAAAAAAGAACATTTATTAATTCCTTTCAGACTTTCGTTCATAGCTTTCGCAGGCGAAACATTTTTTGAATCGACCAATGAAATTGAAGCTGTTAAAAAAAAAAGAACAGTTATTAATTCCTTTTAGTCTCGTTCATAGCTTTCGCAGGCGAAACATTAGTTGAATCGACTTCTTCTTCTTCTAAGTGCCCTGTCGGGTCCCCCCCAACGTTGGCGATCACTTCGGCGAATCCGTCTCGGTCCTGAGCCGCCCGGAACAGCTCCTCTACACTCCGGATGCCGGTCCACTCCCTCACATTCCGCAGCCAGGACATCTGTCTTCTTCCGGGCCCCCGGTGTCCCTCGACTTTCCCCTTCAATATAAGCTAGAGCAAGTGGTACTTCTCTCCACGCAGCACGTGACCCAGATATGAAATCTTTCTAACTTTTATAGTGGACAACAACTCCCTGTCAGCTCTAGCTCGCCTCAGGACTTCGGTATTTGTCACCATGTCTGTCCAGGGAATTTTGAGCATTCGACGATGCAACCACATTTCAAATGCTTCCAGTCTGTTCATTGCCTGGACTTTCAAGGTCCATGTTTCACAACCGTACAATGAATCGACCAATGAAATTGAAGCCGTCAAAAAAAGAACAGTTATTAATTCCCTTCAAACTCTCGTTCATAGCTTTTGCTTTTGCAAGGAAGCATGAGTGACATTGTTCCTGTTGTCACTATGTTACATTTAGACTTTATAATTTGTTATTTAATGTGATTGGGTTAAACCTGTATCTTAGAAGTGTACAATAAAATAAATGAATTATGCTCCAACTGGGCAGTGTCAAAACCTGCCGAGATGGTGATGATGATAGTCCACAGCAGTATTTTAATACCGACTAGGATTTATGGGAGCGAAACGTGGACGTGGAAGAAGTTTGAAAAGAGCTGAATAAATGTGTGTACTGAGAAGAATACATGGGGTGACAATGTATGACAGGATACGGAATGAAGTGATAAGGGATTAATTTGAACTTAAAGCTGATGTGTTGAGTAAGGTGAAGAAGAACACGTTGAGATGGTTTGGGCATGTGGAATGAATGAAGAAACTAACAAAACAAATATATAGTGCAAATGAAAGTAAAGGGTCTTTCAAATTGAGCGGTTTTTTTAATTCTTGGATAAAACAGATGGCATCGCGAACTTGCCTGGGTCTTGTGACATTTGAGAAGTGTAATCTATGATATTTATAAAAATGGAGTCATATACAAATACAACAACGCGTTCAAATTGTTGAATTATTTTGTGTATTGTAATCTCCGGAAAGGGTGATGTTAAATTGCCACCAGGAACATGTGATCTGACACCGTTAGATTATTTTCTCTGGGGTTACGTGAAAAGCCAGGGCTATAAGAATGACCCCCGATCAATACCTGAGCTGAATGACGATATTATTCACGTTATCGGTGAGTTAGAACCGCAATTATGCCAAAATGTCATGGAAAATGTTGACAAAATAGTTGACATCTGTGGAGCTGCAAGAGGTGGACATTTGGCGGATATTGTTTCTTTGTGTTTAAATGTCATACATTATACTTCAATGACCAATAAAAAGTATTTTGAAATCAAAGCAAATTGTGTGTTTTATTCAAGAATTAAAAAACCGCTCAATTTGAAAGACCCTTTATAAGGTGCGGGTAGAGGAAGACTAAGGCAAGTGTATGAAAGCAGGAAATATAAAAAGTTAGAGAAATCATAGGAGTATGAATGTAGAAGAGGAGAAAGATGTGTGTCGCAATAGGAAAGTCTGGTGCTCTACTCTCTGCCTACCCTGACAGAGAAATGGCGTAATGTTATGTATGTACGTGTATTTATTAAAAAATATTCTGAAAAATTCTATTTTATTTTCACAGGTCTAGTGATTGACGGAGGAATCTCATTTCCGTTCAACGACGGCACGGAAGCCACTTTAGAAATGCATCCGGAGGACGCTCTGAGGACCATAATCCTGGAGAAGACTGACTGAGGCCGCGCTCCTCGCCATTCCTACTTCTCTGTTCCCTTCCCCGGGAACACGGACACCAGCTGGACTGGACATACTAATTTTTTACATCCATTTAATCATTTGTATTTAATGTGAAAATACAGGAGAAAATTGGCTAACCTCTGTTCCTATATCTTACCTTAGAACTTCTATGGTTTTGACCTTTTTTTACAATTTTGTTATAGTGTTTTTGCTAGTGATATACCGAGCACTAGGAAATGACCCGGCTATTGTACCCGGCTATAATATTTTCAGTAGCCACAAATGTCCCAGATCCGGCTATACACATATTGCTGGGATCCAGTGCTGGGCATTGGGCCCCGGGGAAACTCAAAAGAAGATAATAAGGGAGTGGAAATACATTACACAACATTTATTTTAACGTTATTTTTTATTTTTGAGATAAAAAAAGCAATACAAATGAAATTTAATAATTAAATCTCAATAGTGGTAGATGCCTCGGAAGTATCCTAGTGGAAGACCTCGATCCACAAACCTAAGTCAAGTGCAGAATTGAATCATCTCGTACGGCTTTTAATAAAATGAGAAACGTATTCTGCGATGATAATCTAAACTTGAAACTTCGACAACGGTTAGTCAAATGCTACGTTTGGTCAGTGTTATTGCATGGAGTGGAATCATGGACCCTCAATGTTGGTAGTATGAACCGACTGGAAGCATTCGAAATGTGGATTCACCAGAGAATGCTACGGATACCCTGGACGGATATGGTCAGCAATACGAGGATTCTTCAAAGAGCCAAAGTTGCTAACTAATATTAAAATCCTAAAGGTGTCCTATTTGGGTCATGTACTTAGAGGAGCAAAGTACAAATTACTGCACCTGATCATCCAAGGCAAAATAGAGGGTCGAAGAGGTGCTAGCAGGAGGCAAATCTCCTGGCTCCGCAATATACGTGATTGGACTGGTATAAGGAGCGTTGGGGATCTTTTTCGGGCTGCCGGGGACAAAGATGCCTACTCTCAGGTGATAGTCAACGTTGGGGGGACCTGACATGACATCAGAAAGAAGAAGAATGGTAGATTATAATTCAGATCTACAACTAAAGACCTACAACTGTCACTTAATTGGTGTCACTTGATTAGACAAGATCCTAAATGAAGACATTTGCGGAAACAACTACGCTGCTATTAGCAAGTGTAACCGTAGGATGAAGGGTCTACGCTGAAGACAGCCATGATTTGGAAACTCCCAAACAGATGCAGAGGGAGAACTAAGAAGAGCCTATATGAGAAAGGAGAGGAGGACATGATGAGACACGGATGAGATGCAAGATCAAGAGATATGGAGGAAAAATCCAAAAGGCTGACCCCAAATGGAAGCTATAAGGCGAGGGAAAATAAGACTTATTCATGATTCAGATTTATACCAAATATAGAATTTATACGAAAAATAATATTGAGTATTCAAAAAACGATTGCATTAAAATCATTTGCGACTTGTTGAGGGATCTGTTCGTAAGTGTCAAAGATCTCTCTCTCCCTGGCTCCATCCCAACTCATTGTCTGCTAAGACTGTCGGGGTCAGCTCTCCTCGTCCTCAGGTTGTATGCTCTTCTGTCCCGGACTACGTCCCCCAGGCCGTGCCTCTGCATCAGGTTATCTTTTTGCACCACCCGTGAATTATTTGGTCTTCCTCTGGTTGTTATTCGAGGAAGATCCATGGAGATTGCCTGGTTCACAATGTGATAGGGTGCTCTGCGTCCAACGTGCCCATACCATCTCAATCGCCTCTCCTCCATCTTGCTGTTGATGCCTGTAACACCTAGGCTTCCTGTCTCTTAGGGACACACCAGGTGACCATCTTAGCATGCGCATTTCAGCAGTTTCTAGTTGCCTAGAGTAAGAGTTATACACCGTCCAGGGCAGCATTCGGAGCCATAGAGGAGTGTGGGTCTGACAATCGTTTGGTATACTTTTCCTTTTAACTTTACTGGCATTTTCGGATCACATAGAACTCCCGTCATTGATCTAAACTTCATCGTAAGTGTCAAAGATGGTTCGATAAATTTCGAACGGGATATTTTGATATTTTTAATATACCCTATAAGTGGAAGGCTTACAAAATTGAATGACGACATCTTGTCCGCGGAAATTGAAGATAATCCGACCCAAACTATTCATCAGTTGGATATTTGGAATCTACAATAAGTCGTGTGAATAAAATGCTTAGCATCCCAGAGTACTCGGCGGAATCATAAGTTTCCTAATGGACATAGCTACAGACATCCCGCTGATACCCAGAGTTAAAAAAAAAAAGGATTCCAGTTCGGTTTAACCCTCTAACATCTTTCTGGTTGGTTGTAAGAGATTGCCACATAGCAATAAGTCCGCCAGGTCGTACTGTATACAACGAAATTGTAATGCAATACAATACAAAGAACAGGAAGTTATGCAATTTTTTTCTGTATTTTTATAACTTGTTTATTTTTTTATATAATATATCTACTTTTAGGGCTAAGCATAATAACATATATGTAATACAATGGACTTCTCCCTATAGGACGACCTTTGGGGCCTAGGGTCTCGGATCCCATCTCATGTGGATCCCATTTCGTAAAAATATACGAAAAAAAAATTGGACAGATTCATATCTAATAATTTTGTTTTGTCACATCATGTATTTTTTTCAATGCACATATGTTTCCATTGCATTTATTAGTCTCCTATGAGTTTTTCCATGCCCATGCTTCACTCCCATACATCAAAGTTAGCACCAAAATACTTCTGTGAACTTAGATCTTAGAAGATTTTGTCACTGTCCGGTTTTGAGTATATATGTATGTTTAAGTGCCCAATTGACTTTGTTTCCTATCGCTACACACAGTTTTTATATCCCTTTTAACTCTATTTTCTGAAAAAATTCTACTCAAACATCAGAATTCCTCAACTTGCTCCAAAAGGTAAATATTTTTGTTTTTTGCAATTCATTCTCTACGTGTTGTCAAATTATCTCAAGATTGTAATGTAATTCCCTTTCCGTTGTATATTATATAGTACAACCTAGTGGGCTTATTACCTTTCCATTGTATACAGTACAACCTGTTGGCCTTTTCCCTTTCCGTTGTATACAGTACAACCTGGTGGGCTTATTACTATATCACTCTTTCAACCAATCAAAAGATATTAAAGTGAAAACCAGACTAATTAAATCAATTGGGTATCAACGGGAATGGAACCAGTGACGCCACGATTGGAAAGCAGATGTCTTAACTAGGCCTCGGAGGTAGCCCTTCAGAATGTCCGCACTCTTGATCAGTTAAAGTGCTCCACACTCTTCATCAGTTTCCATGTATCCGGCGGGATGGATAATTCCAGTGCAATATAAATTCATCATTTTTACTTGATTTTTTGACATTATCATATTTAACCACAGATTAACAGAAGACGCATCTCACTTTGAATTCCATCATCGAACTTCGTTCCGAGTTAAAGCCTTCTGGTGCAAGAGGAGAATAGAAAGAGATATCTATACATTATGTAAGATTCATTCAAAGAAAGAGTTTCACCTCGATTTACAGACCTTCTTTACAGACCCTCTTTACACACCCTCTTTACAGACCCTCTTTAAATGAAACTTCGTTATAGCGGAATTGAAAAAATAAAATCAACAAATTATCTTACTTTGAGACCAATGCAGGGATAATTTATAACAGAATACGGAAAAGAGTAATTAAGTATGAGTGTGAACTGAAGGGTGATGTGTTGAATAAGATGAAGGAGCGCACACTGAGATGGTTTGGGCATGTGGAACGAATGAATGAAGAAAGACTAACAAAACAGATATATAGAATTGCGGACATGGTTAGACAAATTCCTCTCATATCACCAACATTACGAAGAATGCCATTCAAATGCTTGGTTGAGAAGTCCTGCCGCACCCTCCATATTCTCCAGACCTCGCGCCGTCAGTTTCCACCTTTTCCGGGTGTTTTCAAACAATTTGCGCGGCGTTTCCTTCAATAATGATGTCGAATTGCGGACATAATTGGACGAATTCTTTTGAGTCAAGACCGGATGGTTTTTATCGCACAGGCATTGAAAAACTTGTAGAACGTTGGCAAGACGTAAATAATGAAGGAGAATACATTATTGACTAATTTGTTGTCCTCTTGTTCTCTTCATTTGGAAAAAAACGGACACAACTTATGTTAACACCCAATAGCTCCATATCTTTCCATTAGAGATATAGAATTTTGGTAACATAATTCATAGTGACATCTTTCCTCTGTTATTCAGTGTGTTTATGTACGAGGCATATCCAGAAAGTAAGTGTACTGAATTTTTGTAGGTTACAATTTTTTTTATTTAAACAAAAAAATTACGTGGTTACCGTAGTACATATGTAAGCTATTTTTCGACATAGTCGCCATTCCTCTCAATGCAGGTGGTGAAGCGGGGTATCAACTTTTTGATGCCTTCCTCGAAGTAGTTTCCCGCCAACCCTTCCGTCCACTTCTCCACCTCCTCCTTTACCTCCTCGTCGGTTGAAAACCTTTTTCCACCAATGTGCAGCTTCAGGGAGGTAAAGAGATAGTAATCTGAAGGTGCTAGGTCAGGGGAATGCGCGGGATGGTTCAGGACATCCCATTTAAACGAGGCGAGCAGTTCCTTCGTGGCGTTGGCCATGTGTGGTCTTGCAGCAGGCAGACTCCCTTTGTCAGCATGCCTCTCCTCTTGTTCTGAATCGCCCTCCGCAATTTTTTTAGGGTCTCACAGTATCTTGCAGAGTTGATGGTCTCCCCTTGAGGCATATATTCAATTAAAATTATGCTTTGACGGTCCCAAAACACGGATGTCATGATTTTCTTGGCTGAAATTGTGGTTTTGAACTTTTCGGCGGAGGGTGAAGAGGTGTGTGACGCCACTGTTGAGACTGCTTTTTGGTTTCAGGCGTGTAGTGTGTAACCCAAGTTTCATCTCCAGTAACGATGGAGCGGAGAAATTCATCTCCATGGAGTTTGCAGCGCCTCAAAAACTCTTGCCTTTTTACAAAATTTCGCACTTGGCGAGAGATTGGTTTGATATTTTTCACGAAACGTGTTGTCGCGTCGACACTTCTCAACGTACTGACCTCGAACCGGTCTCGTTGCGGAGGAGAAGGGTCAGGCTACACGGAAGTGTAGCCAACATATCGAAAATAAAATCCATCCGGTCGTGAGAGCCTCAGTACACTTACTTTCTGGATACGCCTCGTATATATTATATAATATAATCTTAGGTTTTACAATAGTTTTAAGAATGGCAGCCAATATTTTTGTAGAGGAAATCTCATTTACATTAATTTATGTAAATATAATAATATACTCGTACCAGTATAATATAATATAATATAATATATAGTATGAAGCTGTATAAGAAGTTATGTGACCATTTGTACTCCGGTTTGAAATGAAATCAATATTAAATACTTATTATATTGACTTTTGCTTTATTTTCTGTCCTGTATTTTAGAACCTATTGATCAGTGCTGCTCGAATGGTGGTAAATTTAAATTATTAACCCTTTAAATCCCACAAGGCCGATTATCGGCTCCAACTGGTGTATGCGAAAAATACCACGGGGCCGATCATCGGCCTCAAAGTTTTCATATAAGTTCTCATGTTGAATGAAAAAAATTTTTTTTTTAAATATGAAAATGACGTTATTTTACACTCTACTACAGGGAGGTAAACACTAAAAATTAGATTTTAACCTGTTCACCGCGTTAAAAATCAAATTCCACGAATCCTGTGCGCGGCACAATTTCAGCGTTTTTTAATTTCTAAGTTTAAACACATATTTTGTTTAGAACCACTGATATTTGATTACAACACCAAGTAAACATGACACTTAAGTAATTTTCTGATAATAAATAATAGTCATTACTCTTAAGGAGACTCATTAAATAAAGGAGATAAACTTAACATTACGTAAAATAAACAAAGGAATGCTACGATCAAATCGATGCTTCATGACACTCACCCGATCAAATGCATATAGCACTAGTAATGTTTATTTACGTAAGAGAGACTTAGTAATTTTTATTTACGTAAGAGAGACTCATCGCAGGACTCGATCCGCGCGACAGGTCGTTAATGCTGGAAATATTGAGAAACCAAAAAAATTCGGCGCTCTGTTGATTCAACAATATCTCATAAACTAATATATTATTTGACAAGGTTTTCAGAGATGTCGCTAGAATAAAGATTATTTTAAATTTTAGTTCAATTTTTATTCCGGTTTTGTGTCATTTTTTTTAAGTATTTGTGATTTGAAACTTGGATTGTCGTCAGATCACAGGCGTTTGTGCTCCCCGCGGGGAACACGTTAAAATAAATATTAACTGAGATAAAAAATAAAATATAAACTACTGTTTTTTTGCCAAAAAATGCCTGGGATTTTCCCCACGCATTAAAAAAGATGAATAATTTTTTTTTATTATTTATATGTTTTGGTTTTCTTTAAACACTTTGTATTTTCCATTGTAAATGTTTATTTTTTATTCACGAGTAATATCAGGGTTAATATAAACTGAAATCTGATTATCTTAAGTTAAAACGTCATCCTATCCCATCGACAGGCACTCGGCTTTTGGGATAAAATTTCTATGCCATAAATAATTACTAAAGTAAAAATTACGATATTTTTTTAAATGTCGCAACACTTAAACTAGCTGTCAGTTGTACTAGAACATGGCAGACGAAGTGAGCAGAGCCCAGGCCGCGATCCCCGACGGTGCTGATACCATATTCGGGAAGATCCTCCGGAAGGAGATCCCCTGCGAGTTCATCTACGAGGATGACAAGGTAAGCGACCAGTCTGCAGGGACGGGACTGTCCAATCTTCTGCTGGTCGGTGTCAACTGTCACATTTTTAGGTTATGCCGGCCGATCTTCTATACGCACTATTTGTGCAATAATAATTGCTGGAGATTTTATTTTGCTAATACTTTATTTATTAAGTCGTTTGCCGCCAGTCGAGACAGCGGCTCTTAAAAACTGTCTCGGGAGTGCTGTTTCTTGACTAACTTTTATGGGTTTGTCATCTTACTATGAGGGGCATGCCCGCACAGTAACACACTGTACGACCATGCCCCTCATAGTAAGATGACAAACCCAGGACTTACTGAGAAGAATCTTCGTTGCTTTGCCTCGTAGTCGAGGATCCCCTCACCCTCGCCATTCCAACGTCAATTCAGTTGGAAAACGATGCTGTGTCGTGTGAACTAAAACTAGTAGATTTTGGTTCACTTAAGCCAAAGGGTCACTGTTACCGAGCTCACTATAACCGGAGTTGACTGTATTCTGAATTGTGTTGATATTTAGTTGCGTAAATGTTGGTGTGGTTTGTAAAGGGAACTTGTTGTGTCTTTAATCCCAGAGACTCGACTAATACCGGATAGATCAGGTAGTTGAGCGTGATGGATATTATATGGTATACTATACGGATGATATTTGATTGCAGTGCGTGGCCTTCAATGACATCAATGCCCAGGCGCCCGTGCACTTTCTGGTGATTCCTCGCAAGGCCATCTCGCAGCTGTCCAAGGCTGGTGACGAAGATGAGCAGCTTCTGGGTAATTAGTATGCGTCACATTAATTTATTTCATATATTGTTTGTCATACTTGAAAGTAATTTTATACATAACTTAGTCATGTAGTCATTTAGGATCCGCGTGAATTGAAGCCTGATGTGTGAAACTGGGGGAAAAAGTTGGTTTGGACGTGTTAAATGAAAAGGTGTTGAAAGACTGGCATAAAATATCTACAATACTAAAGTATGGTTTTTAAAAGGAAAAGTAAGCAGTCGTACAATTAGGGACTGGGATTTCTGGTATGTGATGTGTTTGCAATTAGGGACTGGGATTTCTGGTATATGATGAGTTTGCAATTAGGGACTAGGATTTCTGGCATATGATGTGTTTGCAATAGGGACTAGGATTTCTGGTATATGATGTGTTTGCAATTAGGGACTAGGATTTCTGGTATATGATGTGTTTGCAATTTTGACAGTTTTGTTTTGGAGTTTTTAATTATCTGGGGCATATTATGTAGTAGAATGAAAAATAATTTTTACATTTTTATTAATATTTGAACATTCAGACATTTTTACTGCCACAATTAATCTGCAATCTGATTAGTGCGATCCCAGATAATCGAGAATATTCTGTAACTCATTTCCTTAAGATTCCACAAAATTAATTATGACTCATTTCCTCACGAATCTACAAAATTAATAATAGCTCATTTTCTCATGAATCGTCAAAATGCATAATAACTAATTTCCTCATGAATCCACAAAATTAATAATAGCTATTCTCCTCACGAATCCACAAATTTGATAATAGCTCATTTCCTCATGAATCCTCAAAATTCATAATAACCAATTTCCTCATGAATCCACAAAATTAATAATAGCTCATTTCCTCATGAATTTACAAAGTTAATAATAGCTTATTTCTTCATGAATCAACAAAATTAATAATATCTTATTTCTTCATGAATTCACAAAATTAATAATAGCTCATTTATTTTCTCATGTATTCTCATTTCCTCAAATTCATAGCATTAATATCAACTCATTTCGTCATAAAGCCACTGAATTAATACAAGTTCACATCCTCAGGGCACATGATGCTGGTGGCTCGCAAGGTAGCCGAGAAGGTGGGCCTTCACAGCGGGTTCCGGCTGGTAGTCAACGATGGGAAGAACGGCGCGCAGAGCGTATACCACCTGCACCTGCATGTCATGGGCGGCAGGCAGATGCAATGGCCGCCCGGCTAACCCCACTGCCCCCATAATCCCGCCCGATCCCGAGGGTCCGTCCCAGAGCTGGCATTAAAATAACTAAATGAGTTAATTGTAATATATTATCATAAACTTATCGGGTCAAAGTGTTTAATATTTTTTATTTTATTTTATTTACGGTCATATGATCTTTTTGATTGTAAAGAATATCACAACAAAGCAAACCATCATTTCAAAGTTAGTAAACTTAAAGTTTTGCTTACATCGCAAAAATGTTTTTTTTTTTTTAAATTGGCAACCCACCCAAATTAGGATTATTTGTGACCTTTATTTGCATGTCTTTGTAATTGTTCTGCGCAACCATTCTTTGTAAATCATTCTCTCGGAATAATTTAATTTAACTTATCTTCACATTCCACAGATAAAATAAGATTTTCAAATTCAGTTTACAGTCTCAACGATTGTATGGCTTTAGTATCTGCAAATATAAAATATTTATCAACATAATTTCTGTTGACTTCCGAGCATTTACTATCTCAAGGCAACACTTTATTAAATTTAATCCCTCGTAAAAAATTGCTGTCTGTCTGTCTCTCTTTTGTTCTCAAGTTTTTTTTGTTTAAGGCAATTCACTTTGCTGAGAGTGTTTTGTGGACAAGTTGTTTTTGATATTCACTAACTTTTTCTTTTACTTTCTGGTCTCTATGGTATGGTATAGCTTATAATCATAACCATTTAATAGAGAATGACTGACTAGAAGAGTGACTAGATCCAAGGTGTTTATGCCGAGGTGGAATTTCTTGAAGAAAAGTAGTGTTGAATGTAATTGTGGGGCTATATAGAACTCGCAACATATGCTAGTTTGTCCGAGACTATTTGTTCAGAACAGGCAAGATTGTCCGAGACTATTTGTTCAGAACAGGTAAGATTGTCCGAGACTATTTGTTCAGAACAGGCAAGATTGTCCGAGACTATTTGTTCAGAACAGGCAAGATTGTCCGAGACTATTTGTTCAGAACAGGTAAGATTGTCCGAGACTATTTGTTCAGAACAGGTAAGATTGTCCGAGACTATTTGTTCAGAACAGGCAAGACTGTCTGAGACTATTTGTTCAGAACAGGCAAGAAAATGCGAATACTTCGGGGCTGGGATCTCTGTTGCCTCTTACTGGAAACACTTTGCATCATTAACTATTTTGATGGTCAGAACATAGAAATAAATTAATGAATTGATCGCGTATTCAATGCTGTGTTGTGGTCCTCCGCTATGTTTCAAACTCTGCACACCACTCTTGCCTCCATCCCTCCCTAGGCTGGTCCTGGGCTATGATGAATGCGGCACTTAAATAGGGTCCGGTTAACTCCTTTCTTTGGTCTGTCCTCGTAGGACACCTTTCCTCGTATTGTCCCCGTGGTCACCAGCTTCTCCAGACTTCGTAATTTGTTCTAGCAACATGCCCAAAGTACAGTAAGATTCTTTTTCTGCGTGTTTTTGGAAGTTTCTCTGTAATCTTCAATACTTGAAAGATTGATACGTTGGTGCGCCTTGCGGTCCATCTGCCTCTAACACCTAATCTTGAAGACATCTCTCGTATCTCTTTAATTCCTTCTCACTGTCCACGTTTCTACTCCATACAGTGCTATGGAGAATACTAGAGAATAAATGAATAGAAAAGGAGTAGGAATACTTGTATGAGAATAGGCGGGGCGGGGCTTGCCTACTATGAATACTTTACAAGACACCGATGCAATTAAATTTAGCTATTTTTATGACAGTTTAAAGACACGGGATATTAATAACTTACTATTTCAATGTTTCTAGCAAAGACTGTATTCTAAAATAAATATTATTTTACATTAAACTTGTTTTTATATCCTGTTGTGTTGCTATTCATTGTTTCAGTTCATCTTATACGGAGTTGTGGTGGTAGAAAAGTGTGAAAGGAAAAGTATGTGTGATATATGGATGAATAGTAAGAAACTGGAGCAAGTTGCGGAGTTCTGCTATTTGGGTAATATTTTATAAGATGATGGAAGAGTTATGGGGGATGTTAACCCTTTATAAGATGATGGAAGAGTTATGGGGGATGTTAACCCTTTATAAGATGATGGAAGAGTTATGGGGGATGTTAACCCTTTTAATCCCACGGGGCCGATCATCGCCCCCAACTGGTGTATTGGAAAAATCCCACGGGGCTGATCATCAATCTCAAAGTTTTCATACAAGTTTTTATGTTGAATATATATATTTTTAAACTTTGAGAATCATTGAATTTGAAAATAATGCATTTAAAACTAAATATTAACTGAGATAAAAAATAAAATATAAACTACTGTTTTTTTGCCAAAATATGTTGGGATTAAAAGGGTTAACAGAGTGTAGCAACGGGGAACAAAGTTAACGAGGCACTAAAACATGTAAGCATCGAGATCTGTTAAGATGGGCAGTCCACAATAGTACTTTAGTACCAAAATCTGTTAAGATGGCAGTCCACAATAGTATTTTAGTACCAAGATCTGTTAAGATGGCAGTCCACAATAGTATTTTAGTACCAAAATCTGTTAAGATGGCAGTCCACAATAGTATTTTAGTACCAAACTCTGTTAAGATGGCAGTCCACAATAGTATTTTAGTACCAAAATCTGTTAAGATGGCAGTCCACAATAGTATTTTAGTACCAAGATCTGTTAAGATGGCAGTCCACAATAGTATTTTAGTGCTAACTTTGATGTATGCGCATGAACGTAGAAGAATGCTGAAAGGAGTTGATTAAATGATGCAGAAATGCGTACACTGAGAAGAATACATGAGGTGACAATGTATGACAGAAAACGGAATGTAGTGATTAGGGATGAATGTGAACTTAAGGCTGATGTGTTGAGTAAGGTGGAGAAGGTCCTGGATTGGGGAAGTTTGTGTTAATTGTTGGCTAAAGAAAACGGGAGTGTCGAGTATTAAAAATGAACATTTCCAACACATCCTTTTGAGTTTAACTGAGGAGTTAAGGCATTGCTAGGAGACTGCGGAGTTAAGGCATTGCTAGGAGACTGCAGAGTTAAGGCATTGCTAGGAGACTGCGGAGTTAAGGCATTGCTAGGAGACTGCAGAGTTAAGGCATTGCTAGGAGACTGAGGAGTTAAGGCATTGCTAGGAGACTGCTAGAACCATTCTGTGCCGTTTACAGGGAGAACACCGTTGGGGGAAGTACAGCACGAAAATAGGTTTCTCGTTTTAAAGATGCTCATTTTGACATGGAAGATTCTTCACGTTCAGGAAAACCATTAGATTTTGACGAGGACCACATCTTGTTTCCAGCAACTCTGGATCATCTGAACGTCTGGCGATGTCCTGCCCGTTAAGGTGCAATTATCAGGACTCATTCGTATTGATCTTACCAAAAGTTGCGTTGCGGCTCGCCACCGTCTCGTGGAGAAGGGAGAAAAACAAATAAGAACTTTTATAAAATAGTTTATTGATAAAAATATGCAAACAACATATCAGTTGACCCGGTTAGCCGGGGACGGCGACATGTGGAAGTTAAATAATAATACAATTATTATAGATTTTGGTAACGTAACGCATTGCCATTGCCACACAGTAAAAGCCCGTTAACTCCAAATTCAAGGGACCAACATTCCATTGACACTATCACTAAAACAACAATTCATATAAAGCAAAATATAACTAACACCTTTCAGAACATTTTTAATGAACACATTTTGAATATAAAAAAAAAAAAACCAAATATGCAGAAAATATCCAATAAAATAGGCATCTGACATAACCCCAATACCGGAGGGTAGAAGTGATAAGGGAAGATTCTCTAATATTTGCTATTTTTACAATCTTAATAAAAATTGAAATTAAAAAAAAAAACTGCAGGTAGATAACACAATCATCTGGTTTGACACCATAAAAAAACTGCAGGTAGATAACACAATCTGGTTTGACACCATCAAAAAACTGCAGGTAGATAACACAATCATCTGGTTTGAAACCATCAAAACACTGCAGGTAGATAACACAATCATCTGGTTTGACACCATCAAAACAATTATATATAAACCCTGTCGTGCTGTGCGCACGCTACACTCGAAGGTGGCTCTCTCGAGTATGACAGCAGTCAAGTGGTATGACCATAGTTCGCAGTCAAGCGGGAATCCAGTCTAATGGAGTCTAAAATTGACATTTTATAATTTAAGACCTAATTTATAAACAAACGCCTCAGTTTAAAATAATGATTCGAATGAATAAATAGATGCCTCAAACTAAACACATGTTGTCTTTTTTTAAAATAGAAAAAATATGATCTAAATCAGGCGTGGTGAACCCGCGGCACGCCGGGCAGCAGTCTTGTGCAGCCCCTGCCAGCTGTTCTTTTAATTCAAGAAATTAATAACAATTTTTTTTATAAAAAGTACGTATCCTTAAACCCTTGAATACTAGATGGAAAAAATGCCTGTCATTCGAGGGGAGTAGCACAGCACGGAGTCCGAACCAGCGACCTTCCGCACGGAAGTCCAGTGCGTTACTGCACGGCCACCTTTTTAAAAAATTTTATCCATCAAAGCACGAGAAGCTGTAATTTGCTTTATCAAGCAGTGAATTCTGTTGGAACTGATACCGACGACATCCACGATTCTAATGGTAAAAGTTCGTCCGGGATTCTGTGTGGAGGGAGGCGGGAGACAACCTCAGCAAGCGGCGGCGAGATCTTGGAAATACACCCCGATGCACTGACTCGGATATTTTTAGGGCCTCTAATGTCGGTACCAGTTGGAACAGAATTCAGTCTTGTTTGTGTTCCCCTGATGATGTGTGCACCTTGAAACCGGTACGGTTATACCGTTACATAAACAGTGTTTGATAAACAAATAGTTTTGTAAGATATTTTCATTCTTGAATCTGATTTGTTTTACAGGTAAAATTTGAGTGACTAGTTGTTCAGTGTCCAGTTTAAGAAAAGGACCAAATAGAAGATAACTAATGAAATTCCATAGTGACAAAATAAATTCTTAAAAATACTTAATAAATAAAAGAGATCAATAAAGATAAAGATAAAGGTTAGTTCACAGTGACGAACTTTTAAGCATTTAAAAGTTTCATAAGCGGTATTGCATGGTGACATACTACTGTTCTATATTGTCTTTTGCTTTTGGATTTAGTTTCCTTTTTTATGTTTAACACGTTCCGCGCCGCGTAGGTCACCGGTGACCTACCATGTTTTTGACCAGGGCGCCACATAGGTCACCTGTGACCTACGTGTTTTTTTTTTATAAACAGTCCCAGTGCGCCAGCGGTCACATTTACTACAAATTTCAACATTGAATGTGACCTATACGGCGCCCCTGAATATAATGCACATAAAAACTTCCAAAATTTTGTTTGAAAATGCAATTATTTTTAATAAACCTCCAGGTGTACATGAGCAAGCTATTACGGTTTATTTTTTTCAAGGATAAACTAGCCTCTACAATTAGGCTAGGGGGTATAGAAGAGATTCCAGGGATAACATCATGAATGGGACCATCCATTTGTCACACTCTGGAAATTTATGAGGGTGCATTGTCTATGCAACATTGTGACCATTTTTTTGGAGCTATTGTCTCAGTAATCATAAGAGATTATTATGTTATGGCGTAACACTATAGCATATTACATAAATAAATAAAAAATATAATAAGTAATAAATTAGGCATGCTACAATTTGTTTGGACTACAAAAGTTAATGTTGTATATACATGTATTACCGTACGACGCCGCGCTACGCTCACAATATCACCTAAAATCAGTTTATTTTTTAAAATAAATCATTATTTATGAAGCCTATATATGTATACATAATATAAACTATAATTTGGGTACTTATTTTCTCAAAATGTACTGCGGCACGGAACGTGTTAAGAGAGAATTGAAAAAATAATACATCACTCTTTCATCCTTATTTTCCTTTCCTTCTAGTTCTATCATTATTGAATGATATTAATCAGTAATTCTTTTTGTTTATCAAAGGTTTCAGCTTGAACTTTGTGGAACTACATATTAGAATATTTAACAACAAATAACATGACACCAGTCTGATATAAGTACTGCTCTAAGAACGAACCGGCAACACTCCGTCTGAAGAGAGCCTCAGGATAGGAGATAGAAACGTTTGTAGTGAGGATTAATGTAATAAGTGAAATAACAAACAATTGTTTTTTCTTAATGTACAAAGTACATGTAGAAGGGTGTGCGATGAAAAACATCTGATGTCCTCGCGGCCGGACTCATCTTATATTGGTGGGGTGTATCTCAGCCGTGAGGATATTATGAGATGAGCCCAGACCTCTGAATAGCTTCTCTTTTAAATGTATTAGCTTGAGATATATAGTATGTGCGATTTAGGAATGCATTTATATTGTAATTTATTTTTAACAAACACTGTTTATTCCACTTTTTTGTGACGGTATAACCCTACCGGTTTCAAGGCTTTCACCTCATCTTCAGGGGAGCGCAAACAAGACTTGTTTGCGCTCCCCTGAAGATGAAGTGAAAGCCTTGAAACCGGTAGGGTTATACCGTCACAAAAAAGTGGAATAAACAGTGTTTGTTAAAAATAAATTACAATGTCTTTAAACCTCCACAACGTTAATGCCTTAACTATAAACAACATAATGCATTTATATGTTATATGTACATACTATGTTGTGTTGCTATCAATAAACCTATATTTAGTTATTTATTGTTAAATATTCAAATACTTTATTATTGTAAAATCTGTCATGGATTATAATAGTCTGATGTATCCAAGATAATCTGGTTGGGTGGAAGAAATTGCTGTATAATAATAATAAGCCAAATAAACAAAAGAATTAAAGTAATAAAATAATTTTTTTTTGGATAGTTAATATAAAAACTAACAATACAGTCATTTTAAATGTTACATTCAAAATGACACATTGTTGATATGATTAAAATTAAATGAATACATTTGTGGGAATTCCCCGTCATGCAGTCTATACCTAACACATTCCTTACTCCGTGTTCCTTTGCACCTGCCGTCGCGTCGCTAGCTTCAACTAGCGGAGAGGAACTACGACCAGCCTCTGAACAATCCCCCTGTCTTTATATTGTAGTAGTTCAGTTCATTTAAGTTGGATCCCACCTCCATCCGCGCCGTCATGGGGGACTAGACAAGTCTCCGTCCAGCCCCCGTGAAGAAGGAACCGCCCGAAGGGAGCCCGTCTCAGGCGGTGACACACCCGAGTGCGGAAAGAATAGTGGTGACGACGGACTTCTGGTCCGACGTCACGGTGAAAAGGGAGATGACTCGCAGAGTAGAATCTTCTTCTTCTTACAAAGTGGCTCGAGTTCAAACAGCCCAGCGTTTGTCAGGTTACAGATCCAACTAAATGGAGGCCTCTTGTGGCATTCCTCTATTTCTATGCTAAATGACACAATGTAAATTGTCTCGAGATATTGTTACTTATGAAAAAGGAAAACACTTGTAGAATTGTTCATCTATCACTACGCAGCATCACTTGTGTTTGTGTTTACCCAATTAAGTGAATCACTTGTATTTGTGTTTGGTAAATTGACCGGATCACTTGTGTTTGCCGCATGGACCGATTCACTTGTATTTGTCGAATTAAACGAATCACTTGTAATTGTATTTGATAAATTAAGCGAATTATTTATATTTAAGTTTGGTAAATTAGCCAAATCACTAGTATTTGTGTTTGGTAAATTAGGCGAATCACTTGTATTTATGTTTGGTGAATTAACTGAATTATTTGTATTTGTGTTTGGTAAATTGAACAAATGACTTATATTTGTGTTTGCCAAATTAGGCAAATCACCTGTATCTATGTTTGCCAAATTAGGCAAATTACCTGTATCTATGCTTGCCAAATTAGGCAAATCACCTGTATCTATGTTTGCCAAATTAAGCAAATCACCTGTATCTATGTTTGCAAAATTAGGAAAATCACCTGTATCTATGTTTGCCAAAATTGGCAAATCCCCTGTAATCATGTTTGTCGAATTAGGCGAATCACCTGTTTTTGTGTTTGCCAAATTAGGTGAATCAACTGTAATTGTGTTGACCGAATTAAGCAAATCCCCTTTATTTGTGTTTGCCAAATTAGGTAAATAACTTGTATTTGTGTTTGCCAAATTAGACGAATCACCTGCATTTATGTTTGTCGAATTAGGCAAATCACTTGTATTTGTGTTTGCTAAGTCAGGTGAATCACCTGCATTTGTGTTTGTCGAATTAGGCAAATCACCTGTATTTGTGTTTGCCAAATTAGGCAAATCACCTGTATCTATGTTTGCCAAATTAAGCAAATCACCTGTATCTATGTTTGCCAAATTAGGCAAATCACCTGTATCTATGTTTGCCAAATTAGGCAAATCACCTGTATCTATGTTTGCCAAAATTGGCAAATCCCCTGTAATCATGTTTGTCGAATTAGGCAAATCACCTGTATTTGTGTTTGCCAAATTAGGTGAATCAGCTGTAATTGTGTTGACCGAATTAAGCAAATCACCTTTATTTGTGTTTGCCAAATTAGGTAAATAACTTGTATTTGTGTTTGCCAAATTAGACGAATCACCTGCATTTATTTTTGTCGAATTAGGCAAATCACTTGTATTTGTGTTTGCTAAGTCAAGTGAATCACCTGCATTTGTATTTGTCGAATTAGGCAAATCACCTGTATTTGTGTTTGCCGAATTAGGCGAATCACCTGTATTTGTGTTTGCCAAATTAGGCAAATCACCTGTATCTATGCTTGCCAAATTAGGCAAATCACCTGTATCTTTGTTTGCCAAAATTGGCAAATCCCCTGTAATCATGTTTGTCGAATTAGGCGAATCACCTGTATTTGTGTTTGCCGAATTAGGCGGATCACCGGTATTTGTGTTTGCCGAATTAGACGTATTACTTGTATTTGTGTTTGCCAAATTAGGTGAATCACCTGTATTTATGTTTGCCAAATTAGGTGAACCAACTGTAATTGTGTTTACCGAATTAAGAAAATCATCTTTATTTGCTTTTGCCAAATTAGGCGAATCACCTGCATTTATGTTTGTCGAATTAGGCAAATCACTTGTATTTGTGTTTGCTAAGTCAGGTGAATCACCTGCATTTGTGTTTGTCGAATAAGGCAAATCACCTGTATTTGTGTTTGCCGAATCAGGCGAATCATCTGTATTTGTGTTTACCGAATTAGACGTATCACTTGTATTTGTGTTTGCCAAATTAGGTGAATCACCTGTATTTATGTTTGCCAAATTAGGTGAACCAACTGTAATTGTGTTTACCGAATTAAGAAAATCATCTTTATTTGCTTTTGCCAAATTAGGCGAATCACCTGCATTTATGTTTGTCGAATTAGGCAAATCACTTGTATTTGTGTTTGCTAAGTCAGGTGAATCACCTGCATTTGTGTTTGTCGAATAAGGCAAATCACCTGTATTTGTGTTTGCCGAATCAGGCGAATCATCTGTATTTGTGTTTACCGAATTAGACGTATCACTTGTATTTGTGTTTGCCAAATTAGGTGAATCACCTGTATTTATGTTTGCCAAATTAGGTGAACCAACTGTAATTGTGTTTACCGAATTAAGAAAATCATCTTTATTTGCGTTTGCCAAATTAGGCGAATCACCTGCATTTATGTTTGTCGAATTAGGCAAATCACCTGTATTTGTGTTTGCCGAATCAGGCGAATCATCTGTATTTGTGTTTACCGAATTAGACGTATCACTTGTATTTGTGTTTGCAAAATTAGGTGAATCACCTGTATTTATGTTTGCCAAATTAGGTGAATCAACTGTAATTGTGTTTAGCGAATTAAGCAAATCACCTTTATTTGTGTTTGCCAAATTAAGCGAATCACTTGCGTTTATCTTTGTCGAATTAGGCGAATCACCCGCATTTATGTTTGTCGAATTAGGCAAATCACTTGTATTTGTGTTTGGTAAGTCAGGTGAATCACCTGCATTTGTGTTTGTGGAATTAGGCAAATCACCTGTATTTGTGTTTGCGTTTGCCAAATGAAGCCAACAATGCCCCTTCTGATGTGTCTTCAGACTACTGGACTGGGAAAACTTCCGTCCGCACTTACATTGGAACTTCTTCTGGCCGCTGTGCACCACCATGTGCGTCCTCAGGTTACCGATATAGTTGAAGGTCTTCTCGCAAACTGAACAGACGTGATTCTTAGTGTTCCCGTGCATCATCTGATGGGTGTTGAGGCTGCTGCGTTGTGTGAAGTATTTGTCGCACTTGTCACAATGGAATTTCTTCTTTTCGTGTGTCAAAAGGTGAGTATGTAGGTAGCCGATCCACGAAAATGATTTGTTACAAGTTTCGCACGTGTATTTTTTCACTTTGGAATGTGACAGACGGTGTATTTTCATGGACCTGCGCGCTCCGTAGGTTTTGGGGCACTCGGGGCACTTGTACGGACGTGTGTGAGAATTTATGTGAGAAATCAGTAAATATTTTTTTGTTAAAGTCTTTTTACAGTATTCGCAAGTGTAAATGTTGCTATCGTGCTTCTTAGTGTGCCTGTAGAATATTGATTTGTTACTGAATTTTTGGTGACATTCGGGACATTCGTAAGATAAATAATGCGCTTGTCTTTTATGATCGTAGAGTAATTTTTGCGTCCCGTACTTCTGCCCGCAATCTGAGCAAGTGTATTGTCTCGGACCTTTTGATAAACTATCGCTTGATTTTAAAACGTCACACCACTCTACACCCGTTGGAGTGGAATGAGCGTCTCGGTGAGACTGGAGGGAATTCTCGCAAGTGAAAATTATTTGGCAGATGTGACATTCGTAAGATACGGCACTGTCGCTTGTACATAGTTCTTTCTTTATATTCAAAACTATCTTTTCTTCGACGTTTCTTCCTCCACCTTCGACATTCCTGTCTCTGTCAAAGTTGTTCTCTATTTTTATGTTCACTTCTCTTTTAAGACTTCGCCTCTTCCTTTTTGCCGGAGTGTAATTAAAATCTTTCTCTTCCTTCACCTCGGTTAATTCAGTGTCGTACGCATCATTCAGTGTGAGATATCTATTTTTCAAATGTCTCCTATTATGTTTGTCCAAATCTTCTTTCGTTGTAAATTTTTTCGAACATACTCCACACACTACTTCACTGTCATTCTTCTGTACCAAGACTTGATCTGTATCCACATCGCTATCTTTTTTATGTTCGTCTGACGGAAGCTTATCTGTATCCGCATCGTTATCCATTTCCTGCTCTTCTGTATTCACATCGCTGTCCATATCCTGTTCCGCTGATGGGAGCTGATCTGTATCCATATTATATTCTTCCGATGGGAGTTTATCTGTATATATGTCACTTTCATTTAGAAGCAGATCAAATAAATTTATCGGCCACTTGTCTGGAAACACGGCATATTCTTTCTGACGTGCAATACCTGATCCTTCTGTAGGTAGCTTCTCTCCATCAAAATGCTCTTGCTGGGTATCACCCGCTTTTCTTTCTAATGGCAACTTCTTTTCTTTTGGTTCATCTTCTGCTGCGATCTTTTCTGGATAAACTCTTTCCCTTTCTAACGGAAGGTTCTCCGGATACAATTGAGATTCTTTTAACATTAATACGTCACATTCCCGCAGTTTATCAACTTTCTCTGGATATGTTTCGTATTCTTTAGTTTTTTCCATATCTTCTGATTGATGCTTCACGGGATCTCCTTTTGTTCCTTTGTCTTCCGATTCCGTTTGATGTAACGTAACGTCTGTTTGTACTCTCTCGCAATTTAATATTTCTTTCGTACAAGTGTACACTTCTCCCGCTAAGGTTTCATCATCTCTCGATGTGTCGCAAATGTCTTCTCCCGCTTCGAGGATTTGACACATATTTTCATCACTACCAGAATCTTCCTCCATTTCCTCTTCATCTTCTAAATCCTCTATAATCTGTCCTTCATCATAATCCATTAAATCGATTCCCTCCTCCAAACCCTCTACTCTAATATTGACTATTGTTTTTTCCGATTTGATCTTTTTTGGATATGTTTTAAACAAGTTTTGAATTTGATAATTCTCTAATGTCCCTTTATCCACGTTTTGTTGGTCAACTCCAACTCCCATTTCTTTTCCAGTTCCCATCACATTATTTATTACATTCACCTTCCATTCCTCTTTCTTTCCTGGCTCACCCTCATCAATAGTCACCGTACAATCTTCATTTCTAGATTTTTCAGTGGAACTTTCTTTATTATTCCGGTCCGAGTCTTCTTTTTCGTCCTGATCTTTGTTCTGTATTTCGCATTCATTTTTCATTATCAAAATTTTTTTTTTCTTGAGTAAATGCTCCATTTTTTCTCTACTTATAAATTTTACACGTAAGCCTTTCTTTTTTAATTTTTCTATTTTGCTTTTTGCTATAAAACTCACACATTCCATTTTCCCTTCTCTGTCCTCCTTGCACACATTCTGTTTTATGAAATCCTTTTGAATATCTTTTATCGTATCTTCTTTGGGTGCATCTTTCTTCATCTTTTGTAAATGTACCATTTTGCTTTTTGTTACATCGTCTATACAATGGTTTTTCTTTTGTAAATGTACCATTTTGCTTTTTGTTAGAATGTCTACAAAATTGCCTTTGTTTTGTAAATGTTCTATTTTGCTTATTGTTACATCTTTTACACAATTGTCTTTCTTTTGTAAATGTACCGTTTCGCCTTTTTTTACATCGTCTATACAATTGTTTTTCTGTTGTAAATTTTCTATTTTGTTTATTGTTACATCTTTTACACAATTGTCTTTCTTTTGTAAATGTACCATTTTGCTTTTTGTTAGAATGTCTACAAAATTGCCATTCTTTTGTAAATGGTCTATGCTTATAGTTACATCTTTCAAACAATCGTCTTTCATTTGTAAATGTACCATTTTGCTTTTTCTTACATCGTCTGTATAATTGTTCTTCTGTTGTAAATGTTCTATTTCGTTTGTTACATCTTTTACACAATTGTCTTTCTTTTGTAAATGTACCATTTTGTTTTTTCTAACATTGTTTACAAAATTGTTTTTCTGTTGTAAATATTCAATTTTATTTATTGTAACATCTTTTATACTGTTATTGTCTTTCTTTTGTAAATGTACCATTTTGCTTTTTGTTATAATGTCTACAAAATTGCCTTTCTTTTGTAAATGTTCTATATTGCTTATTGTTACACCTTTTACACAATTGTCTTTCTTTTGTAAATGTACCGTTTTGCTTTTACTCACATCATCTATACATTTGTTTTTCTGTTGTAAATGTTCTATGTTACTTATTGTTACATCTTTTATACTATTGTCTTTTTTTTGTAAATGTAACATTTTGCTTTTTGTTAGAATGTCTACGAAATTGCTTTTCTTTTGCAAATGTACCGTTTCGCTTTTTCTCACATCGTCTATACATTTGTTTTTCTGTTGTAAATGTTCTACTTCGTTTATTGTTACATCTTTTACACAATTGCCTTCCTTTTGTAAATGCACCATTTTCCTTTTTGTTAGAATGTCTACAAAATTGTCTTTCTTCTGTAAATGTCCTATTTTTCTTTTTGTTAAATAACCTACATTTTGATCTTTATTTTCTAAATGCTCGACTGTATCATTTGTCAAATCTATTGTGCATATGTCCTTTCTTCTTAAATCAATTGTTTTTCCTTTTCTTAGGTCTTTCCGCTTCTCTTTCTCTTCAGCGTGTTCCCTTTTATGCCTCACCAGATCCTCCTCCCACTCCAGGGTCTGATGGCACACATCACACTTCACATTCAGTATCCTCTGATGTGTTAAAGCGTGCGCCCTCAAAGTGTGAACTTTCCTGAAACCTTTGCCACAAATCAAACAAGTGTACGGAGACCTTTTTAAACTGGGTTTCTTATGACTAACCAAGAGGTCGGTGTTCGGAATGACTCGGTGGTCACTATGGATGTTTCTGGTATCTTCTGTTACAGCTTCACAATATTTGCTATGGTTTTGAAAGCCTCGCAGTGATCTGAATACTCGGTCACAATCGCTACAAGTAAAATTGTCTCGATAAGAAGTCTGGCAGATTAATATTGACCCTAATCCGTCCACCGCTTCATTGTTTTCGTTAATGGATAATATTCCCTGTTCATGGTTCGAGTCTAAGGTAGCGGGTGACTGTGGTGACGGCTCCGGGGTGACGATAACTGTGTCAATTTCTTCTTTAATATTGCACTCGAGTATGCCTAAACTAGCGGAAGCTTCCTCGTTCAATTTCTCTCCCTGGATTTGATCCTTGACTTGCAAAGGATTAACACAAAATGTAAAATATTTTTCTTCATCCTCTTCCTTGTGGACCGTGGAGTGATCCATTTTGATTCCGATCTGTAAAAAAAAAAATATATTAATTTCAACGACTCCCTGTTTTAAGATTGTATTTATTAAATTGTGCAGGGCTGGGTGGGTTTGCAAAGTTAGGGGACCAAGGCCTTTTTATTTATTACTTACATAATGTTGTGGAGGGCTGAGTGGGGGTGGAAAGTTAGGGGACCAAGGCCTTCTTATTCATTACTTACATAATATTAATAAAAAGGCAATTTATACAGTGCTGTCAGAAAACTCTCCTTTAATTCAAGATTGTTGTAACCTACAGGGTGTCGCAAAAAATGTATTCATAATTTGAATGATTATAAAGTCTGTATTCATAAACATTCGCAATAAACTACATAAATATATTTTTTTATACTTAGCGCCTGTTTCCAAACTGATGACCATTCTGGTCTAGACATTGCTGGCGATACGAAGCAACGGAATAATTACATTTGGTATTTGGGCGCATTCTCTTCCAATGGTTACTCGTATGGTACGGCATCGATGGTTTCATGTGTTTTAGCATAAACTTTATTCCTGAGAAATAATCCCCAAAAGAAGAAGAGGAACACTACCGTGTTTTACCTACTTCTAGTAGAACTTCAAAATAATCTTTCTTTGTTCAAAACTTTGTCTGGTTTCAGCCATTATTTCTCAACGGTTATATTATAGTTACCAGCTATTAAAGTGTGGATACATTTTTTTGCGACACCCTGTATTTATGAATCTTTGTGCGCCCATCACCAACTGTCTAGGTTTGGGCGCCCATCGCCAACTGTCTAGGTTTGGGCGCCCATCGTCAACTGTTTAGGTTTGGGCGCCCATCGCCAACTGTTTAGATTTGGGCGCGGTTTGGGCGCCCATCGCCAACTGTCTAAGTTTGCCTGTTAACAAATTCAACAATGCCAGTTATTTCTTCAATAGCAGTTTACACTGAGCGTCACCAATATCATTTCTTCGATGTGGCACCATGTTTCCCCACACGGCTTTCACATTTCGGGAGAACCACATTAAATCAGATTTCTCACCAGTTATTGCCGGATAAAATAAAAGAAACTCGACCTTCTGTTATCTAGCGAGATAGCTAATAATAATAAAAGGACAATTTATACATTGCCGTTTACAGAGCAAACTCTCCTCAAGGGTGCTTTAACTCAAAATTCGTACCCACTCATCAATTTTTATAAGACCTCCCAAAAAGGACCATTCTTAAGTGCTTACTAAAGCTGCGTACGCCACCCATATCTCTGATACTAAGAAGTAGACTATTTTACACCACAGGACCAGCAATGACAAAGCTCCGTAATAATATCCCGAACTATTGAATTCATTTGGAACATACTAATTTATTAGATGAAAAAGAAATCGACCTAAAAGTTTTACTTCTCTCCGAAGGAACATCTCTAAGATACAATGGAGACATCCCATTAAGGGACTTGAATACAAAAATACAAAGTTTGAAATTGATCCGTTTGCGACACTTAAGCCAATATAGACTGTTTATATACTCGTATCAGTCTAGCAGCTGCATTGGAAACAGTCTATAATATATACGAGTATATATGTATTATTTGTGTTACAACTACACTCCATGATTTATATCTAAAGTAATATTTATATCAAGATGAGAATGAGATACACAGTAAGTGAGCTAATCATTTCAATTTAAAGTTATGATCGTGTCTATACTTTTGAGGTAGACCGAGAGTTCCCAAAGTGGTCGATATCGACCCCCTGGGGGCCATTTCATTTATCTAGGGGTCGATAGTTTCAATAAAAAAATAGAGGGTCGACGCCAGCAAAAATAGCCCCCCCTTACTACTGCTATTTGTTTGTTACTTCGAAATATCTATGATTCCAATAGGTAACTAATTAAGAATATTTGTATTTATTTTCAATTTACACATTTATTTCATAAATGTAAAAAAAAGAAAAAAAAATCCGTTTGTATTTTTTTGCTTTAATTTTGGTCAGCGCAGATTTCTATATTTAATGTTGCGCAAGATAATGCAACGCATAATCCGTGGCCCTTTTATCTTTTTCAATCCTTAATTACGAGTGATTAAAATGAAAAGATTGTTATCTAGTGAAATATTTAATATCAAGTACTGTACAAACTTATTAATTTGAGTAAGTCAAGTAAATGAATAGAGGGGGGGGAGACGGTTTTAAAAGTTTTTGGTAAAGGGGACTGCGGCCGAATAAAGTTTGGGAACTCTTGAGGTAGACCATTCTAGACTATGGTGTAGATCGACAATGGTACAAGCTCTAGCCCACTATCCCGCCCTATTGGATTGATTTGGGAACTCTTGAGGGAGACCATTCTACACTGTGGTTTTCAGTTTTCCAAAAGTCGCACATAAATAAAAATAATTGGAAATTTTGTTGCAATAATTTTTTCAGTATCTGATTTTACAATGAATTATTAATTTTTTACTTATTAATTTTTTTTGTGAGTGATTGATTTGGATGCAGAGGTACGTATATCATATCGGGTATACATTCCTCTTCCATATCATATCGGGTATACATTCCTCTGCCATATCATATCGGGTATACATTCCTCTTCCATATCATATCGGGTATACATTCCTCTGCCATATCATATCGGGTATACATTCCTCTGCCATATCATATCGGGTATACATTCCTCTTCCATATCATATCGGGTGTACATTCCTCTTCCATTAACCATTATCCTCCCTGTTCAATAGCAGTTTTGTTTCAGAAGTTCTTCAGCGAGCGTAAATATGTGATGATAGCCTTTGCCAGTTCTTCAGCGAGCGTTTGATTTATACAGAACCTATCTGTAAATATGTGATGATAGTCTTTGGCATTTGGAATCATATACATACAATTCAAATAAAATGGAATGTTTGTGACAACACAGCACAGAGCAAGATATTCGTGACAACACAGCACAGAGCAAGATGTCCGTGACAACACAGCACAGAGCAAGATGTCCGTGACAACACAGCACAGAGCAAGATGTCCGTGACAACACAGCACAGAGCAAGGTGTCCGTGACAACACAGCACAGAGCAAGATGTCCGTGACAACACAGCACAGAGTGGACTGAGCAGACTATGGTCTCGAGTCGCGGGTTTCTACCTAACTCGAACGGACATGCTCGCCAGTAAATAATGGTAAGCGACAAGATTACAAAAATCAAGTTTCAAAATGACAAATTAGACAGTTAAGGGTATAATTAAAAAATCTAATACTCAAACAGAATAGTCTTAAAACCTCATACTTTTTAAAATAACATTATTTTTTAATAAAGGTTTCATAAATAAATTTTAAGATTTTATAAAGACTTGTTTTCTTAATATCTCAAAATGTGACACATGCCCCTTACCATTATTTACTGCAGAGTCCGTCAATTGAAAGGGTGGTTCATCGTAACATAAGTCATTCATATCTTCTAGAATATACATTCAACGATTCAAATGAAAAAAGGAAATCAGGACTGCCTTAAACAGCTCATGAAAAAATGTCAATACGTATTTGACACTGGGACCTGCCGGAAACTTTTAGTCGACACTGGACCCCAATTAGTTAAGTTAATTTTAGACATTACAAAATTTTCGTGACCCGGAGATATTATAAATAAAAAACTCGAAGCCTGGAGACTCCGGGTGAAACCACACTGCTCCCATAGCAACAACGGCAAATACGATCTAACACTGTTGTCTTCAATCTAGTAAGCGCATTATTTCTAAGGAAATGTATCCGACATTTCATTAGGACAAAGTTAATATTAATACGTAAGCGGCAATCATCGTTTTGTTTAATTTAACTTAATTAAGTTATAATTCATAAATTTCTGTTGAAAGAATATAATTTCAACTGTCACAATATACTTTAATGTAAACAAACTTATTGAATGATAAAAAGTTTGCTTGTTTTGGTCATTCATTATTTGACAGTTTAAGCTATAATTAGAAATTAAATCACTTACCGGATGATAGAATTATCTTCAGTTGTGATAATTTCAATACAAAATGCAAAAAAATATAGGTTAAAACTACACAATGCCATAAATATTACAATTTAAGAATAGAGGGAAAAACGCTTCCCGAGCGACATCTTAAAACCATAGATTTTCTCTCCTCTCTCTTTGAATAATGGCCGTGAACTCCTATATATGAAGGAGTATACGCCAGTGTCGAGTGATGTCAGCTTCATAGTATCTTGGTAGTTCTATTCATATGGGCGACATGGCGCATCAAGCAACTCGGCCCAGGACTACTGTTATCAAGTGAGATACTATGGAGTTAAACTATTTTACAACTAAACTACATAGTTTACAACTAAGTGAATATTTAGAATAAGATGATATAATAGTTAAATGTATGTGAGCGAGTGAATGATTTGAATTTAATTTTCTATCGATATTTATCATATAGATTATACATATATTTTATTGCAGGTTAATTTTGTTTTTGTTAATAAAATGAGTGATGCTATTCAATATGGAAATTTTATTGAGGCTCAACAGGTGGGGAAGATTTGCGGGGAGTAATATTTTTGTTTGTTTTTTAAAGGACAAATGGGAAGTATTCAGATAACAGGAGAAAAAGATATGTTCAAGATCTCCTTCCTCCTGGCCACACTCACATAAATAAGAGTCCCAGTAGTCTGGCCAGGTGGACAGGGGAACAGCAATGTCCAAAGCGTATTCGGCTTATAGTTGCCGCTTCTCTCCGAGTGCTTCTATAATTGGAAAACCAGGGTTTGATTGGAATGTAGGGTTGAACTAATGCATATCTTTTTTCCCTGGTGCAGTTCGAGGCATTCCAGTAACTTGTCCACTCCTCCATTATCGAATAGCGTGCCAAAGGTAATAAGTCTTGTGCAGATGTGTACTTATATTTGTCTGTATTTCCTGAAGATGTTGCCTCTTTAGCTAGAGTATCTGCTTCTTCGTTACCCGAAATGCCTCGATGACTAGGAACCAAGCCAGGGCGACATCAAGGCCCGCCTCTTCAAGATTGTATATAGTTTCCCTTATATTGGGTCCTTACATGTGAAATTGGCGTTTTGTTTGGGAGGAACATAAAGTTGATTTTTTTTTAATATAATATATTTATTTAATCAAAGTATGTACCATTGCTATCTATGCACTTTTGCCATCTCATAGGTAGTTCATCGATCCCTTTACTAAAAAAACCATTCGGACGGGAATCAATAAAATCTTTGAAGTCGGTTTGGACTGCCCCATCGGAGTTGAATTTTTTCCCTTGCAAGAAGTTATCCAAATTTCGAAAAAAATAGTAATCTGTTGGGGCAAGGTCCGGAGAGTACGGTGGATGTCTTAGACATTCCAATTGAAGCTCTTCTAATTTGGTAGCCGTCTGTTGTGCAGTGTGTGGTCTAGCGTTATCATGAAGCAGCAGTGGCCTAGAGCGATTAACCAGCCTCGGTTGTTTAGCAGCTAGCTTTTCCATCATGGTTTGCAGTTGCTGACAATAGACATCTGCCGTAATCGTCTGGCCAGATTTAAGAAAGCTGTAGTGAACGACACCAGCACTAGTCCACCAAACGCTCACAAGTAACTTTTTTGGAGTCAATTTACGCTTGGGGCATGGTTTGGCTGGTTTGGCAGGGTTCAGCCATTGCGATGAGCGCTTCCGATTATCATACAGGATCCACTTTTCATCACAGGTAATGATTCGATTCAAAATCCCTTCATTATTGTGCCGGTTGAGTAATGCAACGCAGCAGTCAACGCGCGTTTGTTGATTTGCTTCACTCAATTCGTGAGGTACCCACCTTTCAAGCTTTTTCACCTTCCCAATTTGCTTCAAGTGGATTAAAACAGTTTTATCACTAACACCGCAGCCTGCAGCTAACTCGGACGTGGTTTGCGATGGATCCGCTTCCACAATAGCCTTCAATTCTTCATTATCAACTTTGGTCTCCGGCCGTCCACGGGGCTTGTTCTGCAGGTCGAAATTTCCAGAACGAAAACGTTGGAACCAAAAACGTACTGTGTTTTCTTTTGCGGCACCGTCGCCATACACATCATTAATCCTTCGAGCCGTTTCTGCAGCACTGGTGCCACGGTGGAACTCGTACTCGTAAATAACGCGATATTTCAAGTTTTCCATTTTGTAAACTGAGTGACGCAAAGAAAAAAAACAATTGAGGAAAAAACAAATGAATTATAATTTTCGAAACACAAATACTTGAGTAAATAGCTGTATAAATTTTAATTTTAAATTCCTAACCAAAGAGAAGATATTTGAGATCAAAGTTGCCAGTACGGCAAAACGCCGGTTTCGTATGTGGGGACCTAATTTTAAGTGTTATACTATTTGGGGATCGAAATGGGTTCTTTCCTATTGCTTGAAGGGAACTTAGACAATCGGATACAATTAAAGTGTTTGGGATACTTAATTCTAAAGATGTTTGTAATGCTTCCAAGATTGCCAATGTCTCACAAGTGAATGAAGTTGAAAATTTGGGTAGTTTAATTTTTTTCTTGATATTTAAGCTTTCGCAATATATTGCTATTCCTACATGTTCCTCATTAGCAATCTTGGATGCGTCTGTGTAGAAGACAGTCCAGTCACTCCAATGGGTGTTAATGTGGTTGATGAAATCATAATTGGCGTGATAATTCGACTTATCAATACCAAAGGATTCAACAATGCGTGGATTTATAATTAAAGCTTGAAACGGGGTGCAGTATAAAGGAGGAATAGGGGTTTTTTGGACTACCACATTCAACGATGAGAATTTACGATAACTTTGTATTAAAGGGGGGAGTGTTTTGTTTCTCCAAAATATGTTTGTGGGAATGAAATCTGAAAGTGATTTCAATTTACGCAGAAGGGGGTGGGATGTCGTTGTATATATTGAGGAAGTATCGGGTACCTAAGAACTGTCTTCGGAAGCAGAGCGGTGGGTCCACACATTCAACCTGTAGGGCATTTGTCGGCGTAGATTTCATAGCTCCAACTATAATTCGTGAACTCCTATATATGAAGGAGTATACGCCAGTGTCAATATAGATTTTTATTTATTGTTACACAGATAATTTTTTTAAACGTCTTCTTCTGCTTCTTGAATAATGACCGTGAACTCCTATATATGAAGGAATATACAGTCTGTAGCCGAGTTGCTTTTAGTAGACTAAAAGTACTAACAACGGACGCGGCAATTCAACAATGCCGATACGTCGCCCATGTGAACAGAACTAACGAGATATATGGAGTGAACAGCACTCGACACTGACGTATACTCCTTCATATATAGAAGTTTATGGTCATTATTCAAGAAGTGCAGAGTGGTAAATTGCGTATTAGTTATCGTTTTCATTGGAGACTTGGAGAACATTTGTCCGTGTTGGGTGATTGATTTATGGTTTGTATTGTTCACTACATGGTGTTATTGTTGAAGTAGAAAGAAGTCGTTTGATGTGATAGGCGAGGGGTTTTAAAATGATCGTGAGAAGGTTCTTTTTTCTGTCGAGGGAACTCGTCGCCAGTCCAAAGAAAGAAGTCAACTCTCTTCGTAATGGGAATAAAGTACGAACCTACTATAGGAACTGTGTTCCTTAAAGGAGAGATGATGATGATTTGTTGATAAATAAAACTCGTTTTAGATCGCAATGCGGAAAGAGAAATTTAATTGGTAGACGTAGGTATTTATATCATTCTTGAATGTGTGCGGGAATGCGCTCGCGATATGCCGCCGTCTCGTTTCTGCATTCGCAATACGATTAATGTCGTGTGTAGGTATCATCCAGATTTGGGAACTGGCGCGACAGATGTGCTGCCCATTCGCTCTAACATGGAATGCGCTCCACGCCTGACAATGAGTTGAATGACCGGCGTGTGGACCTTGTACTTGTTTGTTTTGAATTGTCAAGGTATGCAAAGGTCGTGTCGCCGGTCATTGACCGAGCGTACGAACGCCACACTACCAATAAAAAATATTTTTCCATGCCATAAATTATAACATTTAAAAAATTAAAGAAAGTTATACACGTATCCCTGGATTATTGCGCTTTCGATTAGTATAATATCCGATTTATGATTTGATCCCACACGGTAAAAAATGTGAGAAGTCTGATTAAATGTGGTTCTCCCGAAAAACATTATGCCACGTTGTAGAAATTATATGATGACGCTCAATGTAAATTGCTGTTGATGAAATAACTGGCATTGGAAGAGAGGTAGGTTTAATTTGCTAATAGACAAACGCAAATAGTTGTCTTATTCATAAATATGTTATAAAAATATGTAAAAAACATTTATAATAGATGAATGGTCTGTGTAAGAATGCGTTCACTTCAGTTCATATTTAAAATTGAATGATAACAACGGCTGTTCAATGCTACAGCTTAGCTAACTGTTCAATGCTACAGCTTAGCTAACTGTTCAATGCTACAGCTTAGCTAACTGTTCAATGCTACAGCTTAGCTAACTGTTCAATGCTACAGCTTAGCTAACTGTTCAATGCTACAGCTTAGCTAACTGTTCAATGCTACAGCTTGGCTAACTGTTCAATGCTACAGCTTAGCTAACTGTTCAATGCTACAGCTTGGCTAACTGTTCAATGCTACAGCTTAGCTAACTGTTCAATGCTACAGCTTAGCTAACTGTTCAATGCTACAGCTTAGCTAACTGTTCAATGCTACCACTTAGCTAACTGTTCAATGCTATAGCTTAGCTAACTTAGCTAACTGGTTATTCACAAAAAAGTAGTAACTGTTTATCTAAATATTAACATTATTATATTTATGTACATACTATAGTATGGTAATTGATAAACTGTTGAGGAATGGAGTTTTTCATTACTGAAACTATATTTAACCCTTCCTGTTCTGTAATGTGTAACTAGTACACATTGCTTCTAAACACTTTAATATCTTTATAAATATAATAAATAATGGGTTCAGATTTTAGGTATTCCTCCGTAATACATTTACGCATTGAATGAAAAAATAATATTAATAATAATTAGCACATATCGGCCACATCAGAGATATTTTGTGAAAATCGGGAATAAATTCACCAATTCAATCAAACGTGTGCCATTGTGTGACGTATGTATATTAATTCTAAAAAAACCGCTATGGGTGAGGAAGCGACGCTATTCACGTCTCACTCTCATTCTACTTCGGCATATGGGAACACAATAAATAGAATCTCAGTTCGCTCGCTTCAGTAACTCGCGGGTATTTATTTGAGGTGGTCTTTTCGCCCGTTTTGTAAACGTCGGCTGATGTTTTTTTTATGTTCTCAGCAATTAAATTTCAATTATTATCACTTTTGACTTCAAATTTAATTAATTTAAGCGATTGGCTATGAATATTCTTACTTTTACGATTCCGTGTATTGAATACATAGCACCGGAACGGGAGGATTTTTTTTAGCACAGGAAGGGAAAGGTTAAGATCCACGCTAAAATAAAAATAAGATCCACACTAAAAGAAAGAATAACTAAATGCACTAGTCGTATTATCGGTAGAATCAGACATAACAAAAAATATGGACTTCAATGATATTGTAGATGTATTTGTAGAGAAGAAGAGAAGGCGTAGATTGTAGTGGTTTGTTGTGTGGCACGAAATACAGCATCATCCAAGGGCATCATCCGAAACGGAAAGAGTTAACAGCATCATCCAAGGGCATCATCCGAAACGGAAACGGGAAGAGTTAACATTTATTTATTGTTTATTATTTGATGATTCAAATTAAAAAGCTGCCCAGGGACGCTGCGCTGTCTATACAAATGGGGCAATGAATATACTCGTACAATATAAATGCTCGTGAATGATTTAAATCTCACATAGAAAAACTCAACGCGTACAAATTGCTGAATTATTTTATGTATTGTAATCTCCGGAAACGGTGATGTTAATTGCCCACCAAGATCTTGTGATCTGACACAGTTGGACTATTTTCTCTGGGGTTACGTCAAAAGCCAGGTCTATAAGAATGACCCCCCCCAATCAATTCCTGAGCTGAAGGACGAAATTATTCGCATTATCGGTGAGTTAGAACCGCAAATTCCACGTTATTGGTGAGTTAGAACCGACATCGAAAATTCTGACAAAAGAGTGGACATCTGTGGAGCTGCAAGAGGTGGACATTTGGCGGATATTGTTTTTTGTATTTAAATATCATATATTATACTTTAATGACCAATAAAAAGTTTTTTGAAATCAAAGCAAATTGTGTGTTTTATTCAAGAATTAAAACAATTTGAATTTAAATAACCGTTCAATTTGAAAGACCCTTTAGATCAGTGTTTCCCAACGTTTTTTGTAGTATGCCCCACCTAAGCCTTTCTAAAATTCTTATGCCTCCTCCTACGTAACGGTGACGCGACAAAGCGATCAAAATACGACTAAGCGGCCGCGACAAAAGGGTTAAACTTTAACCCTTTTGTCGCGGCCGCTTTGTCGTGGAGCCCCTACGTAACATAAACATAATTTTTAATATTAAAAAAATGAATTGTTCACTAAAGAAACTTAAATTATGGGGTTTAGGAAGAAATCAGTAGGAAATAAGCAAACACAGTAAGTAAATTTTCAAAAAATATGTTGGAGAACTGCATCTGAAATCGCATATTACGTCACGGCGTATACGCGACAGCGGAGTGAAGTTAGCTGCGATCCAGATTGCTATAGCTGTTATACTTGTATCATGCTCGTGAGCCACAATATAGAAATATGGTTAACTTAAACTCTGAACGAGTCAATTTTCGAATTGTCCCCTTTAAAAATCAAATTGCCCCCCTGTGTGGTGTGGGCCCCACGTTGGGGAACACGGTTTTAGATCGATTTAAAAAATTTTGAAGCTTAATCAGTTGAAATTTTGAATTATCTAAAATTGGTTTTATTATAATGCCTCATATAATTGCATAATGCCTTTAATTTGGTGGCTCAAATCATCCTAGTTTGGATGGATTGCCTATTTAAAAAAATATATGTAAACTCTGAAGTGTCGAAAATGTTGCAGTTTTCATCTTCAGGGTTTTGTTTATAATAAGTAGATAGGCGCCGGATATCATTTGGTCTATAGCGGAATCTCAACCGAAATGTATGGTAATGGGTTCTTTTTGGCCTTTTTAGCGACCGTAATGTGAGTAAATGGGTCTGCCCCACTACGAGAGAACAAGCGCACAGCTTTGTGAATGCCGCGAGCTTTTCTGAGTTTCAATGAAAACGACAGCCTATTCCCACCGATAGGCTCTTAGCCACTCCTTGAGACTTGTTCATTGACACTGTACTCGTACTCGTATAGACTCATTTCAACAATGCAAAAACATTTATCTTGTACATTATTTTAATATTGCAAGTGCCTATCTACCTTTCAACTGACGATTTGTTTTCCTTAGATAGCGTACCACATGTTTATAAACTGGAATATTCACGTTACACAGTAATGTTAGCTTCTGCATGTTTTGTTTAATTTTTTACGGTCACTGTGTGTCTTGTTTCATTTTCGGCATCACATCATTAGGCTAACTATATCATATAGTAAATTATGAAGGAATAAATAAAAATCGAGTTTTATTGTTTTGTAAAAGTTTAATCTGTCCATATTATATTATAAGAACTTACACACTTTCTATTTACAAAATATTTTATACAACGATCACCACTTGCTATATAATTCTTATTGAAATATCTTTCATTGAAGTCACTTGTTTGTAATAAGTGTACTTAAAATATCTCTCCGAGTTCCACTTGTCTCCAGTTTAAAATGGAATTTAATGGAAGTTTGTTTCGATATGTTGACATTGGACAAAAC
Organism: Odontocerum albicorne; assembly: GCA_949825065.1. Classification (NCBI taxonomy): domain Eukaryota; kingdom Metazoa; phylum Arthropoda; class Insecta; order Trichoptera; family Odontoceridae; genus Odontocerum; species Odontocerum albicorne. Next base: position 140,469 of record OX463867.1, on the reverse strand, counting down.
TGAAAAGTGGAGAATAAATGCTGTTGAAATGTGTGCACTTAGAAAAATGTAATACTCGTATATGGGGTGACAATGTAAGAAATAATAGAGAATGCAGTGGTTAGGGATGAATGTGAACTTAAGGCTGATGTGTTGAGTAAGGTGGAGAAGGAGCACGCTGAGATGGTTTGGGAACGTGGAACGAATGAATAAACAAAAACTAAAAAAAACGAACAAATATACAGTGCAAATGTGAGTGGAAGGCCTAAGAAAGTATGATTGGATTAAGTGTATTATATTTTGAAAGAAGGAAATATAAAAAGTTAGAGAAATCGTACAATCTGTATGAGAAGGTGTATGGATGTAGAAAAGGCGAAAGATTTGTGTCGCGATAGAAAAGTCCAGTTGGCCTACAGTGAAGTCTTAACTGTAACGTGAACTCATAAGTCTGTCCCGGTTCGCGACTGTAACGTGAGTGCATGGGTCCGTCCCGTCACGGAAGAACAAGCGCGTGGCTTCCGCAAAGTTATCGATCATTTGATAATGAAGTATCACGCTGATTTGAGGTGGAATCCGTCGTCTCTGTTAATATTGTTTGGATGATTATATGATATGTATATTTCTATTACTTCTTTGATCGGGTGTGATAACTCTTTGGTTTGATTCGTATTTTTGGTTCAAGTAAGAAACAGCGACCTGTCTCGACGTGTTTTCTCAAACTCTTCATTAATTTATACCTACATAAATACCACCACGTTTCCCTATCGGAGTAGGCAAAAAGGATATAGTGCTTGACTTTCATATCTTGACACACATCCTTAGCCATACAACTTCTATGATTTCTCTGACATAACATAGAAAACGGGTTTTTCTTTTGAAATATTCACTTGATCCAACCATACTTTCCTTGGTCTTCCTCTACGATGCATTCCACTTACATTTTCACTGTATATTTGTTTTTTTAGTCTTAGTTCATTTATTCGTTTCACGTGTCCAAACCATTTCAAAGTGCTCATCTTCATCTTCCTCAACACATCGACCTCAAGTTCACATTCCTCTCTAATCGTTATACTCGTATTTGCCGAGGCTATCTCCTGCCTCCATCAACCCACAACTCCCACTCCAAATGTTTACTGTTTGATGTGTTTGGTACGAGTATATCAGTGTCAGCTTGATACAGTTATGTTTGGTACGAGTATATCAGTGTCAGCTTGATACAGTTATGTTTGGTACGAGTATATCAGTGTCAGCTTGATACAGTTATGTTTGGTACGAGTATATCAGTGTCAGCTTGATACAGTTATGTTTGGTACGAGTATATCAGTGTCAGCTTGATACAGTTATGTTTGGTACGAGTATATCAGTGTCAGCTTGATACAGTTATGTTTGGTACGAGTATATCAGTGTCAGCTTGATACAGTTATGTTTGGTACGAGTATATCAGTGTCAGCTTGATACAGTTATGTTTGGTACGAGTATATCAGTGTCAGCTTGATACAGTTATGTTTGGTACGAGTATATCAGTGTCAGTTTGATACAGTTATGTTAAGTGGGGAAAACAATTTTTAACCAAACAAATTGTAACATTCCTAATTTCGTATTTTGTCCTACATTACCACTGTACCGGACGTATGCGTCACAGAAATTAGGAAATTGGTTTAGTGAAATAATTATTGTATTGTAATGTATCATATGTCTTTTACCATTGCTGCTGTGACTATACAAATATATGTGACCTGTACATATTGTTATCAAATGTTCCTTATGCGTGTCCATAACAAGTAATCACTATAGATGATCGGACACCCCCTGCGCGCGGAAAGCGCGTGGTATGCGTGGTGCTTGCAAGCCGTGACGGCGTACATGGCCGAATCAAGGGGCCTACGACAAGTGATGTGATGATCATAAGGAACGGAAAACGGAAAAAATATATTCTCGTCTACTGTGTTTCTATTTCGACAAACTTCTACCTGCCAATGAGGAACCTCTTCACCGAAAACGCAAGCAGCAAACTGGATTCTCCGAGTATTGACCGGCAGCTATCCACCTATTTTACAATCTTTGTACCGGTGCTGTACAACTATAGTTAGGAAAATGTAGAATGAGTCCTGTGACAGCTCACAAATTTGCCCCAATACAACCTAATGTAATGTATTTACCTAAATAACTTGTTATTTATTAGAATTGTGGCTTATATTAAAGTTGATAAAATAATTAAAATTACTGAACATCGTTACAAGGTTGTATTGGGGCCAATTTGTGAGCTGTCACAGGACTCATCCTACATTTTCCGAACTATAGTCCATGTATTCTACGAAGTACAAATATTTCTCCGCTTAATAATCGATCGTTAAAAAATAATTATCAAAGACTATTTCTTTAAACACTTTGCTCCTTAGAAACACAAACACATCGATGAGGTTAGATTCTAGATTTGCCTATTTTTTTAATATGGTTAAATACTGCAATTACTCGTGTCATCGTTTCGTTCACTTTCCTCCACAGATTCGACTCTCTTAGATGAGTATGCATTTACACTATTCAGTGGCATGTTAGTCCTGTTGGTGACTATTGTTTCAGACCTTCCTGAGATCCTGTACAAGTCTCTATTGCTAATCAAAGAACTCGCAGCGCCACCAGAATCGTGGTTTATTCTTGAATTACTATGGTAGTTCAAAAGCGTATCTTTACTCCATGTTGACGAAGAAGGCTCCATACTGTTAGATGGAACTAATGCTTGTTGGTACATTGCCGGTAGGAACTGTTGGCTCGTATGAGGAACAAATCTCGGAATGTTCGAAGAGAGATGTTCTTGTTTGGAGACCGCGTATAATTGTCTCGGAGGTTCTGATGTCGATTGTATATTTGACGAGAAGCCACCGATGTTTGGTGGTATGCTACCAGCCATATTTGGCGGGATACCGCTCATGTTCGGGGGGATAGATCTGGACCAGTGTGACGGGGTTATCTGGTTGATCGGGAGCTGGTTCGGGCAGTTGAAGATCCACAGCCTGTCGCCCAAGAACATGGGACGAGGGCCGAACACCCCCATGCTGCTGTAGTACTGCTGGGCCAGTAGTTCTACGTCGTTTGTGTATTTTCTCTTCCATTTTGTTCGCCTGTTTTGGAACCATATTTTTATCTGAAAAAAAAGATAAATATTATTGGATTTTTTTTGTTTATTAATTTTATTTTATTGATCAAGTGACCTTTTTGATAAAAAAAAAAGAAATAAAATTAAGCGGTGTTATTTTTTATTATACTCGTTGTATACAGTACAGTCTGGAGGGCATATTGTCATGTGGTAATCTCTTTCAACCAACCAGAAAGATATTTTATTTTACTTTTATTTTATTATAATTTATGGTATTTTATCGACCAATGAAAAAGTTTACAAAAAATACTCAAATTAAAATTTTGTATGGTATAAATACAACTTGTCACACACAATATAAACATTTACATGAATTACATTAAAAAATATCAGAAAGCAGTACGCACATGCACACCACTTAGTATAATATATATAAAATACAAAGTTGAGACAGGTCAAAGCTCAGGTAATCAAAATCCCTAAAAATACAAAAAAAACGAGAAAAATAATAACTGAAGTATACATACGGATAATAAATCCACTTCAATATACAAAAACTATCAAATCAAAACTTCAACCTATTTACAGATATCACGAAAAGTTGGAGAGAAACAAAGTCAACGAAAAGAAACAAAGTCAACAAAAGGATTTATGATTTAAACAAACAAAAACACTCTAAGAGAACTTTTAAAGGCATTAATACTGTCACTAAATATGCCCGAGACTGCAGCAAAGTCATTACCCAATTGATGCAATCTGGGTACAGAAAAATTCGAGCAATACGAGTAGTTCTACAGCTCTCGCACCGGAATGTATTCTGCAGTCTCGTACATCTCGGAGAAATCCGGAAGTCAATCAATTCCAGTTAATTTTTGTTCTTCCTAGTGTCATGTTAGACCCCCCAACATTGACTATCACCTAAGTTATACCAGTCCAATCACGTATATTGCAGAGCTAGGAGATTTGCCTCCTGCCAACACCTCTTCGACCCTCTATCTTGCCTTGGATGATCAGGTGCAGTAATTTGTACTTTGCTCCTCTAAGTACGAGGCGTATCCAGAAAGTAAGTGTACTAAGGCTCTCACGACAGGATGGATTTTATTTTCGACATGTTGGCTACACTTCCGTGTAGCCTGACCCTTCCCCTCCGCAACGAGACCGGTTCGAGGTCAGTACGTTGAGAAGTGTCGACGCGACAACACGTTTCGTGAAAAATGTCAACCCAATCTCCCGCCAAGTTGAATCGAGTGGAGGCCGGGCAAGAGTTTTTGAGGCGCTGCAAACCCTATGGAGATGAATTTCTCCACTCCATCGTTATTGGAAATGAAATTTGGGTTGCACACTACACGCCTGAAACCAAAAGGCAGTCTCAACAGTGGCGTCACACCTCTTCACCCTCCGCCAAAAAGTTCAAAACCACAATTTCAGCCAAGAAAATCATGGCATCCGTGTTTTGGGACTGACAAGGCATAATTTTAATTGAATATATGCCTCAAGGGGAGACCATCAACTCTGCAAGATACTGTGAGACCCTAAAAAAATTGCGGAGGGCGATTCAGAACAAGAGGAGAGGCATGCTGACAAAGGGAGTCTGCCTTCTGCACGACAATGTCAGACGGAACTGCTCGCCTCGTTTAAATGGGATGTCCTGAACCATCCCGCGCATTCCCCTGACCTAGCACCTTCAGATTACTATATCTTTACCTCCCTGAAGCTGCACATGGGTGGAAAAAGGTTTTCAACCGACGAGGAGGTAAATGAGGAGGTGGAGAAGTGGACGGAGGGGTTGGCGGGAAACTACTTCGAGGAAGGCATCAAAAAGTTGATACCCCGCTTCACCACCTGCATTGAGAGGAATGGCGACTATGTCGAAAAATAGCTTACATATGTACTACGGTAACCACGTAATTTTTTTGTTTAAATAAAAAAAATTGTAACCTACAAAAATTCAGTACACTTAGTTTCTGGATATGCCTCGTACATGACCCAAATAAGACACCTTTCGGATTTTAATATTAGTCAGCAACTTTTTTATCAACTTTGGCTCTTTAAAGAACCCTCGTGTTGCTGACCATATCCGTCCAGGGTATCCGTAGCATTCTCCGGTGCATCCACATTTCGAATGCTTCCAGTCGGTTCACACTACCAACTTTGAGGGTCCATGATTCCACTCCATGCAATAACACTGACCAAACGTGGCATTTGACTAAGTTTTTAAATTACTTAATTAACTATCCTAAGTAACATCCAGTTATTTAAGATTGTTAATTATCCCTTTCACTATTTTCAAAAGCAGGATCAAATTAAACATCACTTTATGATCAGGAAGTCTCGCCAAGTTCAGACGCGATAATAACATATTATTGTTAATATCATAATTTCTAAGACTGAGCCTAAATCTGATGTGACACGAAAATCTGTACTGCACCCTCTTCAGGGCATTCGAGTGAGCTGCGTAACAAGGGGTCCAGATATTGGAGCTGTCTTCCAGTTTACTTCTTACCAGAGTGCAATAGAGAATCATGGTTGCATGTACTCCATTGAATTCCTCTGAAGACCAAAACGCTTAAACATTTAGCGGTAATATTTTAAGCATGGATTGAAAAAGTCAGGGCACAGTAAAAAAAACTCCCAGATCTATAATGACGCAAATACTTTCCAACATATCAGAATTTATGTTGTAGTCGAATGTAGTTGGGTTTTTAATTCAATAGAAGCTTATTTTCAGACACTTTTTTCGTGTTGATTGATTCATCAGACACCATGAGTGTAATTAGTTTAGACCCGCTTAGATCTTATAACAATCCCTTACGAATATATCTTTTATCCTACTAAATACCTTGATGCCATCCGCAGAGATCCAGTATTCCAATCCTTTGAAATATGCAGATAATGTGAATAATACTGGTCCCAAATGCAACCCCTGCGGCACGCCACTTGTCGGATTGAATTAAACAGAAAACATTCCTTCAATGTTCAGTCAAGTTTCTCCCAGATAGATGAGACCAATACCGACTTGGCAGGTTTCTCTCGATTCCTAGTTTGGATAACGAGGACTGCAATATTTTATGGTTAACCTTATCGAAGGCTATACCGAAGGTCCGTATATATAGCGCCCACCTGAATGCCAGCATTCAAAGCTTTGGCAATATACTTGGAATATAACATTAATTTCGTTCAATATAAAAAGACCCCTTGAGTGGAAACTAGAATGGAATCCTTTTAAAAAAAAATCTGCGTTTCAACGGGAATCGAACCAGAAACCTCCGGGCTGAGAGACGAACGTTTTACTAACAATACGATGGAGGTTGTCAGTGAACAACACAACAAAACAAATCTATACAATATTTAACGATAAATTGCTTTGTTATTCCACTAATTACATTAATCCTAGTTTCTTGTGTTTCTACCTCCTGTCCCGAGGCTCTCTTCAGGTGGAAACCTCCGGTATAGGATGTAGAAACATGTGTATCGGGTATTATTGTAATTAGTGGAATAACAAAGCCATTTATTGTTGAACATTTTAATATGAAGTTCCACAAAGCAATAGCTGAAATCTTTGACAAATATATATCATACAATTCAATCGATTCGCCCCAGCACTTCCTCACTTTTCTTCTATAAGTTGTCAAATCCATATGAAAATCAATACAATGCTCATATTCATTGCCCAGTCTGTGCCGTTTTGTTATGTAAGAGTTGCTAAAATAATTAGTAGCAATTACTTTACCACGAAAATTTTTTTTTTGCCTTGTGACTTGATTTTTTGATGTTAAGGACTGATCTGCGACTCTGGAACGTATCGACTTAAGTGTTCCCTCTCGCGCTCTTAGAAGACCATTTTCGTTCTACGTTGCTACATTGAGAAGTAACATCGGCTTCTATAACCCAACCCAGCAGAGCAGTAAGAATGTGCCGAGAGTGCAATGCGGTAGCTGACTCCGATGTGCCAAGGTTTAGGGGGATATTAGTTGAGTTGACAGAATACTGAGTTAATTTTTGTGGTTTTACTGCACACTCTTGTTGACTATCTTCTGTTTTAATTTTAAATTAAAATCATCGTTGCAGAATAATGCAGTCTCTAAACATTGAATGCCAATCTCCTGTAAAACCGGCCACCCTTCCCCTGCCTTACCAGTGTCTATACTGTCTCCCCCCTCATGTCCTACCCGTATCTTTATTGTTTTTTCTCCCTCTGCTCTACCCGTGTTTCTACTGTCTCTCTTCCCCTGCCCTATACATGCCTCTACTGTCTCCCTCCCCCTGCCCTATCCGTATATCTATTGTATCCATAACCCTACCCTATCCGTGTCTCTACTGCCTCCTCCTCCTGCCCTACCCATGTCTATACTGCCATCCTCTACATGCCCTACACGTGTATTTACTGTTTCTCTCCCTCTGCTCTACCCGTATTCTACTGTCCCTCCTCCCGCTGCCTCCCTACCTGTGTCTCGGTGAGCCTCAGGGTCCGGGCGAGCTGCAGCCGCTTGGCCACGGACAGGTACTTGTTCCTCTCGAACTCCCCTTCCAGCGCCTTGATCTGCTGCGCCGTGAAGGCCGTGCGGGGCCGCTTCTTCCTACTGTCCGCACTCTCCGTGGACTGCCCGTCTGAAAGGTAAAGGGCACATATTCATTTGTGGAAGATCTTATCAAGAAAAAGAGGAATACTATCCTACAAGGTTTCTTCTAGGTACGTAAGGATACTACCTTCTAAGCGTGAGGAGGAATATGAGAATATCTTCTAATATCTTTAGATTGCTGACGGGAGCAACATTTAATTATACTATTTTGGAAAAAAATATTATACATTATTATACAATATTTCTGACAAAAGTTCGAACACATAAAACAACTTTTGTCAAACCAACCATGATCGATCTTTTAATATAGAAACCAGAACTGACACAACTAGAACAATATTATAGTATCGCATTACATTTTCTTTGTATATAGTACAACCTGGCGGATTTATTGTGGCAACCTCTTACAACCAACCAGAACTATGTTAAAGTGGCCTTAAATGAAAACCAGATTGAAATCATATATTTTTAATCTGGGTTCCAGCGGGATTTGAAACCGCAACCTCCAGGCTGGGAGACAGGCGTCTTACCAACTAGGCCACGGATGTCGTCGCCGGGAAGTTAATATTACGAACCATCGCAGGAAAATCTCTCAGAGACAGGGTCAAAAACTTTCACATTCGACAGTCCTGCAGCACCGAGGATATCGTCAGATGGAACAGGAAGAGAAAGCGGTACTGTGGATAGGATAGGAAGAGATATGATCCTATAACCACCTGGATAGGATGAGAAGAGACAGCATCCCATATACAACGGCGCACGAGATCCCCGTAAGACATCGCATGCCAGGAAGGCAGGAAGCCAGGACAGACTGAATGGTGGAGAGATAGATGATGCTCTACGAGTAGCTTACAAGAATTATTTTTGTAACAACAGATCCGAGATCTACAGCAAGACGAAGAAGAAGATCACTATTTGAGATATAGAAATATTGTACTGTATTACACTTTGGTTGTATACACTACAACCTGGCGAGCTTATTGTCACATGGCAATCTCTTCAAACCAACTAGAAAGATGTTAAAAAGGCCTTAAATGAATACTAGACTGGAATCCAAAGAGAACCGAACTTATAACCTCCGGGCTGAGAGTCACGCGCCTTACCGAATAGGCCACGGAGGTCTGTTGACTTGTTTAAGCTGTAAATAAGTAAAACTAACTTGCCAAGCACTCTTGTATTGCGTCGCGAGCTGTCCCTTTTGAATGGGGCCTCGGATATTGAAAACTTTTCGATTGATGAAAGATTGGAGCAAGTTTACGAATTATGCTAATTGGGTAGAATTACAATATTTTCTTAGATATTGGATGAGTTAAGAGGGGAATCCAACGGCGTGAAGCGATATGAAACAAAGTCAATGGGGCACTGAAACGTATATACTCAAACCGGACAATAACAAAGTTTGCTATGATGATAGTTCACAATAGTATTTTGGTGTTAACTTTGATGTATGGGAGTGAAATGTGGACGTGGAAAAGACTGAGAGAAGCCGAATAAATATTGTAGAAATACATGTATTGAGAAGAATACATGTAGTGACAATGTATGAGATAATACGTAATGAAGTGATAAGGAATGAATGTGAACTTAAGGCTGTTGTTTTAAGTAAGATGAAGAAGAGCACGTTGAGATGATTTGGACATGTGGAGTAACGTTGTTGTGTTTGGTCGTTGTATGAATTAGGGAAACCTGTAATGTGCAAAGCCTCAGGTGGACACAATGGCTAATATGGTAACGTTGTTATGTTTGGTCGTTGTATGAATTAGGGAAACCTGTAATGTGCAAAGCCTCAGGTGGACACAATGGCTAATATGGTAACGTTGTTATGTTTGGTCCTTGTATGAATTAGGGAAACCTGTAATGTGCAAAGCCTCAGGTGGATACAATGGCTAATATGGTAACGTTGTTATGTTTGGTCCTTGTATGAATTAGGGAAACCTGTAATGTGCAAAGCCTCAGGTGGATTCAATGGCTAATATGGTAACGTTGTTATGTTTGGTCCTTGTATGAATTAGGGAAACCTGTAATGTGCAAAGCCTCAGGTGGACACAATGGCTAATATGGTAACGTTGTTATGTTTGGTCGTTGTATGAATTAGGGAAACCTGTAATGTGCAAAGCCTCAGGTGGACACAATGGCTAATATGGTAACGTTGTTATGTTTGGTCCTTGTATGAATTAGGGAAACCTGTAATGTGCAAAGCCTCAGGTGGATACAACGGCTAATATGGTAACGTTGTTATGTTTGGTCCTTGTATGAATTAGAGAAACCTGTAATGTGCAAAGGACTACGAAAAAAAAATTATGAAAAAAAACGAGAAGTTTGCAGTTATTTAATGATTCATTCATATTTTCAAGATTTTTTAGTTATTTCCAATGCGGCTGTGTGCCACCTAATAATATACAACTTCATTTCGAAAGATAAAAAAACCTCTAAAAACTCTGTTTATTGGATAATTCCAGGTAATTAAGTAATAAATTAATGTTTATATGCATTTAATAGGTCGATCTGGCAACACTTGAAAGCGCGGGAAAGCGATAGTTAATAGGTAATGGCGGGGAACATGGCGCTGTTGTGACAGCGCGTTGAGAAAATACGACAAGAAACCGCGGAACACGATGTTGCGGCCATAATCGTGTCAAAATAAAAGACTGCATCGATAAATATGTACTTGACAAATGGTTATACTTTGCTCCGCGCCATTTAGTGAGACGCGCCATTTAGTGAGGGCTGGAGCTGTATAGTAGAGTCCAAGCCGGAGTCGGAGTGCGTGTCGTGGAGATAGTTGGTAGTTAGTATTTCCTTGGGTCGGAGTCGGAGTGCGTGTCGTGGAGATAGTTGGTATTTGGAGTCGGAGTCGGGAGATACTTTTCTAAAATCGATTCCGACTTCAAATCATTTTACATTTTTTAAAACTTATCGGATATATAAATTAAATGACATACATATAGTCATGCCGTATCGCTTGCTGGGTAGACAGAGAGAACAGATCTTCAAGCTTTTCTTACCAAGTATACATATTTCGCCTCCTCTACAATCATACATCTCGTCACGTACAATCCTTTATTATTCATTCTTCTCATTTTACGTCCTTTCAAAATCTAGTCATTTGGTCTAGCCACATTTTCCTCGGTCTATATTTTCCACGCACACCTTGCACTTCTGATTTGCTTAGCCATTATTTCATCTTTCATTCTCTTCACATGCTCAAACTGTGTTAAACATTCTATCTTAATGTCATATTTAAAATATTTCCGGGTGTGATTATCTAGCGCTATGAAAAGTGATTATCACCTTTTCGTAGCGCTAGATAATCACACCCGAAATAGACAATACACCAATAAAGCGCAGATCGCAAGACGTACCCGTGGGAAAAAATATTGCCCTAGGATGGGAACCACTACCTCATCCTCCATATTGTCTCGAAGTTTCTCCAAGTGATTATCACCTTTACTTGACGTCAGATAATTTATTGGTTAATTTCAAACTAACAAGTGTGAAAAGAGATCGTGCTGGAGATACGTTGGATTTGGCAATTCGTATTATTTCGGATCCTTTTTGATGAGCGTGTCTTAGCAGTTTAAATTATATTCGAATTTCTCTCGCCGTGAAGATTATTCCAATCAACATCATCGAAATCAAATTTATGAAGATAAAAACGATATTTTTTTTCTTTTTTATTATATTTATTCTTTAATCTAGATATGCGGGGGTGTGGGATGGAAGCCACCTGATGCCCTTGCGGTCGGGCTCGCCCTACATTGGTGGGGTGTATCTCGGCCGTGGGAATGTTTGTGGGATGAGCCCGGACCTTTTGGTGTACTCTCTCTTGAATGTATTTTTTTTCTTTTTTTGTCATCTACTATATTTATTTTCTGTGTTTATTTTTTTGTATATATTCCTGTTTCTACGTGTTTAAGGGTGTGGGCTGAAAAACATCTGGTGTCCCCGTGGCTGGGTTCGCCCTATATTGGTGGGGTGTATTTTGGCCGAGGGGATGCTATTAGATGAGCCCAGACCTTTTGACAGCTTCTGTGTCTGATTTATTGTCTGCAATTTATGTGTTTTAGAAGTGTTATTCAGGTGTGATCTTGTACATACTATGTTGCTGTCAATAAACCTAATATTTATTTATTTATTATTTATTTATTTATACCAGCAAATGATAACTTATTGAATTTTTATATAAATGGGTGTACACACACACACATACATACTCGTACAGTACCCGGTGGTAAGTAATACACATCGGGCTTAAGAAAGAGACTGTCGGCCATCATCATCATTAATGAATCAAATATTTTAGAAAATTTGTATCATTTTTATTTTTATTCTAAAAATCCTTTTATTCAAGTTTTTTAGTTGGTTAAAAACTGCACAAACTTTTATGGTTACCTAATATTTGTGCAGGCCCCATACCGTATTTCGCGCTCGCGCCACTAGTCAAGAGCACCGGTTTATATTGTTTTTATATATGAACGTCCAATTAAGAAATTAAAGGCGACAGGCAGGGAGAGATGGAGAGGGGGAGATGGGAGAGAAGCGGTCTGAAGGTGGAAATAGCCGCAATGCATCACCCCTCGTCACAATTAGCGTTCCTCGAGGAAGATGTATTTATCACCGCGCTGCGGGGAATCACACTCCGGTTGTTTTAGGAGAGGATATTTTATGGTAACGCCCCCTTTGAGCTGGTGGGTAATTTGTGTGTACTATATCATATTTATAAATGGGTGTTACAGACATCAACAGCAAGATGGAGGAGAGGCGATTGAGATGGTATGGGCACGTTGGACGCAGAGCACCCGATCACATTGTGAACCAGGCAATCTCCATGGATCTTCCTCGAATAACAACCAGAGGAAGACCAAGGAATTCATGGGTGGTGCAAAGAGATAACCTGATGCAGAGGCACGGCCTGGGGGACGTAGTCCGGGACAGAAGAGCATACAACCTGAGGACGAGGAGAGCTGACCCCGACAGTCTTCGCAGACAACGAGTTGGGATGCAGCCAGGGAGAGATATCATATTTATAAATACACCATCACGCCGTCTTCCTGTCAAGATAGCTAGACGAGAGAGCGTCAGACATTCCTTAAGCGACCTCTTCTACATATATACGCCTTCTTATACAGCTCCTACGATTTTTCTGATTTTAGCATTTGAGAAGCTTTATAGATAATATGCAATGCAGCCATCACCTTAATATCCTTATACTCAACTTATACATATTTATTTTATAATATTTTTAACCTTTCAATAATAGTGGATTCGAATCCCGATTTAAAGTGTCCTTGAGGAGAGTCTGCTCTCTAAATGCCCTCGAGGAGAGTCTGTTCTCTAAATGCCCTCGAGGAGAGTCTGTTCTCTAAATGCCCTCGAGGAGAGTCTGCTCTCTAAATGCCCTCGAGGAGAGTCTGTTCTCTAAATGCACTTGAGGAGAGTCTGCTCTCTAAATGCCCTCGAGGAGAGTCTGCTCTCTAAATACCCTTGAGGAGAGTCTACTCTCTAAATGCCCTCGAGGATGGTCTGTTCTCTAAATGCCCTCGAGGAGAGTCTGCTCTCTAAATGCCCTCGAGGAGAGTCTGCTCTCTAAATGCCCTCAAGGAGAGTCTGCTCTCTAAATGCCCTTGAGGAGAGTCTACTATCTAAATGCCCTCGAGGAGAGTCTGTTCTCTAAATGCCCTCGAGAAGAGTCTGCTATCTAAATGCTCTTGAGGAGAGTCTACTCTCTAAATGCCCTCGAGGAGAGTATGTTCTCTAAATGCCCTCGAGGAGTGTCAGTTCTCTAAATACCCTCGAGGAGAGTCTGCTCTCTAAATGCTCTTGAGGAGAGTCTGCTCTCTAAATGCCTTCGAGGAGAGTCTGCTTTCTAAATGTCCTCGAGGAGAGTCTGTTCTCTAAATGCCCTCGAGGAGAGTCTGCTCTATAAATGCCCTTGAGGAGAGTCTACTCTCTAAATGCCCTCAAGGAGAGTCTGTTCTCTAAATGCCCTCGAGGAGAGTCTGTTCTCTTAATGCCCTCGAGAAGAGTCTGCTCTCTAAATACTCTTGAGGAGAGTCTACTCTCTAAATGCCCTCGAGGAGTGTTAGTTCTCTAAATACCCTCGAGGAGAGTCTGCTCTCTAAATGCTCTTGAGGAGAGTCTACTCTCTAAATGACCTCGAGGAGAGTCTGTTCTCTAAATGCCCTCGAGGAGAGTCTACTCTCTAAATGCTTTCGAGGAGAGTCTGCTCTCTAAAGGGCGATAAATTTTTATTTTTATTTTTATTATTATGTACTATATGTAGATGACTTAGGATGTGTATCGCAAAGGGAAAGTGTGACACTCTCTCTTATCTGCCTACCCTGAAAGATAGGCGAATGGAGAAAAGGAATATGAATGAATTCTCAAGAATAAAACAAGACAGCCAGTTTCCCCTCCAGGTGCGTGCATAGTTCTGTTTTAGGACAACCGGAGTGTGAACCGGGCCCGGCCCGGCTGCGAGTGACTCTCATTAAGTGTCATTAATATCGCGCGCCATTATCAGTTGACAGATTCGGGTTTAAAACGGTGTCGGGAACAATATGTCAGCGTGGAAACGGATTTATGACGAAATATTTGTTTCTGTATATTCCCGTAGCTTCGAACTTTTAACATGTTTATTTTGTTTATGGTTTAATAGAAAACAAACAGTCTCTGTAGTCAAATATAGGATAATCATTCATTTTCGTGTTCAAACAATCAATACTCAATGACGCCGCGTGTTTCCGGCAGGAGGCAATAAAGATCCCAGTGTCGCCCCCTATCATTCCCGTTAATCAGGCCTTGCCTAGAGCACGTACCCTAGTCCCGATGTTCTGACAATCTAGTGTGTTGTTTATAGTTAAGGCATTAACGTTGTGGAGGTTTAAAGACATTGTAATTTATTTTTAACAAACACTGTTTATTCCACTTTTTTGTGACGGTATAACCCTACCGGTTTCAAGGCTTTCACCTCATCTTCAGGGGAGCGCAAACAAGACTAAATGCTGTTCGAACTGGCACCGATATAGACACTTCAACGGTTGGAGGCGGGGGGATGAGGAAGGCTAGGTATAATTTCGGCCAGGAGCGGGGAGATTTTGGGGAAATAACTATTCAACAGATGCTCCGATCGGTATACTGACTTAGAAATTTCTAGGGCCTCTAATCTGTCCAATTTATTTCCGTTGCCGCTAATATGTAAGAATTTGGCATCATCGATAGAAATTAGTATTAATTCATAGTGGATCTTGGCCTATTTAAAGATAGATACAAATCATACAATACATAAGAAAGTCAGTATAATGAAAATTAGGAATTAAAACGTCAGTTTAGAGAAAAACAATTTTTCGATTTATAAAAAAGCTATTCGATTTTAAAAAGAACGATTTTACCCCATCCCTTTGAGACATGATATTTCAAACGTCACAGGGACCATGCTACATTTTCTTGAGTATAGTGATCTCCAAGTAGGTCAAGACAGCTGGTCTCTAGTTGCTATATTTTCCGAGAGCTCCATTCAGTCGTCAGGGGTTTTGTTTTTTCATTTTAGAAAACGCGCTTTATCCGTAGGAATCGCCGGTTCTCGAGGTCTTTTCATGAAACGATTCCTGGATTTCTATCTCGATATTGCTGACAGGTGACCATACAAGGGGTGCGGGGTCTTGTATCCCATTCTTGTCAGCTGGAACACTTCTCAAAGGGTCTCATCTCAGGTGGGGCGGTACCGCTCAATTGGTTTATTTAATTTAATGGTGTCGCTTTTGAGCCTCTTGTTATTATCCTCCCGGTTTCGTTCATGGCGACATCGATATGTCCAGCATGTGAGGAGCCTCTGCAGACTGGAACTAAATATTCCGTTGCTGACCAGCAAAGTGCAACAGCTTACACTCTCAATGTGTTTAGTTGCGCTTCCCATGACATCCAAATGAGTTTCCGAAGCTTATTTCAAGCGCTGACTTTGTTTTTATTTAGTATACATTATTTATTTATTGAACACTTTTATTGCAAATATAGTACAATCTGGCGGGCTTGTTGTCAGGTGCCAATATTTTCCAGCCAACCAGACAAAAGTAAATGAAGAAAGTTACGTGGCCGCAAAAAACATTCAAATGACAATGCAACTCCACGAAATTCATGAACACATGACGTGAGCCCACCAAAGACGGACAATCAACCGAATATTCCTTTTCATATAAAGGGAGATATGCTCGTACTATACTCGTAGTATAGTTTCATCAATCAAAGGGAAACGAAGGGGTGGTTTATTTAATCTAGATTAGTGGAACTTTCGTATAAACTTACATTACATAACTATTTACACTAAGTGTATAACACTTGACACGACTATTCACGTTATGAAAAAATAGTTTATAAACTAGGGATGTGTATAGATTAAATACAAAAAAAGAAATGAACAGAAAGAGATAACAAAAGTTAATTAAACAATATAACGCAACATTTAAGAGCGGGTAGAGGTACAATAATAATATCCTAAAAGGGACATATTTATACAGCGCAGTTCACAGAGCGGACTCCTCTCTCCAAGGGCGCTCTAACTAGGGTCTCCGATCCACTATTAGTGGTGGATAAACAATGTATACTAACAAGATATTATATATATATACGAGTACGTAAGTGGAGTGCAAGGGTGGGCAAAGCTGTAAGATGAGGTGAGTTGTACTCACGGGTACCCGCCCCTCTGTGTGTATGCTACGCTACGCTATGTTCAGAATAATACAATTAGAAAGAAGACTTACCGCGGGAAGTGGAACTACTAAGATACGAGTACAATACGAGTACCTTTGTAGATCTTCCGATATGTGATAGTAATATATTAAGCTTTAGGTGGAGTGTAGAGTAGTGCAGTGACTTTAGGTGTAGTGTAGTGTAGTGACTTTAGGTGTAGTGTAGTGTAGTGACTTTAGGTGTAGTGTAGTGTAGTGACTTTAGGTGTAGTGTAGTGTAGTGACTTTAGGTATAGTGTAGTGACTTTAGGTGTAGTGTAGTGACTTGAGGTGTAGTGTAGTGAATTTAGGTGTAGCGTAGTGACTTTAGGTGCAGTGTAGTGAGTAAATGTGTAGTTTAGTGACTTCAGGTGTAACATAGTGACATAAGGTGTAGCGTAGTGGCTTAAGGTATAGCGTGGTGACTTAAGGTGTAGCGTAGTGATTTAAGTTGTAGTGTAGTGACTTAGGGTGTTGTGTGGTGACTTAAGGTGTAGTTTAGTGACTTCAGGTGTAGTGTAGTGACTAAAGGTGTAGCATAGTGACTTAAGGTGTAGTGTAGTGACTTAAGGTGTACCATAGTTTAGTGACTTCGGGTGTAGTGACTAAAGGTGCAGCGTAGTGACTTAAGGTGTAATGTAGTGACTTTAGGTGAAGTGTAGTGTAGAAGACACTACTTTGTTTAGTAAAATACAGTTTATTCTACTTAACATAACGGTATAAACCTACCGGTTTCAAGGTTTTCACCTCATCGTTAGGGGAGCAAAAGACTTGTTTCAGCTGAAACCGGTAGGGCTATACCGTTATATAAAGATATACTCGTATAAACAGTGTTGTAATACACTTTCGTTGTACAGTACAATCTGGCGGAATTATTGCCATGTGGCAATCTCTTCCAACCAACCAAAAAGTTGTTAAAAAGGTCTTAAGTGAAAACCGGACTAGAATCCTGTACAAAAAAATTTGGATTCCAGCAGGATTTGAACCCGCAACCCCCGGGCTGGGAGAAAGGCGTCTTACCAACTAGGCCACGGAGGTCGTCAGTATTTCACTTAACAAATGACAATGTCTTTAAACCTCCGCAGGGTTAATGCCTTAACTATAAATAACTTTATATTTGGATAAGACATAAGATAATTTCTTTTGGGTATTCCATGGGATATATTATATTAACTGTACTGTACTGTATAGTTATTGCAGTTTAATTAATTGATAGGTAATATCAACCCCAGCCCCATCCCCATCCCCATCCCCTACACGAACTTCCGACAAAACAAACTATTTTTCATACAAAAATGTTCACCTGAATATATTCGTATTAATCAAACAAAAAAGACGTAAAATATTGAATTTGTCTTTTTCGTTATGATTTTTACGAGCTTTTGCCGTTGTTCGTCCTGTGTCGTGGAATGGCCTGTCTTTTAGTGTTAGAGATTAGAGTGGCGTGTGCTATTTTAGGAAGTACTTGCGCTATTTTAGGAAGATAACCCTTTTTAGGAGGTCTTATCAAAATTTATAATTCTTTTATGAACACTACACACATACACTACACCTAAAGCCGAACGTGTTACTATCACATGTAAGAACTACAAAGGTTTCTTTGCAGTTCTTCTTCCTTTGGTAAGATTTCTGAACGCTTGAAGACTTGGGGAAGAATTTTATCTAATTACCGCAGCTACCACCACCTCCTCTATTCTTACACTTAACTTATATATATTTATTTTGTATTATTTTTAATCCATCAATAATAGTGGGTCCGAGTCTCGCGTTAGAGCGCCCTTGGGGATAATCTGATATCTAGACGACGCTATATAAACAGTCCATTCATTAATATGTATTATCGAGTCTGGTCTAGTCCAGCCCTGCACCTGGTCTCTGGACCCAACTGCAATACAAAGCAGAAAGTCTATAACAATCTTAACATTTCCTTTCATCTTTTCTAAAAGTCGTTTATTGTAAAGAATGAACGTTTAAAAAGCAGCAAAACGAAATTTATAGTCGCGATAATCGCGCGTAGAGCTGAGAGCCCCGATGCGCGGAGTGGAGAGACGGCCCTGTCCGGTCCGGTCCGGTCCTGTGATATCGCCGCCAGGGCTAATTGGGCCCTGATGGATGGCCGCGAGAATAGATGCGACACTTTTGTGGGCGGCGGCTGTCCATAGTTCGGCTCGCGGCGAATCTAAACTCAATGTACTATCCATAGTCCTTCTCGCAGCGAATGTAAACACAATTCAGGGGACGAAATATAGTAGCTCCCAGCCAGCGCGATATTCACTGGAAGATCAAAATGTTACTTTATTGTTTATGAACGCAATGTCAAGCAAGGACGGAGAAGGAACTATTCAAAGGGATTCCTTCTCATGTGGTGATATACTCGTACTACAGTATAAAACAATATGTCGAAGATCGACTTAAGATCCGACGTCACGGGAGAAGGAAAATGACTCTTAACGCAGTAAGTATAGTATACTTAGAAAGCGGTTTAAGGCCTGGAGTTCAAACAGCCCAGTAAGTTGTCAGTAGTTTTACAGGAAATGTAGAATACAGCCAAACTGTCCTGTGACGCCATTAGATTGGAGAAACCAATCCATCCGAAGATGAGCCGATGTCAGTCTGAGTGGATATCTCTATTATGGGGTGCACGGCGCACTGGGCGCACTGGGCTCACGTACGGAAGGTCGTCGGTTCGAAGCCCATGCTGTGCTAATATCCTCGAATGACAGAGGATTCGTTCCGCCTAGAATACGAGGAAACAAAGATACCTTTGACATTGGTCACATATATTCTTTTAAAAAATATATGTATATGCCAGTGTTCTCCGATCGTCTCGCTATGGTGTCGCCACCCATGAGTTTGCTGGTATGGTATGGTATGCTGGGGTGTATCTCGGTCAGGGGGGATGTTATGAGATGAGTAACTTCTCTCTTAAATGTATTTTCTGCTATTTATCTTGAGATTTATGAGTAAATGTGATTTAGGAGTGTATTTAAATATGTACAAAACTATGTTGCTATCAATAACCTGTATTTATTTATTTAACTCACACAATTAAAAAAAGAATTAATGTTGGAATGTCGATAATGCTGATGGATATATCTTTAGATAATGACGATGGATATATCTTTAGATAATGACGATGGATATATCTTTAGATAATGTCGATGGATATATCTTTAGATAATGTCGATGGATATATCTTTAGATAATGTCGATGGATATATCTTTAGATAATGTCGATGGATATATCTTTAGATAATGTCGATGGATATATCTTTAGATAATGTCGATGGATATATCTTTAGATAATGTCGATGGATATATCTTTAGAAATTAGTTACTCGATCATCATCACAGAACAGTTCCCGGCGGTAAGTAATACACATCGTTTGTAGAGCGTCGTCTCTGTCATTCATACACGTGTTCCGTCGCGATTTGTCAGTCGTTACCGGACCGGACTGCTAGCGCATCGTGCGACAGAGACGACGCTCTACAAACGATGTGTATTACTTACCACCGAATTCTGTACCACAAAATGTGACCTGCGGATTGATTAAGATGGCCGCTAAACAACAAGATTGAAGCTGAAAAGTTAACCATTAAAGCTCCCACAGCCAGAATATAAACAATATGTAAAGCAGACAAATAAAATCTGAGCTAGCGCTTCACCAGCAGAAGGCACCGCTAGTAAATGCACGATTAGAAGGTCCGCTGATTGCTGATGACGTGTCCCACATTAAGACATCACCTGGCGAACTCCACGAAATCGTATACAAATATAATATACGAGTATATGTCTTATTGTCAGGCGGCAATCTCTTCCAACCGACCAGACAAAAATAAATGAAGCAAGTTACATGATTGCAAAAAACATTCAAATTACTCTCCGTTCCTCCGAAATCCGTGAGCATACGCCCACACACACACCTCACGAAGACTGACATTCCTTTTCATCGGATCATCCGAACATTCCTTTTCATATAAAGTTATATATCATCAATCAAAGGAGGAGGTTAGGTTGAAAGTCTGGTGATCTGTTCCCTCTGCCTATTCTGTCAAGGAAATGGCGTGATGGTGTGTAGGTCATTAAATGGTGCTACGGAGACCGGTGTCTGTCCATTCTATAATATTTGACATACTATTGAGAGTAAAGGTAGGTATTAAAGTTTAACTGTAACATCGTCTGACCATTCGGTGGACATGGACATGGTGCCAGTACGAGTATGTGCCATGTTCAGGTCTTAAACCAGGGGGTTTCCAAATTGATTTGGCCCACCGCCCCCTTTTCAGAAAAAAAATACTCAGCGCCCCCCTGGAAATCTACATTCTTTAAACGAACAAACGGAAAGACGCAATGACAAATTAGCGTTCCTTTATGTATCTCTCATATACGAGTATTTGTACTTACGTCCAACACCACACTCGTAGTAAAAAAATGTATTGTAAATGAGACAGACACCTTGATGCTTGTGTAGGGAATACCGTCGTCCCTGAATATTGTCAACACGCACGGTCAACGACCTTTGGACATGCCCAAAGGTCGCATACCAGAACATTAATATTGTTTACCCGAAAATACTATTTACGACACATTCCACAGTAGAAAGAGAACACATCACGCCGTCTCGCCGCTTCGCCAACAAATATTCTATCCACTATATTATTCGCAACGTCTGCGACCACCTCGGCACGCACAGGATTGAGATAAAAATATATTGCGGATCCACTCACGCGCCCCGTTCTAAATATGTATATATACCTACTTATCGATAAATAAAGAATCACTTATTATTAATCACTTGACCATTCATCGCTGTTTACTATTCATTGATTATTCACTCTCACTTTCCGCATTGCTAATCGAGGTTTTTTATTTAAATACCAAACAACAATCATAATCATCAGCACGTCCTACTAGGACATCCGCTAAACTTGAAATTGTAAAATTTATTTTAAAATCAACCATAGTAACATTCGTATTACACAAAGATAGTTATATACGAGTAGAGACGGCGAAGGGTAATATTAAAATAAAATTCGAGAATAACATTTTTATCTTCTCTTATTTTCTTTATTTACGCTTCCACTGTCTCTTATTTTATTCAACGCCCCCCAATCGCACACGAGGCTACTACCGCCCCCCTTGGATCGTTCCAACGCCTCCCTGGGGGTAGTATCCCCCATTTGGGAAGCACTGCTTTTAACTTTTGGATTTTAGTCGTAATGGAGTTTTTTTTAAGTAAGTTCGACTATGGAGCATACAGATTATGAAGTGAATATGGTCGTTAATCTAAAAATAAGGTATTTTGACGCGTCTCTCTCACATTGTGATCTCTTTAGTAATACGTCTGTATTACCGAGGAGATCACATTTTGACGCGTCTCTCTCACATTGTGATCTCTTTAGTAATACGTCTGTATTACCGAGGAGATCACATTTTGATGCGTCTCTCTCACATTGTGATCTCTTTAGTAATACGTCTGTATAACCGAGGAGATCACATTTTGACGCGTCTCTCTCACATTGTGATCTCTTTAGTAATACGTCTGTATTACCGAGGAGATCACATTTTGACGCGTCTCTCTCACATTGTGATCTCTTTAGTAATACGTCTGTATTACCGAGGAGATCACATTTTGACGCGTCTCTCTCACATTGTGATCTCTTTAGTAATACGTCTGTATTACCGAGGAGATCACATTTTGACGCGTCTCTCTCACATTGTGATCTCTTTAGTAATACGTCTGTATTACCGAGGAGATCACATTTTGATGCGTCTCTCTCACATTGTGATCTCTTTAGTAATACGTCTGTATTACCGAGGAGATCACATTTTGATGCGTCTCTCTCACATTGTGATCTCTTTAGTAATACGTCTGTATTACCGAGGAGATCACATTTTGACGCGTCTCTCTCACATTGTGATCTCTTTAGTAATACGTCTGTATTACCGAGGAGATCACATTTTGACGCGTCTCTCTCACATTGTGATCTCTTTAGTAATACGTCTGTATTACCGAGGAGATCACATTTTGATGCGTCTCTCTCACATTGTGATCTCTTTAGTAATACGTCTGTATTACCGAGGAGATCACATTTTGATGCGTCTCTCTCACATTGTGATCTCTTTAGTAATACGTCTGTATTACCGAGGAGATCACATTTTGACGCGTCTCTCTCACATTGTGATCTCTTTAGTAATACGTCTGTATTACCGAGGAGATCACATTTTGACGCGTCTCTCTCACATTGTGATCTCTTTAGTAATACGTCTGTATTACCGAGGAGATCACATTTTGACGCGTCTCTCTCACATTGTGATCTCTTTAGTAATACGTCTGTATTACCGAGGAGATCACATTTTGATGCGTCTCTCTCACATTGTGATCTCTTTAGTAATACGTCTGTATAACCGAGGAGATCACATTTTGACGCGTCTCTCTCACATTGTGATCTCTTTAGTAATACGTCTGTATTACCGAGGAGATCACATTTTGACGCGTCTCTCTCACATTGTGATCTCTTTAGTAATACGTCTGTATTACCGAGGAGATCACATTTTGACGCGTCTCTCTCACATTGTGATCTCTTTAGTAATACATCTGTATTACCGAGATCAAATTTTTATTGTTCATGGAACAAAATTTCATAAAACAACAATAGGAAGATACCATAAATAATATGAAGATGTTGTTTATAGTTAAGGCATTAACGTTGTGGAAGTTTAAAGACATTGTAATTTATTTTTATCAAACACTGTTGATTGTAATTTACATTGTAATTTATTTTTATCAAACAAAAAAAAAGTGGAATAAACAGTGTTTGATAAAAATAAATAACAATAATATGAAGATACCATAAACAATAACCACTGTCAAATCGGTATATGACGTACAAATACTGTTGAACTAAATAAATACATATATGGGTGGATGTTGTGGGATGAGTCCGGACCTTTTAATAGCTTCTCTCTTTAATGTTTATCTTGAGATATACGAGTATGTGCGATGTTTATCTTGAGATATACGAGTATGTGCGATGTTTATCTTGAGATATACGAGTATGTGCGATGTTTATCTTGAGATATACGAGTATGTGCGATGTTTATCTTGAGATATACGAGTATGTGCGATTTCAGAATATTCTTATATACGTGTGTGTGCGCACTGCGCTGTGCTGCTATCAAAGTACCTATATTTATTTATACCGTTACAAAAAGTGGAATAAACAGTGTTTGATAAAACAAATTACAATGTCTTTAAACCTCTACAACGTTAACCCTTCCTTCCCGGTGATGTGTAACTAGTACACATTGCTTCTAAACACTTAAATATCTCTATAAATATAATAAATACTGGGTTCAGATTTTAGGTATTCCTCCGTAATACATTTACGCATTGAATGAAAAAATAATGCTAATAATAATTAGTGCTTATCGGGCACATCAGATATATTTGGTGAAAATCGGGAATAAATTCACCGATACAATCAAACGTGTGCCAGTGTGTGACGTAGGTATATTCATTCTAAAAAATTATATTAATAATAAATAGCACTTATCGGCCACATCAGAGATATTTTGTGAAAATCGGGAATAAATTCACCGATACAATCAAACGTGTGCCAGTGTGTGACGTAGGTATATTCATTCTAAAACTCGCAATGGGTGAGGAAGCGACGCTATTCACGTCTCACTCTCGCTCTACTTCGGTATATGGGAACGCAATAAATAGAATCTCAGTTCGGTTGCTTTTCTCTTTTAGTAGCCAACCGGCTTTCGTTCGAGGTGGTCGCTCCGTCCGTTTTGTGAACGTCGTCCGATGTTTTTTTTCTTAATGTTTTCAGCAATTAAATTTCAATTATTTTCCCTTTTGATTTCAAATTTAATTAATTTAAGCGATTGGCTATGAATATTCTTATTTTTCCGATTTTAAATCGCTCATGTTTACACATGTATTGATGTGTATTGAATACATAGCACCGGAACGAGCGGATTTTTTTAGCACAGCAAAGGAAAGGTTAAAATGGTGAACACTTAATTTTTTTTCTATCATTTATTTATTTTGTGTTTTTTTTTTCTGAACTGAAAACCATCTGGTATTCTCGCGGGTGAGCTCGCTCTATATTGGTGGGGTGTATCTCGGCCGGGGGGATGTTACGAGATGAGCCCGGACCTTTTGAAAGCTTCTCTTTTAATGTATTTTCTGGTATTTATCTTGAGATATATGTGTGATTTAGGAATGTATTTATAGTGTACATACTATGGTGTGTTGCTATAAATAAACCTTAATTAATTAATTATTTATTTATTGAATATGAAGGGTTCCCACGGATCAAGAGAGATTAAGACCTCCGCCAGTATTGTTTGATATCTCTCACAACTTTTCTATTATGACGTTTCCCTCCCATATATCAAGGTTGGCACTAACATCATTTGGTAGATTTTGATTCTTTATATGGTATGTTGTTCAATAAAGGAGGGCGTGTTGGAAGACAAGGGAAATTAAAACACGTATTAATCATTTGATGTATCGGGTCTGGATTGTTGTTATTCCATTTATTCTGGTTTGCCTGATACACAAATATCTAAACTCCAGCACGTTTCCAATGCAGCTGCTCGGCTGATATATGGTAGTCATAAATATTGTCATATTGGTCTGCTTCTAAAGAGTCGACACTGCCTCAAGTGTTATGAAGTGATTGATTTCAAACGGTGTCTTTTTGTATTCAAGTCCCTTAATCGGATGTCTCCATTGTATCGTTCGAATCTGTGTCTAAGCGATGTTGCTTCGGAGAGAAGTGAAACTTTAAGGTCGATTTCTTTTTCATCTAATAAATTGATTGTTTCAAATCAATCAAATACGGCGGAGTATTACGATAGAGATTTTGTTGTTGCTGTTCCTGTGGTATTTAATGGTCTGCCTTCTAGTGTCAGAGATACGGGTGGCGTGTGCAGCTTCAGGAAGTACTTAAAGACAATCCTTTTTTGGAATGTCTTATCAACATTTTTGAGTGGGTTCGAATTCTAAGTTAAATCGCCCTTGAGAAGAGTTTGCTCCCTAAACGGCACTATATAAGCTATCCTTTTTTATTATTTTTATTATAAATTTGTCGAGGTTTCGTGGAATTTGAGTATTTTGACGTTTGCTCGCTCTCGTACCACAGTTAGCGGCCCATTGCTGCACAGGGTAAGGGTAGGGTAGGGTAGGGTACCTGTCCGTCCCGCCCGACCGTTTATCCAAATTGCTGGCAGCCCGATGGGTCATTTATTTCAGGGTGACAACACCGGCCGTGTGGAGTATTTCTGGACTGAATAATACGGACGCCGGTATTTCACCTCAGACACAAACATTTGTAAGTCATTTCTGACAAATTTTTATTTCTTTATGGTCACCATTGAAGATCCGAACGCGTCGAGCGACAAAAATGAATAGTTTTATAAATTATCAAATTATGTTGGAATGGTGAGGAGGGGGGCGGGGTCCTCGACTCGAGACCGAGACCGAGCCCGAGCCAGAGCCCGAGACCGAGCCAGAGCCCGAGACCGAGCCCGAGCCAGAGCCCGAGACCGAGCCAGAGCCCGAGACCGAGCCAGAGCCCGAGACCGAGCCCGAGCCCCTGCACCGCCTGCCACAAATTGCCCATGGATTAGGTTAGTTGTGGAAAAATGCGTCATAAGCGATACTAAATATTGGGAGTCTAAAAGAGTTACTACAGACATTTTATATAGCGCCTTATAAAGAATATACTCTTCTCAGGGGCGTTCTTACTCGGGGCCCTATCCATTATTATTGACAGATTAAAAACATTACAATATTTATATATGATAGTTGAATTTCAGAATGAGAAAGTGGTGGCTGCGGCCATTAGATTAGATATTTCCCCGCATCTAAATATGTTTAAAAAAACATGTTTGGTAAGAAAACCGTGGAAAACTTACCAAGGGAAGTCGAACTACAGGAAAACCTCTGTAGATGTTCTGATTGTATAGAAACGCATTAGACTTTAGGTGTAGTGTAGTGTTTGTGTGAAGTGTTCAATATACCATTATGAGCTTTGATAAGTTCTTATCTTCTTTAAGTTGTTTTCAAATGCTTCCTAAAGCTGCACACTAACAAGTCGTTAATATATAGTATAATACACAACGATGTTAGAAATTGAGGTTACCAAACGAAATTTAGAAAGTAATGATGCGGTGGTAAGGTAAACGTGGGAGAGGGAAAATATAGAAAAGAGCCGAATAGATGCTACAGAAATGCTTGCACTGAGAAGAGGTAATCATGTGGGACAGAATGCGTGTACTCAGAAGGGGTAATCATGTGGGACAGACTGCGTGCACTCCGAAGGGGTAATCACGTGGGACAGAATGCGTGCACTCAGAAGGGGTAGTCATGAGGGACAGAATGCGTGTACTCAGAAGGGGTAATCATGTCAGACAGAATGCGTGCACTCCGAAGGGGTAATCATGTGAGACAGAATACGTGCACTCAGAAGGGGTAGTAATGAGGGACAGAATACGTGTACTCAGAAGGGGTAATCATGTGAGACAGAATGCGTGCACTCCGAAGGGGTAATCATGTGGGACAGAATGCGTGCACTCCGAAGGGGTAATCATGTGAGACAGAATACGTGCACTCAGAAGGGGTAATCACGTGGGACAGAATGCGTGCACTCAGAAGGGGTAGTCATGAGGGACAGAATGCGTGTACTCAGAAGGGGTAATCATGTCAGACAGAATGCGTGCACTCCGAAGGGGTAATCATGTGAGACAGAATACGTGCACTCAGAAGGGGTAGTAATGAGGGACAGAATACGTGTACTCAGAAGGGGTAATCATGTGAGACAGAATGCGTGCACTCCGAAGGGGTAATCATGTGGGACAGAATGCGTGCACTCCGAAGGGGTAATCATGTGAGACAGAATACGTGCACTCAGAAGGGGTAGTCATGAGGGACAGAATGCGTGTACTCAGAAGGGGTAATCATGTGAGACAGAATGCGTGCACTCCGAAGGGGTAATCATGTGGGACAGAATGCGTGCACTCCGAAGGGGTAATCATGTGAGACAGAATACGTGTACTCAGAGGGGGTAATCATGTAGGACAGACTGCGTGCACTCAGAAGGGGTATTCATGTGGGACAGAATGTGTGTACTCAGAAGGGGTAATCATGTGGGACCGAATGCGTGCACTCCGAAGGGGTAATCATGTGAGACAGAATACGCGTACTCAGAGGGGGTAATCATGTAGGACAGACTGCGTGCACTCAGAAGGGGTATTCATGTGGGACAGAATGTGTGTACTCAGAAGGGGTAATCATGTGGGACAGAATAGTATTTCTTACCAAATATGTATTCAGAATGTTTGTTGATGCGGGAAATTACCTAATCTAATGGGCGCAGTCACTACCTTCATATCCTTACACTCAACTTGAATATATTTATTTTGTAATATTTTTAATTTGTCAATAGTATTAGTGGATTCGAGTCCCGAGGACGAGCTTCAATGAGGAGAGTCTATTCTCCAAACGGCGCTATATAAATTGTCCTATTATTATTATTATTATTATTATCTACTTCTTCCTCGACCTCCGTTCATTCCAGATACTAGTATAACATAGGTAGGTAGATATTGTTGTCCTATAACATACAACACATTCCTCTATTGGATCAACCCAACCACTGTTGCATTTATTTTTATTTATTTATATGACGTGACAAGACGTTTTGTACATTAATTACATCATTTATGAAAAAAAAACAAGTAATTTAATGTGGACACACAATTTGTATGGATCTGGGTTTGTTGCCTTTCATTTGTCGTGTTCCCAGTTAACTAGGCTCTTGCCTGTATCTTATAAGAAACATGTAACGTGGAAAAATAAGTTGACGTTTTTTTCTGGTTGTTGATTATATGAGGTATTTAATACTCGTATATCTCAATAAGATCGCCGGATTAAGTCTGTTGGCTCGAGTTCTTGGGTCAGTTGGGTCTTGTAGGTCATGCAGATCCAGATCCGAGAGCGAGAAGGCGCTGTAAGGTGCTTCTTGAAGAGTCTAATTCTTGTGAACGATGTCGTATTGATGTCCCTGCCCCTGGGGTTACAGTAACACTTCCTCTCATTGCGGCTATGTTTTCCAGTGAACGCCCGCTACGAGGACGCATGGCTCGGGTGGGGTGACTATTTGTCCAGAATCGAGCCAATTTCCTCATTTTTTTTTAATTAATCTTCGAATTGATGACTCATGTGTACCATTATTTCGACAAAAAATTTCACGAAGCTTACGAACTGTTTCAGCAAAACTTTCCCCATTTTTATAATGATTTTTGACAATAATAACGCGTTGTTCTTTCGTATAACGTTCCATATTTACTAATCGTAAGATTGGTAAATGGCACATTTGAAAATTTTAGAGCTGCAGCCTTATAAAAAAAATTGCGTGAAATTTAAATCCGGCGGTCTTATTGGGACACCTATCCAATATCTCTTTGCAATTCTCATCAACTTGATAAACATCGAGACTTAATCACATGTATGTATCACGCTAATAAAACCCCACATCATTTATTATTCCCTACATGATGACTTCCGTGGCCTAGTTGGTAAGCCGCCTGTCTCCCAACACGGATGTTGCGGTATCAAATCCCGCTGGAACTCAGATTTTTAAAAAAGGTTTTCAGTCTGGTTTTCATTTAAGACTTCTTTAATTTATTTAACTTGGTTAGAAGAGATTGCCACGTGGCAATACTCCCACTATGTCGTACTGTATACAATGAAAGTGTAATACGATACAGGTTAAAAAGTCCATCCCACAATGTCCCGCACAATAACACAAAAAACACAAACTTTTGTTAGGAGTCGTTCCTCCTGCAAGCCCAAGCCTAAGCACTTAAACTTTTATCGCAATAACAACCATTCGTTTCTGAATTTTATTTTGAACTCGAGTGTCTCACAAGATTGAAGTCAAGTAAGTGCATAAATTATAACATATAATTAAGATTAGTTAAGTAATAAATTTGTATATGGGTAAGCTAGCCTTGACAAATGTTTCTACAATATATTATATTAATTTGTTTAATAAAAAACAAAAAAGATGATAATTTATAAATTATTTTATTTTTTGTAATTTGTTTTATTTAAACACTGTTTATTCCACTTTTTGTAACGGTATAACCCTACCGGTTTCAAGGCTTTCCCCTCATCATCAGGGGAGCACAAACAAGACTGAATTCTGTTCGAACTGGTACCGAGATACACGTTTCTAACGATTAATATTCGGGTTGGGGACTCGGGGTTGAGGGAGGCATGGGACGACCTCGGCGAGCAGCGGATAGATTCTTGGTATATATGTGTTTGCCAGATGTTCACTTCGATGCACTGACTTTCTAGGGCCTCTAATCTGTCAATTTTATTTCCGTTACTACTGATATGTAAGAATTTGGCATCATCGATAGAAAAAGCATGTTTTTCACGCTGACAATGATTAGCCATTTCAGAATAAATTAGAGGATTTGTTAAGGCGGATTTTTGTTCACGGCATCTCTTTTCAAAGGATCTTCCTGTCTTCCCTATATAGAAATTATCACAGTCAGCACATAACAGTGTATACACACCACTGTTGTTAAGTATTTCTTTTTTGCCTTTCCCGTTAAATACAATTTAATATTTTATTGTGTTTTTTAAAGTTGTACGTGTCTGATTCCGTCTTTTATACTTTGTTTTCAATTTGTTTTTGTTTTTCAGTGATTTGTCTTTTGTGTTTGTATTTTTTGCGCAGGACGCACTGTGGTAACATGTAATTTAACGATTTGATACCTGTTTCATTCTAAATATTTTTGTTATATTTGTGTAAAATGAATTTTTGTATATTCTGTCAAACTGAATGTGTGGAGTACTCACTGCTGGTTGTTTTATATTTTTGTTATAAGGTCCATTGTCCCGTTTACTTATAAATAAATATTATTTATCAAATTCTCATTTGTGATTCTTACAAAACAAGTTTAATAGCACATTTTCACACTTTCAAGTCGAAAAAATCTCCTGTGAATATATCTCGCTCATTTCCTGTAACAAACCCCAGCATCCCCTCCCCACTAAACACTAAACACAAATCACTCCCGATAATTACTTCAAAATCAACATATTTTTTTACATTCTCGACTTCCATCCGTATATCATCAAGCCCCGAGACGTTCCCGTTAGAAAATCCCGAAATGTTCCCGCCATTTCCTCTGTCGGATAATTAAGCAATTAACGCTGCCGGCTGACAGCTCGGCCCATAGATAATGTAGCGAGTGGCCGCGCATTGTCTCTGCCGCTGACAAATTCCTGTTTCTCTTCTCATTCTGGGAAGCCCCTCTGAGAGAAACATTTTTTTTCTCTCTGCGCCGTTTGATGCGTATTCTTTGAAATTTAAACATATTTAGAGATATCTTGTCTCGTGGGTTTTAAACTAAATCCATTAGATTTGTCATCAATTATTATCATCCAACGACGAAGTCATCTAAAAATCTGCGATTAAAAACTGCGCGAATAGTTCATTCATTTGTTTCTGTTTATGGACTTTTTTGATCAACCAGACAAAAGTGAATCAAATAAGTTACGAAGGGAGGTCAAT
Organism: Odontocerum albicorne; assembly: GCA_949825065.1. Lineage (NCBI taxonomy): Eukaryota > Metazoa > Arthropoda > Insecta > Trichoptera > Odontoceridae > Odontocerum > Odontocerum albicorne. The sequence continues at coordinate 109,480 of OX463867.1, read as the reverse complement.
AAATTCGCGGAACGAAGGGGTTTAGGAAGGGGGCGGTAGTGCGCATGCGCATGTTTCAATAATATGACTCAATATTAGTACTTATATTCCTTTGGACTTGAAGACTTTGAACTATGATACATTTTGAAGAGCACTCTTCCAGCCTGCCTCAAACGGAATGTATTTAACCGATGCATCTTACCAGTGGCAACATACTCGTAATATGCTTTCTGTGTGAATTATACAGAAGCTCCAGACGACACGACACGACACAACACGGCATGGAGAGGTGCATGCCACTGGTAGGTTATACAAGAAGATACCGCAAACACAATGAGTGTGTAGGGTACCCACGTCCCTAAAATATTGTCAACATGCAGGGTCAACGACCGATGAATCAACCTCTGGATATGGACAATTGTCACATACCAGAACGTCAACACTGTTTACACGAAAATAATATTTACATCGCATTCCAAGGTAGAAAGAGAACATATCACGCCGTCTCGCCGTTTCGACAATAAATACCCTACCCACTGTATTATCCGCAGCGCTTCCGACCACCTCAGCACGCGCAGCAACATCATCAGCACGTCCTACTAGGACACACGCTAAAAGTGGATACGCGTCCAAGCAAAAGTTGACGATGTTATTGAGATCGCAAAAATACCGAAGTGGAAGTGGGCTGGGCACGTCGTCCGAATAACGGACAATCGTTGGACGTATGAAATAAATCAGTGGGGCCCAATAAGAAGAACTAGGCCTGTAAGAAGACCAAAGGCATACGTAAGCGAACATTACGTGGCAGCAATGCGCAAAGGACAGGATTTCTTGGAAACAAAATGGAATGGCCTATATCCTGAAGTGGATTAATGTAGGCTGATAATGATGATTAGTCTATTCACCAAGTTTTAGTTTAGCTTTGACAGTATTGTTTAAGATATCATCGGGAGAGTATGACCAACGTTAATAACATCCCAAGTATGGAAAAACATTAAGTTTCTCATAAAACAAGGAAAAATGACTCAAATCATTTTTGGAATATACGAGTATGTTAATTGTTTACGGGGACTGTTGCTCTGGAAAAACGATAGTTTACAAGTGGTATAGTCTTTTTAAGCTAGGGAGAGAATCGATCGAAGACGACCTCCGACCAGGACGGCCTGTTGAGGTCACTTCTTCAAATATCGTCAAAAAAGTAGAAAAGCTTGTGCTGGAAGATGCCCGACTAAACAAACAATAACAGTTTGCAGAGATGGTTGGAGTATTCGTATCACCTACTCGTACAACCATTTTGAATATCCTCCATCAGAATCTAGGGATGTCAGTGCAGAAGTCAGTGCAAGGTGGGTACGGGTACGGGTGCCCCCGCCCAGCCAGAATGGTCACGCCACTTTAAAAACAACAACGCGTCGAATGTTCACGACAGTTTTTGGACCTCTTGGATTTTGAGCCGAAATGTTACTCTACATGGTAGAAAAATTATTCGAATCCTCATTTATATGTACAAAATTAATGAATATAAAAATCAAAATGAGATATCATCAATAAGAAAGAAGGAAGGAGAAGGGGGAAGGGATGGAGGAGAAGAAGAAAGGAAAAGAATGATATTACATAACTGACTTGAAATTAAGGGAACACGTTACTTTTTACTAAATATAATGTTATGTGTTTCAAGTGAGTGGAGAACGACGAAGAGATAGGCCGAAAGATGAATGGAAATAGTTGAATTGATTGAAAGGTAGGAAGAATGAGAAAAAATAGAGCATTTATGACGAGATGTGTGGATGAGGTTTAAGCGGTGTGCGTGGATATCTGTTGTTTTTGCCCACTTCAAATGGGCGGCATAATTGTATGTGTGTTTTTATGCAGGGCTGTAGAGTCGGGGTCGTAGAGTCGGGGTCGTGGAGTCGGGGTCGTGGAGTCGGGGCCGAGAGATTAAAAAAGACACATTTTGAAACTTATCGGCTACATAAATTATATCGTGAAATTATGAAGTCTCTCTCCGTGGTTGCAGTCCTAAGACTGGTTTGCAGCAATTTGAACTCTTCTCCTCCACTCCCCCCTGTCCTGTGCGGCTCTTTTTAAATCTGTATATGTTGAGCAGCGCACGTCCACCGACAGGTCCTCCAGGTACTCTCGGCGTGGGCGTCCCCTAGAGTTTGTCCCCTCGGTCATACCCTCCATTATGGCATGCAAGAGGCCCTCTTGTCGTATTATATGACCGATCCATCTTGCACGCCTTTCGGACAGGATCCTGAGCAGGTGCCTTCCTCCTTCGATTCGTTGGAGAACCTCTTCATTCGTGATGCGGTCTCTCCAGGAAATTCCTAATAGTCTTCTATAGGACCACATCTCAAAAGCCTCTAGTCTTCGTCTATCTCTTTCGGATAGGCACCATGTCTCGCAGCCGTACATCAAGATACTCCATACATAGGTCTTGATGAGGAGTATTCTCAGTTTTAGGTCTATATTATTTGATTTGATTCTATTATGAAGTACTGTATTGTATTACACTTTCGTTGTATACAGTATAACCTGGCGGGCTTATTCTCATGTGGAAATCTCTTTCAACCAACCAGAAAGATGTTAAAGAGGCTTTAAGTGAAAATCAGACTGGAATCCTTTTTTAAAAAAATCTAAGGTTTAACGGGATTTGAACCCGTAACTTCCGGATTGGGAGACAGTCGTCTTTCCAACTAGGCCACGGAGGTCGTCCATTTAGTACGAATAGCGTGTATGTTAGTATGATAAGGAATCCCCGTCGACATTATTTCTTAAAAATCTACATTAAAGTAGTTTCGCCCCGTTATTAAATATTATATAACATACGAGCATGTTATATGTTGTTTAAAAGTCCTATTTATAAAAAACATATCATACGAAATAATCAAAATATTCCAAGTCACATAAAGCCAGCTTTTTACACTAATTTTAATCTCCGGAAACTCTTTTTAATGCGAAAGGCAAAAATGGAATACTTAGCAACAGTGCTGTGTGTATACACTCTTATGTGCTGACTGTGATCATTTCTATATAGGAAAGACAGGAAGATCTTTTGAAAAGAGATTTCGTGAACACAAATCCGCCTTAACAAATCGTCTAATTTATTCTGAAATGGCTAATCATTGTCAGCGTGAAAACCATACTTTTTCTATCGATGATGCCAAATTCTTACATATCAGAAGTAACGGAAATAAATTGGACAGATTAGAGACCCTAGAAATTTCCAAGTCAGTGCATCGGTCCAAACATCTGGTAAACAGTTATATCCCAAAAATCTCTCCGCTCTTAGCCAAAATCGTCCCATGCCACCCCTACCCCTCAGTCCCCAGCCGTTGAAGCGTGTATATCGGTATCAGTTCGAACATAATTTAGTCTTGTTTGTGCTCCCCTGAAGATGAGGTGTGCACCTTGAAACCGGTAGGGTTATACCGTTACAAAAAAGTGGAATAAACAGTGTTTGATAAAAATAAATAACGAGTATGTTATGGTTAGCAATATGTGGACTACAATTTATTGGAGTCTAAGTCAAACATAAAACATTTCCTATCCTATCAGCTTTTCTGTGTTTTCGCTGACAATTAATCTGAGGGGATATTAATCTGAGGCGATATTAATCTGAGGGGATATTAATCTGAGGGGATATTAATCTGAGGTGATATTGATCTGAGGTGATATTAATCTGAGGTGATATTAATCTGAGGTGATATTAATCTGAGGGGATTTTAATCTGAGGTGATATTATTCTGAGGTGATATTAATCTGAGGTGATATTAATCTTAGGTGATGTTAGTCTGAGGATATTTGTGGGTTTTCTTTTTAATTTTTTTCTGTCATTTATTAATATTCTGTCTTTTTTTTCTTAATCTACATGTACAAAGGTGTGGGCTGAAAAACATCCGATGTCCTCGCGACCGGACTCATCCTACATGGGTAGGGTGTATCTCGGCCGGGGGGATGTTGTGTGATGAGCCCAGACCTTTTGATAGCATCTCCCTTAAATTTATTTTCGGCTACTTATCTTGAGATATAACATACGAGTATGTGTGCTATTTCGTAATGTATTTACTATATATGTGCACATACTCGTACTCGTACTATGTTGCTATCAATATATTTATTTTTGAAGTCGGATCTTTTTGCCGACTCCACGACTCTGTGCAGTTGGCGTTTCTTTGTTTACAAACGATGTTTGCTTCTCATATTAATCAAATCGCTTTTTTTTTTCAAACTATAAGGTACCTATATTATCTATGATAAAAGATCGGAAGCCAATTTTAATTAATCAAAGCTGAAAGGGATGTGACGTTCATTCAAGAGGGTTCAGAAGAATTATACAAAAATGTGGACGCTTCGTTTCGTAAGACAAGCCCAAGGGGGAGCTGGAACATTAATCAATGATTATTAAGCAAATTGTAGAAGAGGGAACGCGTCCATGAAGGAAGAGGGAAGACGTCCAAGAAGGAAGAGGGAAGACGTCCAAAAAGGAAGAGGAAAGACGTCTAAGAAGGAAGAGAGAAGGCGTCCATGAAGGAAGAGAGAAGGCGTCGAAGAAGGATGAGGGAAGGCTTCCAAGAAGGAAGGATCCGAGAAACTTTGACTGAATCCTGGGTAAGATCAAGAGGGGGAACAGTCGAGACCGCAGCTCGGATCGGGGTGCAGCGCGCAGGACTCGATTTGATTGAATGTGCTAAAAATTGTAAAAATTATCAAGTTCCTTACATGTCGAGAACCAGAGAACCAGAGAACCAGAGAACCAGAGACCCAGAGACCTAGAGACCTAGAGACCTAGTGACAGTATATTTCTAAGAAAAATATTTGTAACTAACTGGGCGCATATTTTTCAACTTTTAAAAATATCAAAATACACAATAAGGTAATAACAAATTTGTAATAATAAAAAACGGTAATAACAAATCTGTCGTCGTATGTATTCGTCATCGTTGCTGGGCCTTGTAATCGAGGATATTCTCATCATTCCAACATCAATTGGATTGGAAGGCGAAGCTGTATCGTGGAGTTGTTTCTCATTAAGTGAGTGAGCCGTTGCACACCAGCAAACTCACCGGCCACACCGCTGTACTGGATCCGATAGTATATCTGAAGTGAGACGATAGGAGTACATCGGCATGTTGTTTTATTATGTGAGTGTGCCTTGCACACCAGCAAACTCACCGGCCACACCGCTGTACTGGATCCAGTAGTATATCTGATGTGAGACGATAGGAGCATTGTGTTTTTTCTCTTCTTTTGAAAGAATAAATATGACCGAAGTCATATGTATTCTTATACCCCCGAATACTAGGTGGAAACAAATGACCGTGTCATTCGAGGGGAGTAACAAAGCGCAAGGTTCGAACTAGCGACCTTCCGCACGGAAGTCCAGTGCGTTACCGCGCAGCCATGCACCTCAATGTATGCATTAGACCAGGCGTGACCAACTCGCAGCCTGCCAGGGGGGGGGTTTGTGCGGCCCGCGAACTATTTTTTTTATAAATCATGAAAGAAATATCAATAGATATATAGAAATATCAATGAATAAAAAGCGCTACATTCTAGATTTTTGACAAGTAGAAGATTCATCATCATCCTGTCGCGTAGCTTATGACAGAGCATCGTGACTGCGATGATAGCTTCTGACGACTTATCTCCATCCACCCCTGCACTCCGCGACTGGAAGGGCAGTTGTTAAGGGTAGTCCAGTTGCGTCTCTCACTTGGTCAGTCCAACGCATTGGGATTCTTCCTCGTGCACGTCTTCCTTCCACGCCTTCAGTAAACATAAACCTCTCTAAATTGTCTTCTTGGCCACGAGCAATTTGCCCTAATAATAATCGGTGGACTTGTCAAAGACATATTGTAGACAATCTGTCGGTGATTCTCAGTTCTTCGAGAATGGAGACGTTAGTCCGTCTTGCTGTCCATGGAATCCGTAACACCCTTCTCCAGCACCACATTACAAATGCATCTATTCTACGTCTCTCGCTTGCTCCCAGAGTCCAAGTCTCCGCGCCATACATGAATATTGCGAAGAGGAGAGCCTTAACTAGGCGCACTTTCCTCGTGATGGTGATGGTTCCGCTCTTCCAAATCTTTTCCAGCTTTGACATCGAATTTTTTGCCATTCCAGTTTGTCTTCTCCCCTCAGCCTGGCATCCTCCGTGAAGAAGATTTATATTAAAATAGAAAAGTTCAAATGTGACAGGTGTCATAAATTATACTAAAATACTCGTATAATGCATTTATAATATGTTTATTTAGGTATTAATGTTAATGTTAACGTTATATGCCAATATGATTATGTTCATTTATTTATATTCAATAAAAAATACAATGGAAGTATTTGTCCGCCGTCATTGTTAAGTGATTTGGGTCATGAAACAAGAGTCACGGGCTCCATTCTCGGTGTCGTTACAATTTTTCCCACTATGATTTCGAGTTGGTAGTATCTACTGTAGAACTGAAGTATTCTACTGTAGAACTGAACACTTCGAGGTAATTTATGTACAGTTTTACACACCTTACTCAATACATATTCAATGGAAAAAAATCTTAATAAAAAAAGCAAGTTTTGTTACGTGAATGGTGCGTTATACGAGTATATAATGTTTTCTTATTTGAGATAAGTTTTTTGGGTCTATCGTTCTAACAGATACCAACAAGGCTCGGGCGTCCCAGGTTCAATTCCTGGCAGATTCACTTCTGGTCTGGTTGTCCTCTTAGACTGTTTTAAATATAAATTCACATTTTTCAATAGATTATATTATCTAACAATGAGAGCTTTAATGACATTTTTTGCGTCAATCTTGTTTCTTAGCACTGTTGTAATTTTTGTGGCCATCTAGATTACACTCTTTGGTACTGCGATGATAAACGAGTCAGTAATTTCCTAATGGAACTCCACTCAGCCTTACATCGGTCCATCTTCGGACCGATAGGCTACTGCAATCTAGTGGCGTCAAAGGATAGTTTTGTTATATTCTCAGTTTTCTCAGAGCAAGTACTGGCCGTTTGCTAGAATGTTTGAAATCCAGGCCTTATGTCGCTATAGTAATTTTCTATAGCTGCGAGTAATTTTCCTTTTCCCGTGACGTCTGGCCTGAAGTCTGTCGTCGCTACCATTCTAATCATATTCAGACGTGAATCTCTTTGGAGAGTTCCTTTAACTATCTGAACTGGTATTTATGAGGTTTGTGCATGACAGCTTACTTGTGGGCGCGCCTGTGTCCGGATGATGGCGCTCTTCCTTCGCCTGTGATATCGGACCTTCAGTCCACTGTCGCTTTTATTTTTTTCACAGTTCAGGTGTGTCGCCACTGGAGAAGGAACCTTTTTGGGCAGTTCTTTCTTCGTCACTATGTGACATCGCGCTCATAAAAAAATAAATACGATTTTGATCTTCTAGTGTAGATCGCGCTGGATGGGGACTTATTTTGTCATCGTGGCTGATTGTGAAATCGAATTTGAGTTTATATTATCAAAAATTCTTAAAGCACTTTTGACCAACACATAGGTACATAGCACTTTACAAAATTGTACCCAAAGAAAGGTTACATTTGATTATAATAATTATTAAAGGCCAATTTATAAAGTGCCGTTTAGAAAGTGAATTCATCTCGCGGGCGCTTTAGCTCGGAATTCGAACCCATAATTGTATTGTATTACAGTTTCGTTGTGTACAAACTGGCGGGCTTATTGACATGCGGCAATCTCTCCAAACCAACCACAAAGATGTTAAAGAGGTCTTAAGTGAAAAACAGACTGAAAACCTTTTTTATTATTTAAAATAATCAGCAATATTTGAACCCGCAACCTCCGGGCTGGGAGTCAAGCGTCTTCCCTACTAGGGCACGAAGGTTATCATAATTATTGATAGATTAAAAACATTAGAAAATAAACATATATAAGTCGAGTGTAAGGATCGGAGTGTAATGTGTAGTGATTGCGCCTTAGTTTAACCTACCGATCGTCTTGGAAGTTTAATCTCCTTGACACGCAACCAAAGTTAATTGAGAAGACAATTTTTACAAAGCGCCGTTTAGAAAGTGAACCCTCGTCAAGGGCGCTCTATCTTAGAACTTGAACTCACTATTATTAAACAAATCACGTCTGGCAGCTACAGCAGCGCCCGAGCGAATCGATTGGTGCACGCATACGATTTTCCGATTGTAGTGATCTTTGAGCTTTTCAAAATAGTGAATATGATAATTGACTGTCCTAAGTTACTGGAATTGGTCGGCTTCCGAGTTCCTACAAGAAATACGGGACTAGAGGATATATTCCGATGCGAGAGTTGTAAAACTACGAGTATTATTATTACCCAGATTGCACCGATTGGGTAATGCCTATGCTGCAGACTCGGACATATTCAGTGACAGTATAAATGCCTTTAATACTTCTCTCAGAGAGCGTTTTTGTTTGTTTAAACCGTAAATCCAATGTCACGGCGTGACTCTCGTTGATTTTTATCTCTCTTTCTTTTTGTTGACTTTTTCTCTCTCAAATTTTTCGAAATCTCTGTTAATGAAGATATGGTATATGTATGTTAATGAAGATATGGTATATGTATGTTAATGAAGATATGGTATATGTATGTTAATGAAGATATGGTATATGTATGTTAATGAAGATATGGTATATGTATGTTAATGAAGATATGGTATATGTATGTTAATGAAGATATGGTATATGTATGTTAATGAAGATATGGTATATGTATGTTAATGAAGATATGGTATATGTATGTTAATGAAGATATGGTATATGTATGTTAATGAAGATATGGTATATGTATGTTAATGAAGATATGGTATATGTATGTTAATGAAGATATGGTATATGTATGTTAATGAAGATATGGTATATGTATGTTAATGAAGATATGATATATGTATGTTAATGAAGATATGGTATATGTATGTTAATGAAGATATGGTATATGTATGTTAATGAAGATATTTATTTATTTTATTTTATTTTCTTAGGAAAACATACAGTGTTTATGTCGGTATTATTACTGATATCTATGGGTTTCGAAACACCATTTAACAGTTTTCGCATATGGTTTCAATATGTACACTTAATTATGTTAGGAGATTGGTAAGAAGGTAGTAGGTAGGCTTTAAGTAATGCTGAAAATTGTTAACCAGGAGACAGTCAGGGATGAGACAGTCAGAGATCCACACCGAACCAGTTCCCGCATATGCGCAATCTAATCGAGTTCGTAGAAGAGTTAAATAAATCGAATTCCGGGAAGTCTTCCAGGTTGTTTACGAAGTTAGATGCTCTTACAAAGAATGAATTTTGTCTGCATTTGGTCGCACTAAAAGGGATGTTCAGCCATTTAGTATGTCTTGCGGAGATTCTGGGGACGTTAAGGTTTATGTTTGAAAGTAATTCTGGGGCATCAATGTGATATTGCGCTATTTTCGTTAATAATATAATATCGGCTAATTTCCGTCTTTCGCGAAGTGGTAGGAGGTGTTGTCGCCTGCATCTGGCCTCGTAATCGTTGTCGTATTCTTTGCATTTAAATTGAAGATACTTGACAAATCTACGTTGGATTGATTCTAGCCTGTTAATATATATAGTATATCGTACTGGGGGTTCCAGATTTGTGAGCCATATTCGAGTATGCTACGGACGTAAGTGCAGTACAGTGTTTTGTTCACTTTAATGCTAGAGAATTGAGAACAAGATCATTTTATAAATCCAAGAGACTTGTTGGCCCTATTTGCTATGTCATCAATATGCTTGTCGTATATAAGTTTAGAGTCGTGAATTACGCCTAGATCTCGTATCTCGTTTACTATTTTGACTGGTTGACCCTTAAGTATGTAGTTAAATTCAATAGGTAAAGATTTACGAGTAAAACAAATAGCATAGCATTTCGTAACATTCAAATCTAATTTGTTCAGGTATGGTAGGTAGATGTATGTTGAAGTTTTGATGTGTTTGTTTTGGTGTATTAGAGTGGATTAATTATACTTTTGTAATTATTATTCGTACGTAGATTCTTTCTATTTGAATGTTAGGAGGACCATTGATTACCTGAGCCTTGACCTGCGAGTGATATGCGCGTGTGTACTGCTTTATTCGTACGTAGATTCTTTCTATTTGAATGTTAGGAGGACCATTGATTACCTGAGCCTTGACCTGCGAGTGATATGCGCGTGTGTACTGCTTTATTCGTACGTAGATTCTTTCTATTTGAATGTTAGGAGGACCATTGATTACCTGAGCCTTGACCTGCGAGTGATATGCGCGTGTGTACTGCTTTATTCGTACGTAGATTCTTTCTATTTGAATGTTAGGAGGACCATTGATTACCTGAGCCTTGACCTGCGAGTGATATGCACGTGTGTACTGCTTTTTGATGTGTTTTTGTATATAATTCATGTAATTTTTGTGACAACTTGTATTTATATTCTAATTTTCTTATTAGTCTTCTAATATTCTGTAATGGCCGATAAGTATCGTACATTGTAATAAAATAAAATTAAATATAATCTGTCTTATTTATAAAGGAATAAAAAAAATGAAACACATACCGTAGGTGTTGCCATCCTCTATCTCAACGTCACCACTGCCCTCGCTGCGCTGTTCCTGCGACGAGTCAGCCGACGGCAAGTTCGGGAAATTACGATATTTTCCAAAATCAACATTCGCCGAATGGCTCGCGAGCATCTCCTCGTAATCGTCGGCGTCCATATCAGAGTTATCCGAAGTGCAAACGTCGCTCTGTCTCGAAACATCGAAATCGTCGAGAGTTTCATTCAAGTTTTGGTCTATTATCATTTCGTCGTATTTTGTCGATGGTTTAACGGTTTCCAAATTTGAAATTGACAGATCGTTCGGTTTATTATTGCCAGAATCGAAATTACTTTTTTCCAATACTTTGCTTTCATCTTGGACTTTTCTAAGATTTTCTTCCGTTTTATTATGATTCGTTTGAGTTTTATTTGCTTCACCGACGTAGTAATTTACAGGTAAATGTGTAGTATGGAATATGTCTTGATTTTGATCTTGAAACGCGCGCGTCTCATGATGATAGTTACGAAAGGTTTTGTAAATATTATCGCAGTTGTCTGTCGGGATATCAGTCGGCCTAGCGCAGCCTGAATGTTGTTTGTTTTCATTGTTATCACTTGACAAGAGATTGTCGATAGAAAATGATATTTTGGATGTATTTTTAATACACTTTTTTCCACTTTGCTGAGACTCTGTAATACTTTTATCGTACATCACTTCGTTCCTCGCTTCTATCACTTCGTTCGAGTCTCTGTTGTCAAAACTTTCCACTGCAGAATTGAGTTTTTCCATTTTAAATTAATTTCTCAGAATTACTTTTTTTAAACTGAGTATAAAAAATCGATATATCTACGATAAATATACCTTTCAAAAGAATCACTCTCTGTTCTACAAACCAACTTGAAAAACAAATATCACGACTAAACACGCATAGATCAAATTAATTATATTTTGAAAGAAGATAATGTAAAATGTAAGAATTGTTTTACAAGGTGTTTGAATGTATATAAGGTGAAATATGTGCGCCACGGTAGAACTTCTAGCGCTCTGCCCTCTCTACCTACCCCGATAAGAAGACGGTGTGTTGGTATGTATGTTACAGTTTTATCAAATCGTTTGAAAACTCCCCATCGCACCGTTTTACGAATATAACAAACTGAATCACTTTTTAAATGTTTATTTTCTTAACGAATTTTGCCTTTTTTAACAATTTATTTTTATTAAGTTTAATTCTATTTTTCTCTCTCTCTCGCACTTGTACATTTGATTTTTGAATTGTAAAATTGAAACAAAATACTTTTTATATGAACTCTGATTAAAATAGGTTTTTCGAAGTATTCATTTAGTTGTGTGTCACTTATCGCGTCTCATTAATCAAATATTTCACAATAAACATTTATTTTTTAAGTTACGAAAATCACAAATTAAATCACCACATCGTTCGAGATCTCAAAATTATTTTCAGAGGGAGGTTTAACTTGAATATACAAGATGAACTTAGACCTTTTGATAGCGCGTGATTTCAACTGTTTCTTATTTAACCTTTATTGATATTATTTATTTTCTTGTAACGCTATCGATAAATGAAATAATTATTACGAAATCAATATCTAAACACTTCAAAAATAGTTTTACTAAAATTTAATGTGATCCGAATTTTCCGTATTTTTCGCATCGATTTTTCAATCGATGCAACACTCGGAAGAGGGTGCAGAACAAATGCGCGGCAAACGGAGACTATTCCATTTCTATCGGCGCTCGAATTGTGTTAAAAGTTAAATCCTCCGCGAAGTAACGAAGTAACGAAATAACGAAATAACGAAATAACGAACGGACAGAATGCGTTAAATGCTCAATAATTTCAGACTAATTTGAACGTTTAAAATTGTATACACGTGAAGATTTCCCTTGATCATCTCGCGGCATCTGTCAGAGTGACGTAAGGAGCGGCCTAGTGCCGCGCCACTTTCGCTCCATTTTTCTCGCGCCACTTTTGATCTTTGGCGCGCATTCGTTTGTTCTAAATTCAAAACTTGTCGCTATTCATTTTCTACGCATTTATTTAGTTTCAAAAGCTGCCATCTGCAATTTTACGGAATATTTTAAGTAACATTTCTCCGAAATTTTTTTTTCAACATTTCTCGAATATTATATATTTTAAGTTTTTATTCAACGCTACCCTGGAGGATGTGTTCAAAAAGCTTGAATGGGAAAATAAAGGAATCTGCGTTAATGGTTCATATCTGAGCCACCTTAGATTTGCAGACGATATTATTACCTTCGCTACACGTCCTGAGGAACTGCAGAGCCAAATACTGGAATTAGCGGAGGCAAGCAAATTAGCAGGTTTAAAAATGAATATTGATAAAACAAAATATATGTTAAACCGCTTTGCTGATGCCACAACTATCCAGGTGGACGGTACACAGCTAGAACAAGTCCAACAATATATCTACTTAGGACAAAGTATTACATTTGAAGACTGTACTTTAAATGAAATAAATAGAAGATCAAAACTAGCTCGGAGTTCCTTTGGACGACTAAATTACATCTTCAAGAGCAAGCTCCCAATCTGCCTCAAACGGAAGGTATTTAACCAATGCATCTAACCAGTACTAACATATGGATGCGAGACTTGGACTTTATCGGTACGAATGTTACAAAAGCTCCAAACAACACAACGCAGCATGGAGAGGTGCATGCTAGGTTATACCAGAAGAGACCGAAAACGTAATGAGTGGATACGAGCCCAAACAAAGGTTGAAGATGTTATAGAGGTTGCAAAAAGACTCAAGTGGAAGTGGGCTGGACATATCGCCCGAGCAACAGACCATCGTTGGACGTATGAAGTAATCCAGTGGTACCCAATAGGTATAAAAAGGTCTGTAAGAAGACCTAAGGCGCGCTGGGTGGACGAAATACGTAAGCATGCAGGTATTATGTGGCAGCAATGTGCAAAGGACAGGATTTTGTGGAGACAACTTGGAGAGGCCTACATCCTGCAGTGGATAGATACAGGCTGATGGTATGGTATGGTATGGTATATATTTTAAGTAACATTTCTCCAGAATATGGAATAGAGTAATTAGGGACGAATGTGAAGAGATAATGAAGAAGGTTGACGGATTAAGCAAAATGAAAAGGAGCGCTCGAAATTATTTTGTCGTGTAGAATGAACAAATTAAGAAAGATTCAAATATACGATGTGTTAATATGAGTGAAACCCGCGAGAGGTAGAGGAAGACCTAAAAAAGTATGGTTCAATGAAGTGAATGATATGTTGATTGAAGGAAATGTAAAAAGAGTTGTTTAAAAAGGCGTATGCACTCGTGTGTAGAGGAGGCGTACGGCGTGTTTAAGATGTGAAAACATACATGGCACATCTGATGGGCTTACTCCTATACAGCAATTCATTCCAACCAACCAGCTTATGTTGGATATGTAGGAGTTGTTTTATGCACGAGTGGTTTGACAATTTTTTTATTATTTATAGTTAAGGTAAGCACACTGTGGTGAGGTGGAGGTTTAAAGACATTGTAATTTGTTTATCAAACACCATCTATTCCTTCTTCTTATTTTATAAAACGGTATAACCTAACCAGTTTCAAGGTTTTCCCTCCATCATCTGGGGGGGGGGGGGGGGGGGGAGGCACAAAAAAACCTGCTCAATATCATCGTAGTCAGTGCATTGTATATTCTCAAGATTTCACCGCTGCTGGCTGAAGTTATCTCCAGCATCCCTCCATCCACAATCCGCAACCCGATTTTTTACCATTAGAAGTGTATATCATATGTCAGTACCAGTTCGAACAAAATTCAGTCTTGTTTGTGCTGCCCTAATGATGAGGGGAAAACCTTGAAACCGGTAGAGTTACCGCTATTTAAAGTTGAATAAACAGTGTTGGACTAAACAAATTACATTTTTTTATTAGAAATCAATATTTTTTTCCTCCTAACAGGATCGAGAAAAGAAGTTCGTTCAAGGATAAGGAAGGGACATAAAAGTTTAAGGAAAGGAGATATAAGGATAAGGAAGGGAGATAAAAAGATAAAGAAGGGTGATAAAAGGACAAGGAAGGGATATTAAATAATAAGGAAGGGAAATAAAAGGATAAGGAAGGGAGATAAAAGATAATTAGGATAAAAGAGTGTTCAAAATAATGAAATCTTTTTTCAATTCTCCTCAGGGCTCGATTCCAATATTTCTCAAAATAAAAAAGTTCTGATCTGGTGCAGAGTTCAAATAGTGTTCAGTACTATTACTAACACGCACAATAATGTACTACGAGTAACATCCCCGGCCACACTTTCATAATATATTTACACAATCATTGCGAACCTGTTGGCGAGTATGATACGAAGTATGCAGGAGGCTCGCTTGTGTCACGAAATCAATTTAGATTAAAAAGCTAATTCAAACTTGGCTAACAATAATACTCGTAAATCCTAAGTTCTATGTATGGCGGACCAACAACAATTGCAATTTTAAATTTAAATTAAGTCTTGCACTCGTACTCCGCCGCATGGTTCATTTATAGTTTATGTAGATGACGTATGTTCATTATAAATATTATACGTTTGATAGCTGAAAAATGGTGGTAAATATAAAACTGCAGTTTTTGCTGCGCAACCCTATATTTATTTGTTTATCAGCATAGAAAGTGGTTTTAAGTTGAAATGAACCCCAATGGAAAATGAAAAAGGGATCCCAACATATGTTTTGTGTATAATATTAAAAATATTAAGTACTACGCGGATTTATACATTCAATAATAATGAGAACAAATATGACATCTTGCTAAGAGTACTCGTACTTCAATAAACATATTATATGAGAAATGGAAAAAAATATCGATACTCGCAAAAGTGTCAAGACTAAAAGTTTTGCAAGGTATGCAACTTTTGGGCCGCTATTTTATTTGGACTTGAATGCATCGCATTTGCTGCGAGGATGTAGTTACGCCACTGATCATAGGTAACACTCTGTCTGATGTTTAGGGAGATACCATACCCTAAATAATACGTTAATAATAATGGTAGCGTAACATATTGTCACCAAATAATGTGAATCATGACCTAGAACCTAGAAGTGGTAACTGACTATTTACTTAGGCTCAACTCTTCTAGATCTTCTTCTTTTCCCTTACCTTATCCTATCCGTTCGAGGTCGGCTGCTAGGACCTTTTCCCTCCATCTCTCTCAGGGATAGTCCGAGTCCAATGCCCCCCCCCCCCACTTTCTTATATAGGCTCTTCTTGGGTTTTTCTCTGCTTTTATTTGAGAGTTTCAAATGTATGGCTGTCTTTAACGTAGACCCTTCATCTCACCTTTGCATGTGCCCATACCAACGTAGTAATGCTTCCCGGGCTTGATCTTCTACAGGTGCCACTTTTATTGTTCCACAAATTCGTTAATTCCGTTTCTTATGCAATCTAGTGACCATTTATTTATTTATTTAACACTTTTATTGCAATACAATCTGGCGGGCTTATAGCCAGGCGGCAATCTCTACCAACCAACCAGACCAAAGTAAATAAAGCAAGTTACATGGTCACATAAATCATTCAAATGACTATCCATAAACACATACGTGAGCATATGCCCACGAACCCCACAAAGACAATCACCCGAACATTATTTTTCATATAAAGTGAGATATCATCAATCAAAAGGAAAGGAAGGGATGGTGGAGAGGAAAGGAAAAGAAAAATCAGGAATGAAACACGTTATTTTACTGACTAGAAATTAAGAGTTTTTTCAGTCGCTTCTTAAAGCATGCCAAGGACGGAGCGAGTCTTATATTGGTTTGTAACTGATTCCAGAGTTTCACTGCATGGACAGAAAAGGACGACGTAAAGAAATAGGAGCGGTGAACTGGAAAGGCCAATAAACAATCTCTGTTTGAGCGTAGCGCTAATCCATGATTGGAAAGACGCTGAAAATTTTCGGCGAGATAAGAGGGTGCGGCGGGACAGTTAAGGATGTTATATAATAGAGACAGTATGTGAATTTGGCGCCTATTTCTAACGTTCAACCAGTTCAATACCCTCTGGTATGAAGTTATATGGTCGTACTTACGTAGGTTAAAAATGAATCTTAGACACACATTTTGAAGACGCTGTAATTTGTCCAGCTGTTCCCCTGTAACATCCAAGTAACATACGTCCGCATAGTCTAGAATCGGAAAGAGCAGAGATTGTACGAGTAAAATGTTGGTTTTAGTTGGAAGGAATCTTTGCAACACTTTAAAGGAATGAAGGCTGAAGAAGATCCTTCGGCTTACCTCATTTATTTGATCTCGCCATGAGAGAGTGTTATCTATTAGCACTCCTAGGACCATATGCATCTCTGCGACATTAAGCAATTGTTCCTCTCTTTTCTTTACAGGCCAACGCTTGGCTCCATTTAGTATAGCGGACCTGATCAATGTCCCGCAAGTCCTGCTCTACTGTTAGCTTTCTGTCACATACTCGTACTCGTATGACCCCCATCGTTTCTCTCCATTTGTTTCAGCCAATTTTTATGATCCAGTCTTGGCTCTGATTGTTTATTGAATCTATTTCCCTCCAAAATTTGTCTCCATTTTTTAATTCTTCCAATATTTCCATAACATAAAACAATATCGTTAGCAAACCTGTCCAAAACGGTAATCGAACCAGCCCCCTCCGGCTCAGAAAAGAGGTGTCATATAAACTAGTCTCTTAACCTTTCCTTCCCGGTGTTGGGTATCTTCTACACGTTGCTTCAAATAACCATCAATATCTCTATAAATATAATAAATACAAGGTTAAGATTTTAGGTATTCCTCCATAATATATTTACGCATTGATTTAAAAAATAATATTAATAATAATCAGAATTTATCGACTACATCGTAAGTATTTTCTGAATATCGGAAACAAATTCGCATTTAAACGCTGTGAGTGCCTCGATCTTGGGTCTTGACGATAGGTGAAAAGTATGCGGGAAGCGCGACACTATATTCGCATCTCACTTTTGCATACGTCACTGAATAGCGAGGGGCGCAATTGTCTCAACCTCGCAAGTGTAAGCCACGCCCGATTTAGCCACCAACCCTGCCGCGCCGCAGTAGCTGTTGAGCTGGCAACGAGACTAGACCTACGCCCGTTCCGTGAGCGGTGCCAGATGGTTTTTTAATGTTTTCAGCAAATAAATCTCAATTATTATAATTTTTAACTTCAATTATAATTAATTCAGGGGATTATCTATGAATGTTCTTATTTTTCCGATTTTAAATCGCAAATTTTTGATCGCGTACTCACTACCCAACACCGGAACAAGCGTTTCATTTTTATCACCGTAAGGGAAGGGTTAAGGTCATCCAAGGTTATTTTATTTCATCGAACGCTCTCGTGAATGTTTAACGTAAGATGAAGAAAGGAGCTTAAAGATGGTTTGGACACGTGGAAAGAATGAATAATGAAAAAATGACTAAGCGAGTAAATAAGTCACAAGTGCGAGGTATGCGTGGAAGAATTAGATCGAAGAAAACGTGGCTGGACCAAAATGGGCCATGTTTTGAAAGAAGGTCAAGTGAAATGTGTGAATAACAGAAGATTATGCATGACGAGATGTATGCATGTGTAGTAGGTGAAAGTTGTGAGCTTGGATAGAAAATTTGGAGATCTGTTCTCTCTGCCTAATCTCTCTGTACGATATGATGTGTATGTGCGTAAAATAATAATTTATATCCAGTTATAATTATGGATACAAGCTTTTGAATTTACACGCGCACATTTGTTCCAAATTTAAATTGCCGTTTCGTAGGCGGACTCGCGGCCGACAATTAACGAGAGTAACGGCCTGTCATTTTATTCGAATGCATTCCAAAATAACCCTTACCATTAGTGTACATTCAGATCACGATCGTCTGCTAACCGTCACACCTTTCAGCAGCGTCACTCTATTCTTCACCACGCTAATATAGCTATTATTACTATCTGACATACAGGCTATTATTGCCCGACAAATGTCTGATCTTTCAGCAGATTTAGTCTCGTCTTAATTACTGCGCGGCCAATGGATGGTCGGGGGGCGTGGCTCGGGAATATCTCCGCTGTCTGTTCCGCTATGGAGACTGACTTATGCGACATTTTTTTTAAAACTTTTTTGTGGTTGTTAATTAGGCAGTCTTTAAATGACAAAGTTATTTTTATTTTAGGAGTTAATTAGGCGTCAGTTTTGGTGTGCAGTGTGAAGGAACACCGAGACAAGTATGGTTGGAACAAGCGAATGCTATTTTAGGAGTTAGTTAGGCGTCAGTTTTGGTGTGCAGTGTGAAGGAACACCGAGACAAGTATGGTTGGAACAAGCGAATGCTATTTTAGGAGTTAGTTAGGCGTCAGTTTTGGTGTGCAGTGTGAAGGAACACCGAGACAAGTATGGTTGGAACAAGCGAATGCTATTTTAGGAGTTAGTTAGGCGTCAGTTTTGGTGTGCAGTGTGAAGGAACACCGAGACAAGTATGGTTGGAACAAGCGAATGCTATTTTAGGAGTTAGTTAGGCGTCAGTTTTGGTGTGCAGTGTGAAGGAACACCGATACAAGTATGGTTGGAACAAGCGAATGCTATTTTTAAAGAAATCGATCCGATAGGCTAACGGTATTGAGTATGATTGGCAGAAATTATTAATATATTGTATATATATTTTATAATATTTTAGTTGTATATATTAGAACTTGGCGGGCTTATTGCCATATGGCAATCTTTTCCAACCGACCAGGGATATGTTACAGAGGCCTTAATTGAAAACCTGACTAAAATTCTTTTTCAGTAAATCTGGGTTCCAAAGAGATTCGAACCTTTAATCCTCCTTGCTTTTTAATGTTCAGATAAATAAACAAAAATAAATGCTGAGGGGTTGAGCTGGGTTGGGTTGGGTTGGGCTGGGCTGGGTTGGGTTGGGTTGGGTTGGGTTGGGTTGGGTTGGGTTGGGTTGGGTTGGGTTGGGTTGGGTTGGGTTGGGTTGGGTTGGGTTGGGTTGGGTTGGGTTGGGTTGGGTTGGGTTGGGTTGGGTTGGGTTGGGTTGGGTTGGGTTGGGTTGGGATGGGTTGGGTTGGGTTGGGTTGGGTTGGGTTGGGTTGATCAAATAGAGAAATGAATTGTATAAGAGCTGTCCTCTTATATACCGGTATTATTTATAATATTATAGTTAAGGCATTAACGCTGTGCAGGTTTAAAGGAATTGTTATTTTTTTAGTAAACCCTGTTTATTCATTTTATATAATGGTATAACTCTACCGGTTTCAAGGTGTTCACTATGGCTGTCTTGTTATATTATGTACCTATATCTGAAATAAATGAATGTCAACTTATTTTTCTACGTTACATGTTTCTTGTAAGATACAGGCAAGAGCCTAGTTAACTGGGAACACGACAATTGAAAGGCAACAAACCCAGATCCATACAAATTGTGTTTCCACATTAAATTACTTGTTTTTTTTTTTCATAAATGATGTAATTATTGTACAAAACGTCTTGTCACGTCATATAAATAAATAAAAATAAATGCAACAGTGGTTGGGTTGATCCAATAGAGGAATGTGTTGTATGTTATAGGACAACAATATCTACCTACCTATGTTATACTAGTATCTGGAATGAACGGAGGTCGAGGAAGAAGTAGATAATAATAATAATAATAATAGGACAATTTATACAGCGCCGTTTGGAGAATAGACTCTCCTCAAGGGGGCTCGTCCTCGGGACTCGAACCCACTAATACTATTGACAAATTAAAAATATTACAAAATAAATATATTCAAGTTGAGTGTAATGATATGAAGGTAGTGACTGCGCCCATTAGATTAGCTAATTTCCCGCATTTGCAAAGGTTCAGAAATATACATTTGGCAAGAAAACCGCAATAAAATTACCAACAGAAGATGAACTACAGAGGCACCTTTGTTGATTTTCCGATATACCTACTTAAGGTGGAGTCCATAAAACATCAGCAATTTCGATGAGAGCTCCCCAATAGTGTAATCTTTAAGCGCTACCTAAAGCTGGACACGTTTTTACATAAATTGTATCGTATTACACTTTCGTTGTAAACAGTACAGCCTGGCGGGCTTATTGCCATGTGGCATTGTTTTCCAACCAATCGGAAAGATTTAAAGAGGCCTTATGTGAAACCCACTCTGGTTCCGGCGGGATTTGAACCCGCAACCTCCGGGCTGGGAGACAGGTATCTTACTAACTAGGTCACGGAGGTCACCCGATGACAATTATATATTTAGGACATTTCTTTTCAAATCCGTTCGCGACGCTTTTTAGAACCGAGCCATTTTTTCGAATCACGCCAATGTGACCGCTTGATCGGTTCTAGTCTACAACAGTTTATTTTCTGTCATAAAATAGATTTAGTTATTGTCACACTGTCGTTATATAATATTATTCTGTTATATTTGATGGATTGACGGGCAGACATCTCTTCTGGGAGGTGTTCATTATCACCAGTAGTTGCATACACAACGCACGCCACATGTCACACGCCACACGCCACAAGCCACACGCCACACGCCACACGCCACACGCTACACGCCTGCTCGGTTACGCAGAGATGACAGAACGCTAGAAACTCTCATTTTTTGGTTGTATATCATAACTTCATACTTTTGTCTGCTCGGTGTGAAGAGATTGCCGCCCGACAATAAACAAACAAGTTAAATAAATAAATAAATGCATACATGCGCTACGCACCGCCTTAAGCCGAATGTGTTACTATTTTATTGGAAGATCTACAAAGCTTAGTACGAGTAGTTTTTCTTTTCTTGGTAAGTTTTCTGCAGTTTTCTTACCAAATATGTGTATCTAAACATATGCAGATGCGGCGAAGTATTTAATCTGACGACCGCACCCACCGGACCGGCCCGGATCCGGTCCATCTAGCCAATAATAATGGATTATAGTGATGTATAGTATTATGCCGGCTATTCAAATGGCACCGGGCATTGTGTAGGCACCGGGAGAGAACACTTACCCGTCTGTGTGTGTACCTACTCGGTTATCCGGGAGGGAGGCTGGTCAACATATGCAGATATTATGTATAGATCTCTCTCTCCCTGGCTCCATCCCAACTCATTGTCTGCGAAGACTGTCGGGGTCAGCTCTCCTCTTTCCAGGTTGTATGCTCTTCTGTCCCGTACTACGTCCCCCAGGCCGTGCCTCTGCATCAGGTTATCTCTTTGCACCACCCATGAATTCCTTGGTCTTCCTCTGGTTGTTATTCGAGGAAGATCCATGGAGATTGCCTGGTTCACAATGTGATCGGGTGCTCTGCGTCCAACGTGCCCGTACCATCTCAATCGCCTCTCCTCCATCTTGCTGTTGATGTCTGTAACACCCAGGCTTCCACGAATGTGTGAGCTTCTTATTTTGTCTCTTAGGGACACACCTGCTGACCATCTTAGCATGCGCATTTCAGCAGTTTCTAGTTGCCTAGAGTAAGAGGTATACATTGTCCAGCATTCGGAGCCATAGAGGAGTGCGGGTCTGACAATTGTTTGGTATACTTTTCCTTTTAACTTTACTGGCATTTTCGGATCACATAGAACTCCCGTCATTGATCTAAACTTCATCCATCCCACACTAATTCAATGTGTTACATCTGCTGCACATCCTCCATCGCTATGGATGAGTGACCCAAGACACTTAAAGGAGTCACAATTTGGTAATGTTTCTCCATCCATTTGCATTAGGGGAGTGACAGCATTTGTGTTCTCGAATGGTAGGTACAGATACTCTGTTTTCTTTCTGCTCAGTCTCAATCCATTGTCCTCCAAGATTCTTCTCCACCTTTCCAGACTATTTTGCAGGTCTTCGTGTTTTTCACTTATTAATACGATATCGTCTGCAAATAGTAGGTATCGATATCGTCTGCAAATAGATATTATGTATAGATCATGAATAAAAAGGTCTGTAACCCCTTCTAAAAATATAATCAAATCATCGTGTAAAAATATGTGCTCTATCCACTTAAAAAATCATTCAAATTATCAAGTAAACGGGAATGTTTAGAATCCCTTCTAAAATACATTCAAATCATCATGTAAAAAGATGGTCTGTAGCCCTTCTAAATATACTCCAATAATCATGCGTAGGGTAAAGGTCTGTAACTCCTTCCAAAATACATTCAAATCATCATGTAAAAAGTTGTACTATATTCTACCCATTTTCAAAAATCATTCAAATCAAGCAAAAGAGATCTAGAAGCCCTTTCAAAATTCATCCAAATAATCTTCTATATAAATAAAAATGTAAATGTTCCTGAAAGAAATTCACCAGACTTTGAGAAGTTATATAAAGTGCGACCATTCCCAAATGAATTGTCAAAAAAAAATCTAAAATGTTTAAAACCAGATTAGTTTTTGGCTAACGATGAATCAATGATAAGATTCAATGACGGATAGTGGCTGAAATAGGTCAGTAGGAATATCAAAAGTATATTTTTTAAATAGAATTTAATTTTATCTCTGTTTATATTTCAAAATCTAGCAAATCGTATGTAGTAATGGAGATTTTTTTTTATTAGTTCCAATCATGTTTGCTTTTCTTTTCTTATTTTCTTTCTTTTCTCTCTTTTCGCTGGTGGTCAATCGAGGATTGTGCATACGTGTTTGTGCGTCATTTCTCATTAATTCTTTTAAAACTGCTTATCTATTTCAATGTATTACTGCCTAACTACTTCCCATTTGTCATTATGTAAAATTTGGACTCCTTTGAGACTTTTCTCTTCTTCTTTTTTTTTTTTTTTCTTTCATCGTTCTTGCTGCCAGTTAACCTGAGGTGGTATATGTGGGTTTACTTTTTATTTTGTTTTCTGCCATACGTTTTTGTTTTTTTTTTTCTCTCTTTTTTATTATATTTATTCTTTAATCTAGATATGTGGGGGTGTGGGATGGAAGCACCCTGATGCCCTTGCGGTCGGTCTCGCCCTACATTGGTGGGGTGTATCTCGGCCGTGGGAATGTTTGTGGGATGAGCCCGGACCTTTTGGTGTATTCTCTCTTGAATGTATTTTTTTCTTTTTTTCTTTTTTGTTATCTACTATATTTATTTTCTGTGTTTATTTTTTTGTATATATTCCTGTTTCTACGTGTTTAAGGGTGTGGGCTGAAAAACATCTGGTGTCCCCGTGGCTGGGTTCGCCCTATATTGGTGGGGTGTGTTTTGGCCGAGGGGATGCTATTAGATGAGCCCAGACCTTTTGACAGCTTCTGTGTTTGATGTATTGTCTGCAATTTATGTGTTTTAGAAGTGTTATTCAGGTGTGATCTTGTACATACTATGTCGCTGTCAATAAACCTAATATTTATTTATTTATTTATATTCTCACATCAATTGCTGGAAATTGGGAACGGAATGGTGCCGGTTGATATGACCTCAGGACGAATTTCATTGCCTCATAACTTCTGCAATTTAGTGATGTCAAAAGAAGAATTGGTTGAAAAAGTATTTCCCAATATTCAAATCAATTATAAGAATCACGATTGGCTGAGTGAACGAGCTATTGTGGCCGCCAAGAACAAAGACGTCTACGAACTTAACAATATTATTCAGTTCCTTTTTTAATGTTTCGCAATTTTATATGTTTTTGTTATAACTTTCTTTCTTCTTTTTCAGTGCAATCGATCTTTCATTTGAATTCAAATCATATCGTGAATTGACCTCTTGGAGTGACGCGATCATTTGCGAGCACGGCGATGAATGCGACAGATTGAGAGTGGCTGAAATACATAAAAAATATTGTATACCCACAAGCATTGTGAAATTTAACGTATTAGAAACGTGTGCTTTCTCTTTTCTTTCTTTTCCATTTAACCAGACTGAGTCACAGCAACGCGTGGCCGGGTACAGCTAGTATTATATAAAAATGTCTGTGACCCCTTTCAAAATTCATCCAAATCATCATGTAAAGAAATGAGTCTGTAATCACTTTTCAAAAAACATTTTCTAACTTTATGAAATGTGTTTTCCGCCAGAAAATAACGAATAAATCATTTTTATTTGAAATAAGCAATGACAGGTGTTAAGAGACTCGGATTTATCTCTTCTCGGCGGGCAGCATCAGGAGCGCAGGAGCAGGACCAGGACCAGGACCAGTGTTGTTATTATTATTATCATGTTATATTATACTCGTATTATCCCGCCAGTGGGCGCAACACACCCGTAAAGCGGCCCACGTCCAGCGAGAGCAAGAGCAATTCATTTGTCTGAAGACATTTTGAAAAGTCACTTTGTTATATTTATGAGCGGAATTATGAGGCACTAATACCGAAGATGATTCATGATCTGCAGTCACGGACTCGGCTAGGAGTGGCTCATATCCCCATTGATGTTTTTTTTCTTATATCATTCAATAACTCGTTATAACTTTGTCATATTTTAATTTTATTGTTTTTTTCTTAGTCTACACGTATAAGGGTGTGGGCTGAAACACACCTGAAGTCCTCGCGGCTGGGCTTGCCCTATATTTGTAGGGTATATCTCGGCCGGGGGGATGTTATAGGACGAGCCCAGACATTTTAATAGCTTCTCTCTTAAATGTTTATCTTGAGATTTGTGGGATTTAGGAATGTATTTATAAATGTACACACTATGGTATGTTGGTATCAAAGAACCTATATTCATTTCCAGTGTAACAAAAAGTGGAATAAACAGTGATTAATTTTCCCTTTTTTTCTTAATTTACATGTACACTTCATTATGGTTATCAGAGAAACTGGAGCAGGTTGATGGGATCTACTCGTATTATCTGGGCAGTATGTTATGTTGTTATGTTGCCGTGTGATGGGAGAGTTATAAGGGACATTGGAAGAAGGGTAGCGACAGGGAACAGCAAAGGTATTGTAGATGGGGAGCACTTTGTGTTATATATTGTACAACAATCGGGCAATATCAACAGTAGTAAAAATAACTATACATAGTACTATTTTCGTGGCCTAGTTGGTAAGACGCCTGTCTCCCAGCCCGGAGGTTGCGGGTTCAACTCCCGCTGGATATAAATTTTTGTAAAAATAATTCCAGTCTGGTTTTTACTTAAGGTATCGTTAACACCTTTTTGGTTGGCTGGAAAAGATTGCCACATAGTCATAATCCCGCCAGGTTGTACTGTTTACAACGATAGTGTAAAACAATTTGTAAAAAAATGTGTGCAGCTTTAGGTAGCTTTTAAAGATTACACTTTTTGGGAGCTCTTATCAAAATTGATGATGTTTTATGGACTCCACCTTAAGCATTGGTATCGGGAGATCAACAGAGGTGCATTTGTAGTTCATCTCCTGTTCTTAAGTTTTCTTGCCAAATTTATATTTCTGAACATTAGCAAATGCGGGGAATTACCTAATTTAATGGCGGCAGTCACTACCTCCGTATCCTTACATTCAACTTGTGCATATCGTATTTACTAAACATTACAATAGTAGTGTGCTGGTGCCCGGTGCCCACCTTGACGTATGGAAATGAAACATGGACTTAAGATTTGGTCAGAAGAAGGAGTAACATTAATGGTGTGGAAATGCGTGCATTAAGGTCAATTTGTCGAGTGTCAATGTATGAAAGAAGACGGAATGAAAACATCAGAAATGAATGCGGATAAAATGATTATGATGAAGACTGAAGATATTTAGACCGTTTGGAGATGAGTTGGACATGTGGAGAGAATGGTTTGGACATGTGGAGAAAATGGATGATGAAAAAATAACTAAACGTATACACAAGTCAGATGTGCAAGGTATTCGTGGAAGAGGTAGACCGAGGAAATCGTGACTGGACCTTCTTCTTCTTCTTGATGTGCCCTGTCAGGTCCCCCCGACGTTGGCAATCACTCTGGCGAAGGCTTCTCTCCATAGTGATATCCTGGGAATGATAATCAGGGTGGTTTCCCGTTGCCTTCCCTGATAGGTGTTTCTGTAGGGGTCACCCTCCCTTAGCCGGGGGGGTCCGGTTTTATGGCGCCGGACACTCGCACATTCATCCTCTCCTATCTGCTATGGCACTGATGGTAATATGCCAGTGACCACATTGCCCAGGGCTCGCGGGGCTTAAGAGGCCACTCGTGGACGCTAGGAGTAGGACTATTGGTAGTGTTGCTGATGGAATGCAACTATGGCGTTACGCGGTATTTTATAGGCACACATTTTCCGGCAAAACATGCACCACCGCGACCCTACCAAACTTTGAGCCCCTGGACTTTGAATGGACCCAATTTGGAAAGTAGGCAAAGCGAGATGTATGAATGTAACATAAGAATGTGCATGACGAGATGCATTAATGCGGAGGAGGCGAAAGTTGTGAGCTTAGATAGACAATTTTGGAGATTTATTCTCTCTGCCTACTCCGCAAAGGACACGGCGTAATGATATGTATTTATGTACATAAAACATGAGGTTAGCTCTTGTCTGATTACTACGAGTATAATACGAGAATATCCGTGACGTTAGGTTAATTCACCTTAAACGCTCAATGGACGCGAGACAGTTAAGGATAACTGCGAAGTGTGTGAATAGCACCAGCCCGGTCCGTATTGCGGACTGCAGACTGCAGACTGCAGACTGCAGACTCCAGACAGAGCGGAGTTGGGGAATCTGGGATAATTAGTGGGGAACAGCGCGCCCAGCCACGCCCACTTCCCGCCGTCCCAGGGCACAGGGCTCCGAAACTGTTGGGGGCGGAATCTAAATTTAACAGTTTTTGTATGATAATTCAATTCAAGTTTAATTAATTTCTTATTAAAAAAGAAGAATTGTGAAATGAGAGATTAGGGAATGTAGTGATAAGGGATGAATGTGAACTTAAGGGTGTTGTGTTGAGTAAGGTGGAGAAGGGCGCGCTGAGATGGAATGGGAATGTACTATAGGTACTAGCCTCAATCCATGGAACTGAAGCCTGGACGTGGGGCAGAGCTGAATAAATACTGTAGAAATGCGTTCACTTCAGCAGTATTTATTTGGCAAATGAAAATAATGCATAGTGTGATAATATATAAGAGAATACGGAATGAAGTGATACGGGATGATAGTGAACTTAAGGCTGATGTGTTGAGTAAGGTGGAGGAGGGCGCGCTGAGATGGTTTGGACATGTGGAACGAATGAATGAAATAAGAGTAACAAAACAAATATACTGCGCTAATGTGAGTGGAAGGCGTGGTAGAGGAAGACCGTTGAAGGTATGGTTCGATCAAGTGTACGATATTTAGAAAGAAGGAAATGTTTAAAGTCAGAGGAGCTGTATGAGAAGGCTTATGCATATACAAGAGACTAAAGATGTATCTCACGATAGGAAAATTTGGCGCTCTATCTTTTCTGTCCATCCCGATAGGGAGACGGCGTTATGGTATGTTTTATTGATTATTTCAAAACTCAGTTGAAATTAATATCCTACGAACATTATAATATACTCCACCTAAAGACGAATGTCGGAAGATCTACAAAGTGCTCCTTCTCCACCTTACTCAACACACCAACCTTAAGTTCACATTCATCCCTTATCACTTCATTGATAAATATTGATAATAAGATAATTAAAATAGTACTCGCTAACCGCTGGTTGCTAACCGCTGGTTGCTGACCCCCGCCTGTAATTTGAGGTATGTCTGTATATAGGAATATCTCATTAATATGTTTTCATGACATCGCCTGGTCGAGGTGTACAATTTTAAAAGATAAATTTGTCAGCTATGGTACAATTTATTAGGATAC
The DNA here is from genome assembly GCA_949825065.1 of Odontocerum albicorne. Lineage (NCBI taxonomy): Eukaryota > Metazoa > Arthropoda > Insecta > Trichoptera > Odontoceridae > Odontocerum > Odontocerum albicorne. The sequence continues at coordinate 81,248 of OX463867.1, read as the reverse complement.
CTTCTCGATCATAAGATGGTCGCGGGATCATACCGCACATGTAGTAATATATATATATATATATATATATATATATATATATATATATATATATATATATATATATATATATATATATATATATATATATATATATATATATATATATATATATATATATATATATATATATATATATATATATATATATATTTTATAACACTTTCGTTGTGCACAGAAAAACCTGACGAACTTCTTTCATGTGTCAATATCTTCTAACCGACCGATGTTAAAGAGGTCTTAAGGGAAAATCAGACTGGAATCCTTTTTATGAAAATTCTTAAAAACGAACTTACAATTGACGGATTGGAAGAGAGGCGTCTTACCAACTAGACCACGGTGGTCACCATGGATATTTTGTATATTTACGAGGCAGGATCCATCATGATGATGTGAAAAATCCAGAACTATTTACTCGTATTTTGATTCCAACAAGAATCGAACCTGGGCTGGAGAGTACAGATATAGTAGTATGTTAATATCATTAACGTGTTTCATTCCTGATTCCTTTCCCTATCCTCTACACCATCCCTTCCTTTCCTTTTCCTCTCCCCCGTCCCTTCCTTGTCCTTTGATTGATCATATCTCACTTTACATGAAAAGGTATGTTCGGGTGTTTGTCCGTTTTTGTGGGCGTATAATCACGTATGTGTGTTCATGGATTTCGTTTGGATGGATAGTCAGTTGAATGATTATTGCGACCATGTAACTTGCTTTATTTACTTTTGTCTGGTTGGTTGGAAGAGATTGCCGCCTGGCAATGAGTCCGTCAGATTGTATTTGCAATAAAAGTGTTAAATAAATAAAACAAACACAGTTCTAGCAATCAGGTACGAGTAACACGTTTGTTAATCTTGGGCAACTTTCCATTGGTTTATATAGTAGGTACTCGTATTCTCTGTGGACGTGGTCTAATGGTTAGCAGTGTCACTTAGTAAGCTGGCGTTCCGTTCCGTTCCGTTCGGGACTTGATTTAAAGTGGATCAACTTTTAGAAGGATTCACTTTGAAGGTTTAATGAATTTGAATGAATGCGCTGCGCATAAATAGTATATTTTTACAATTGGGTACTATATTCTTGTAAATACACTAGACTCCACCTAAAGCCGAATGTGTTACTACCACATATCGGGAGAACTATGAAAACAATTCTGTAGTTCATCTTTCTGCGGTCAGTTTTCTGTGGTACTAAATATGTTTTTTTAACATGTGCAGATGCGGGGAAGTTTATAATCTGTCACAGCCTCTACCTTCCTATCTTTACACGCAACTGTCACATCCTCTACCTTCCTATCCTTACACTCAACTGTCACATCCTCTACCTTCCTATCCTTACACTCAACTGTCACATCCTCTACCTTCCTATCCTTACACTCAACTGTCACAGCCTCTACCTTCCTATCCTTACACTCAACTGTCACAGCCTCTACCTTCCTATCCTTACACTCAACTGTCACAGCCTCTACCTTCCTATCCTTACACTCAACTGTCACAGCCTCTACCTTCCTATCCTTACACTCAACTGTCACAGCCTCTACCTTCCTATCCTTACACTCAACTTCAAGTCCGCTCTCTAAACGCGCTGTATAAATTTTCTTTTTCATTTCATTTAAATATATTTAAAGAAACATAACGCCGCGCCGCGTTGTACGCTTTGTTAAAATATAATTTGCCCATAAAATTTCTATTTTAATGTTTTTTCATTTGTATGCTACTCTGACATGTATGAGCTAGTGACTCGGACATATTGAAGAGCGTGGCCGGGAGGGGACATTATTTTCGCCCCCATTGATAGGTCTTTCGTTTTCAGAATAGCTGCAGTAGGTTGGGAGCTCTCGATTCGTCATCACACATGATGGCAATACCCGTACAGCCCCGGTCACGAAGGGGCAGTACTATGTATAACACTCGCACTAGTGATACTATACTATACTATACTGTACTATAAGTGGACCGTACCGTACGGGAGTATAGTATAGTATTGTTAACAGAACATCTGTCTTATCTATTGTATTTTATTTAATGTGAAAATACTTCGATTTCTGTTAAAACAATCTGGCGGGCTTTTCTTTAAAAAAAAAGGTAATGCACACAAACTGCGATGATTTGTGCCACATAATAAAACCAATTTAAAAAAATTACAATTCTAGATAATTCCAAGTTTCAACTGATTTAGAAGCTTCAACAATTTAACAATCGATCTATTGTAGAAGTGGAAAAGTTCCACGGAGAGAGAAGAAACGCAACATTCATTGGACGCGGCTAAGATACGGCTTTTAGTTAATTAAATCTGTCGAGTTTAATGCTATGTGTACTATATGTGGCACTTTCTTTTCACCAAACTTTCTATCCAACTTTTTTTTAAATGAATGTGCTTGGATATTACTTCTTAAGTGTCAGAAGAGATCTATATCAGAAGAGATCTACGAGTATGTCAGAAGAGATCTATGTCAGAAGAGATCTATGTCAGAAGAGATCTATATCAGAAGAGATCTACGAGTATGTCAGAAGAGATCTATGTCAGAAGAGATCTATGTCAGAAGAGATCTATATCAGAAGAGATCTACGAGTATGTCAGAAGAGATCTATGTCAGAAGAGATCTATGATACGCACGTGTTTATACATACACAAATTGCTAACGTAGAAATATGTTAGATCAAGCCCTTTGTTGATTGACAAACTTTTGTTTAACGTATCGGACAATAAATGATTGACGCCATTATGCCATTATGAATGAAGATTGTTTCCAGTGCTTTATTAACGGACTGAGCTATTAAAGAGCATCACCACTCGCACATGGAATGACCTTGTTTAATAATTTTTCAGATATCAATATTTTCTACAACCCGGTGGATACATTGATAATTGACCTCCTTTCGGATATAGCTCCTTGAGCGTAAGAAGAGATCTGCGTCTCCTGGTATACGTTGTCAGACTCGTTCGAGGAGTTGTGATGAGCTGTCCAGCATTACTACAAAGATTAGCGTTTAATGTTCCTAACAATTACGTTTGTATGCATATGAATTATTTTTTATTTTATATTATATAATTTTTCTTTATTTTTAATGTTAACATTTCTTGTATTTTTCAAAGTACGAGTAATTTGGCAAAGCCTGTTTTGAGAAAATACGAGTAAATACTCGTATACTGTGTGGATACTCGTGTATGTATGGTAAGTTAGTCACTTCACTTCACTTCACTTCACTTCACTTCACTTCACTTCACTTCACTTCACTTCACTTCACGGGGAAGCGTGAGTTACCTACTCGTACTCGTGTATTGTTTAAGTTGTCTCACTATTCCGTATTCATCATACACACATACACACATACTCGTAGGTATGTTTATATCATCACGCCATTTGCCTGTCCGGGTCGGGGTAGGCAGAGAGGAAAGAGCGACGGCCATCTTATCTCGCACACAGCCTCTTCTACATCCAAACACCTTCTCGTACAACTTCTACGATTTCTCGGAATTTCTACGTTTTCTTCTTTTAAAATATCATCGACTTGATCTAACCATACTTTCCTCGGCCTTCCTCTCACACAACATTCATCTCACATTTGCCTCATATGTCTTTTTGTTAGCTTTTCTTCATTCATTCGTTCCACATGGCCAAACCATCTCAGCGCGCCCTTCTTCATCTTACTTGACATATCGGACTTAAGTCCACATTCATTCCTGATCAGTTTATTCCGTATTCTGTCATACATTGTCACTTCGTGTATTCTTCTCAGTGCACGCATTTCTACATCATTTATTCGGCTCTTAGTACCAATTGTAAAAATACTTTTTATCAATACAACCTGGCGGGCTTAATGCTACGTGGCAATATCTTCCCTCACCGAACACAAGTACCTAAAAATAATGCCTCCCCCCCCTGCCCCCCCTGCCCCCCCTGCCCCCCCTGCCCAGGTCCCCGCTATTGGAACGATTAAGGTGGGTTTATAATGTCTCCCCCCCCCTGCCCCCCCCTGCCCAGGTCCCCACTATTGGAACGATTAAGGTGGGTTTATTCGATTTTAAAATAAATCTTAAACACATGTTACTTATGCTGGTTTTTTTCAGGATATATTAATATAGACGACCTCCGTGGCCTGGTGGTAAGACACTTGTCTGCCGATCCGGAGATTGCGGGTTCGATCCCCGCTGGAACCCAGTTTTTTTTTTTAATAGGATTCCAGTCTGGTTAACACTTAGGGCCTATAAAAACATCTTTCTGGTTAGTCGGAAGAAATTGCCACATGGCAATAAACTCACCAGGTTGAAAAAAAATAATCCGATTATCATACATAAGAAGGGAGCTTGTCCCTACAAATATAATATATGAGCGAGGAAGGGAGGAAGGGGGGGAAGGGAGGAAAGGAGGAAGGGAGGAAGGGAGGGGAGTGGAGCGAGCGCAGGAAACATCCCCGAACATTATGAATGCTACGAGTAGGTACCATTAATTCTTCTCATATTTCATGTTGAAACAAGCATCGGATGACGGGCGATATTTAACATAACTCTGAACTGTTAACTGTTAACTGAGAACGGTTAACCGGGAACTTAACAGTTAAGGGTCGGGTTACTGCGGGAGGCGCCAGGCTGCGTTGCTTCCTTAATTGCTTGACTTAACACTGTGCTGAAGGGGGGTCGCAGGGGGGGGGTCGCAGACTCAAAATAATATTTATTTATTTTTACATTTTATAAATATACAATTTATGAAAAAAAAAAACAGTGGGTAATTTAATGTGGACATACCATTTATATAGTATGTATCTGGGTTATTTGCCTTTCACTAATTCGTAATAAACTTGGAATATCTGTAACATATCTTACTGAGGACATAACATATAACATGGGAAAATAAGGTTTTATTTTTCAAATTGTCCGCTATACCACAAATTACCCTCTTGCAAACTCTCATCAACTTGATAAACAGCGAGACTCAATTAACATACACGTGTGTATGGATCACGAGAATCAAACCATCGATCCATCGCATCCATCACTCCAGACAGACCATCAGGCCAACAGGCCAACAGACCAACAAGTGCATCTCACAATGCCCCACACGCAACCACCGATAACACACGACACTCGAGAGTTCACACAAACCTTTGCTACAAGTTATCTCTGCTGCAAACTCAAGCACTCAAACTATCCTGTCCACTACTCCAACAATCCACTGCTCAATATTTTTTTGCCTTTATTGAATTCGGCACCCCATTGTATGTATGTCATAGGAGCCAAATAGGCATATTGCCTTTGGGCAAAATCTTTTATAATTTGAGGGATGGGGAACATTTGATCAGTTGCACTGCGTGTCATGTGTCTCTGCTGGGTGTATAGTCCAGTTGCCATGCGTGCCATGTGTCTCTGCTGAGTGTATAGTCTAGTTGCGATGCATGCCATATGTCTCTGCTGAGTGTATAGTCCAGTTGCCATGCGTGTTATGTGTCTCTAATGAGTGTATAGTCCAGTTGCAATGCGTGTCATGTGTCTCTGCTGAGTGTATAGTCCAGTTCCCACGCGTGTCATGTATGCTGAGTGCATGATATACTCTAAAAGGATCTAATGAGACGATATTAAGTTTTATATTCAGCGTAGTTACATTGAGATGTAACACCGGTTTCTATATATAATATAACCCAGTAGTGGGAATGTACCGAGCTATAGCTGTAGGGCACGCGGCAGCTGACTCTGATGTTGACATATCCAGTCCGGTACTGTCAGAGTTGAGGCGGATCCTCCAGGTGGCTGGATTGGCTGAGGAATGAGCGCTTCAGTATTTCCCGCATATTGTAACATATATGGTATAGTATAATCAGTAATATCCCCACTGCCCTGACGGAGTCCACAATAGCTGACACGACGGAACTGTACACAAGATGAACACTGGTTATTGAGTTATTTTAACCTTTAGCACTTGTTCAATAGGTTTCAAAAGGATTGAAACAAGGATGCGTTATGTTTTCCTGGTTGTTCAATATTTAAATAGATTCACGTGTGAAGGAACTATAGAAGTCAGTATGTGGCATACAAATGTCGAATGGGAATGTGGGAATGTATGTAGATTGTTGTTCACTGATGGCACGGTAGTGTTGGCGGAGAGTGGAGATGAATAGCAGAGGTGCATACTATATGTACACTGATGTGCTGGCTGGTAGTGTTGGCGGAGAGTGGAGATGAATAGCAGAGGTGCATACTATATGTACACTGATGTGCTGGCTGGTAGTGTTGGCGGAGAGTGGAGATGAATAGCAGAGGTGCATACTATAGGTACATTATACGAGAGCTGAGAGGAATATCCGAGAATGATTGTTGCAAGATTAGAAGTAATGTCGACAGAACAATGTGAAAGGAAAAGTAAATACGATATAGGTATGGGGGAATTATGAAAGATTGGAGCAAGTTGAGGAATTCCACTATTTGGATAGTATTTTTTTAGACGATGGAAGAGTTAAGAGGGATATCAAATATATCATAAGGCGGCAGGAAACAAAGTCAATGAGCATAATAATATAATATATAGACTCAAAGTGGAAGATATCCAAATACTATGTGCTAGAATAGTCCACAATAGTTTTTTGACGAGAATAGTCCAGAATAGTATTTTGACGAGAATAGTCCAGAATAGTATTTTGACGAGAACAGTCCACAATAGTATTTTGATGAGAATAGTCCACAATAGTATTTTGACGAGAATAGTCCACAATAGTATTTTGATGAGAATAGTCCACAATAGTATTTTGACGAGAATAGTCCACAATAGTATTTTGACGAGAATATTCCACAATAGTATTTTGACGAGAATAGTCCACAATAGTATTTTGACGAGAATAGTCCACAATAGTATTTTGACGAGAATAGTCCACAATAGTATTTTGATGAGAATAGTCCACAATAGTATTTTGACGAGAATAGTCCACAATAGTATTTTGACGAGAATAGTCCACAATAGTATTTTGACGAGAATAGTCTACAATAGTATTTTGACGTTAAATGACGTGAAATGTTAACAATCGGAAAGTCCTCTCGGCCTACCCCGACAGGCAGATGACGGAACGGCGCATGTAGTATGGTATGTATGATACGAGTATGTGTGCGAGTCCAATCAGTACTTAGAATAATAGATTTTCAATACTATTATAGTTTGTCAGGAATGGTAGTTGTACGAGTGGGTTCATCACAGTATTATAATATAATATAATACCTGCAATATGTGGCGATACGATAAACCGTTAATAATAAAGATGAAACATTCTACAGTTGGGAACCCCTGGCCCGGGTCATTAAGGATTCTTAGCATTCTTATAAATCAAATTAGTCCGACTCCGTGACAAATATACGAGCGCAGTGCGAGGTGTGACCGTGGCGCGGCACTGGTGCGATGCGGTGCGGTGCGGTGCGGTGCACCGCGCATCGTTACCGCTCAGCTATTCCCAGCTGAAGATACTGTATAGTATAGTATAGTATAGTATAGTATCATACTCGTAATATTGTCAGTGTGACACTCTATGGTAAAGGGCAATTAGGACGCACAGCGCTGTGCCCATGCTCTACCTTCGTTTATTACAAATATTTTTTATAGATTAAACCTTTTACATACTGGGTAAGAAAAAGGTGGTGTGTACATTTTTATTTGAATTTAAAAAAATGTTTAAATTGTTATATTATATAACAAGTTGATGAATCACGTTTTTTAATGTGTTATGTCTCTTTTTGATGAAATTCGATGACCATTTTGCTGTCGTAATTAAATTAACGGTTGTCACTACGCTAACAAATGCAAACTATTACATATATAGTAAACTAATTTCATTGCATTATTTTTATATAATTAAAATAAATATTAGGTTTATTGACAGCAACATAGTATGTACAAGATCACACCTGAATAACACTTCTAAAACACATAAATTGCAGACAATACATCAGACACAGAAGCTGTCAAAAGGTCTGGGCTCATCTAATAGCATCCCCTCGGCCAAAATACACCCCATCAATATAGGGCAAACCCAGCCACGGGGACACCAGATGTTTTTCAGCCCACACCCTTAAACACGTAGAAACAGGAATATATACAAAAAAATAAACACAGAAAATAAATATAGTAGATGACAAAAATAAAAAAATACATTAAAGAGAGAATACACCAAAAGGTCCGGGCTCATCCCACAAACATTCCCACGGCCGAGATACACCCCACCAATGTAGGGCGAGCCCGACCGCAAGGGCATCAGGGGGCTTCCATCCCACACCCCCGCATTTCGCTCATATATAACAGAAGGCTTGTAGTATATAACTGAAACGTGTTTGTGTTATATTGACGAAGATTTTAAATATAACAAGCAAAAATAATTCTAAATTAATGTTAAAATTTGCAATTCAAATAAGTTTTTACGACACACGAGATAATAATAAAAAAAATGGCGGCAAAAATAATGAATAAATAACATAATGGGGAATCCCCTTGAAAACAAATAGTAATGGGCCAACCCTAGCGACATACCATATATTGGAAAGGCTGTCAAAAATAGTAATGCGCCAACCCTAGCGACATACCATATATTGGAAAGGCTGTCAATAAGATTTTAGAAAAATGACTGAATATCTCGATTAAAAATCACCTTAACAAGTGACAAAATGATTCATAATCTTCTACAGAGATGGCAGTACGAGTACGATAAGAAAGTACGAGTACAATCATATCACTTCAAACACACATAATGTATCTATTATATAACATCCTTAACTGTCCCGCCACCGCTTTTATCTCGTCAAAAATTTTCAGCGTCTCCGATCATGGACAAACGTTACGCTCAAACAGAGATTGGCCTTTTCGATTCACCGCTCTTTTTTTATTACGTCGTCCTTTACTGTCTAACATTGCTTTGCAACTGATTCCAGTGAGACTCTGAAATCAGTTACAAACCAATATAATACTCGCTCCGTCCTTGGCGTGCTTTGAGAAGCGACTGAAAAAACTCTTAACTTCTAGTCAGTAAAATAACGTGTTTCATTCCTGATTTATCTCTCCTTTCCTCTCCACCATCCCTTCCTTCTCCTTTGATTGATGATATCTCACTTTATATGAAAAATAATGCTCGGGTAATTGTCCGTCTTTGTGGGGTTCGTGGGCATATTCTCACGTATGTGTTTATGGATTTCATGGGAATCTATAGTCATTTGAATTATTTATGGAACCATGTAACTTGCTTCATTTACTTTTGTTCGGTTGGTCGGAAGAGAATGCCGCCTGGCAATAAGCCCGAAATATTGTATTTGCAATAAAAGTTTTAAATAAACAAATATCATTGGGGTTAATAAAATAAAATACTTAAAGGCACTAAATATTTAAAAAATATGTGACAGTAGAATGGAGGCGGAGCGGAGCGGAGGGATCAGTCAGTGTCAGGGAGAAGGGAGTGAAAGCAAGTCCCGTCCCGTCCCGGAGCCGGGAGATGTTTCTAATTGACTGCCATTTATCTTCGCATTGTTATGGCCTTTAATATCCATTCGTCTATTTATTTGAATATGTCATTTATGTTAACAGGTGCATATTTCTAATACAGTTGAGCCTTCAACTTTGTTCCATCAAATGGGCATTTCTTACACGCATCCATACATACATTGAGGTGAGGTGAGGTGAGGTGCACGGTCTCGCAGTAACGCAATTAAGTAACTTCCGTGCGGAAGGTAGTCGGTTCGATCCCCGCGCTGTAACCAGTCTTCTAGCCAACCAGAACAAAGTCAGATGCGTGAGACTCTCGCGTGGTAGAAGTGAAACTTCTTAGCTCCTAGGAAAAGTTGATTTTATGCATTGCTTTTTTTCCATTTGTTAACGATTTTTTTTAGGAATAGGAAATGATTATGTGGAATTTAATTCCAGAAAATCTCCCTTAATTAAATAAAAAAATATTATTTTAAAAAAATTTAATAATAAATAATAATAATTTTAACAATACACAATAATTTTAATAATAATATTGTATAATACACTTAATTATATTAAATTTGTATTTTTAAATATATTAATATTTTTATGTTATTATTAAATTAATTGATATTAAATTAGTGTTGCTTGAACTACTTGTGCCAAAGCGTACGTTGCCCAAATATCAACTAAAACCGATACCAAAAATGAAATGGTTCAACATGTCAAATGAAAAAGGCAAACAACTAAAATCTAAAATAAAATTGGAGGATTGAACATGTGCAAAATTCCGACGTACTTAACCCAAATGAAATGTGGGAGGCATTGTCACAGATATGCATACAATATGCTAAGCAACACCTTGGAGTTTCAAAAGGTAAACTAAAAACTAACAAAGAGTCCTGGTGGTGGTTGGATGATGTACAAATGGGTATTAAGGAGAAAAAGATCGCTTTTAAGAATTGGGCTAACTGTGATAATGAAACAGAGAAAGAAGCCCTCCTTCTATTATATAGGGAAGCCAAAAGAAAAGCAAAGAAACTAGTAGCCTCTGCCCGGCATGAGGCGATGAAAGACATATACGAAGAACTGGAAACACAACAAGGAGCTCAGAAAATATATAAAATTGCGGCACAAAGAAAAGAGAGAGCTAAATCGATCAGAACCCCTAAGTACATAGAGGATAATGGATGCAAGTTAATCACTGAAGAAAGTAAAATATGTGAAAGATGGAAAGACTACTACGCAGAATTATTGAATGAAGAATTTCCGAGAACCTCATATCCTTCAGAACTACAAATCTTTGGGCCAATAGTAAAAATTACTCCTGCAGAAGTAGGGTTGGCCATATGTCAAATGAAAACAGAAAAAGCAGTAGGACCAGACAATATACCAACTGAATTTTGGAAAGAATGCGGTGAATGGGGACAGAATTGGTTGTGTAAGCTCTTTAATAAAATATTGGCCGGAGCCCCAATGCCAGATGAATTCCGAAGAAGCTTTCTCCTTCCCTTCTACAAAAACAAAGGAGACTCCAGGAAATGCGACAACTATAGAGGCATCAAGCTAATATCCCACACTATGAAAATCTATGAGCGAATTGTAAACTCGAGAATCAGGAATTTGGTGGAAATACATGACAACCAGCTTCGTATCGGGAAAGTCAACAGTAGACGCCATTGTCGAATCCACCGTGATGCCGAGAAAGACCTTCATATGGTCTTCATCGATCTTGAAAAGGCATTTGACAGGGTCCCTAGAAGCCTAATTTGGGCAGCACTTAGAGCACATAGTGTACCAGAAAAGTATGTACTTGCCATCCAGGACATGTACGATAACGTGACAACGCAAGTGAGGTGCACTTCGGGAACTTCACAAGAATTTCCTGTAAAGGTGGGGGTACATCAAGGATCGGTACTCAGTCCGCTACTGTTCATCTTAGTCATGGACTATTTAACTAACCAGGAAATGAACAGTTTCTTAAAGATCCTACTATTTGCAGACGATATCGAATATCAACCAGAGGAAGACCAAAGAATTCACGGGTGGCGCAAAAAGATAACCTGATGCAGAGGCACGGCCTGGAGGACGTAGTCCGGGACAGAAGAGCATACAACCTGAGGCCGAGGAGAGCTGACCCCGACAGTCTTCGCAGACAGTGAGTTGGGATGGAGCCAGGGTGAAGAAGATTAAATATTAAATTAATTATTTTTAAACAATTACTTAAATATTTATTCATTATATTATTAATAATATATCATTAATAATATTATTAAATTACATTATTAATAAATTATAATTAATCATATAATAATATAATAATTATTAATATTATAATAGCATATACCTTTATATTATTAAAATTATATATTAAATGAATATTAAATAAAATAAAATAATTTAATATAGTATATAATATATTAATAATTATTAAATAATATTAATATAAAAATAATATATAACAAAAAATATTTTTTTAAATTTTGAATAATAAATAATAATTTTAATAATAATATAATACACTTAATAATATTAATTATTATTAATATTAAAATAATTAATAATAATAAAATAATAATACATTACACCGTTTCACTTTTCGTGACGTTCAGGCCAATTTGCCCTACCGCGCCAAAGTAAATAAAGCAAGTTATATGGCCGCAAAAATATTCAAATGATTATTCATTTTTATGATATTTATGGACATAAACATATTAAAGTAAAAGTGAGACAATATATGATAAAATGTTTGTATATGATTTTGATAGATGTCAGTGCGTGTGCTGATTTATACATTATAATATAACTGCTCTTTACCTGTTCCCCTACCTTCTCCTACCCTTATCAGACACTTCTCCCCTCCCCTCCCCGGCACCTGTTCAAATTTTAAAAAATGTATTCTACATATAATTTAGTTCCATTTCACCTGACGAGGAAGACGAAGGACTTTGAAACCGGTAGTGAACTCAAATAAAACAGTGGTGAATAAAAATAATACGTGTTTTATATATTTTATGAAACATTTATAAGTAATTCCCTCCGAGACTTAATAATATAATATTTAACTCCAAATCTATTTGAATAATGTTTAGAGATGAAGTGAGACAAATAAGCCGATCTTCGCTATCTCTAAATGAAACCCACATTTTTGCCAAAAGCTGAGGATCCTGCTGTACTCGAGCTGCTGTACTCGAGCTGCTGTACTCGAGCCGCTGTACTCGAGCCGCAGTACTCGAGCTGCTGTACTCGAGCTGCTGTACTCGAGCTGCTGTACTCGAGCTGCTGTACTCGAGCTGCTGTACTCGAGCTGCAGTACTCTAGCTGCAGAACTCGAGCCGCAGTACTCGAGCTGCAGTACTTAAGCTGTCTGGCTGGAGAAGATTTTATTTTCCTCACAACATATTGAATAGGCCCGTTGAATGGACCAACACTCGAAGAAAAAGCGTATGAGAGTAATTAAATTCGAAAATAATTAAAATGAATACACGGAGAAATACTCGTAGATTATTCTAAGAAGTGACAAATTCTTATCATGGAGAAAATTCATATATTATACTTGTACCTATGTGCAACATTAACGCCGATACATTTCTAATTTCTACACCAGCACTCATTTCACCGCGGAAATAAATCTCGTTCACTTGAGAGTTATAAAAATGGCCATTACACACTTAATCGATGGTCAGGCCATTGCACATTGCACATTGCGCGTGGCGAAATAATCAAAGACCTTGGCATCGTGTTCAACAGGAAACGTACCATTAATTCTCATATCGAGAGTATCGAGTGGGCTCATTTGTCTAATTTGAAAAAAGTGTACATATATACCTATGTCTCTTTCCTTGTCAGGTTAGGCAGAGTAGATGAAGTGTTATATTTTTCTATTTAGACACACGTCGTTCGACTCTTCTTTAGGAGGGCGACCTGAGCCGCGAGAACTCCAGATGTTTTTCAAATCACTCTCTTGTACATATTAACTATACTACAAATAAATATATAAGCTGTAATGTACAATACTCATTTGTTAAAAATTAAAACGCATATACTTACACCTTCAGATTTATTGTCAGCGAGAAGTGAAAAAAGCAAATAATAGTTGAAATTTCGACAAAAATAAAATCAGAAACTGTTTAGAAAGAGATGTTTCAGGGCCTTCCCCAATATGCAATTATTCATCCTCTCTTTCAAGGGCAAAAGTAGGTCATTCCAGCGTTTGCTGGTTGAATATGAAGAAGATCTCTCGAATGATGATCACATTGTAGGTAAATGTAGGTCATTCCAGCGTTTGCTGGTTGAATATGAAGAAGATCTCTCGAATGATGATCACATTGTAGGTAAATGTAGGTCATTCCAGCGTTTGCTGGTTGAATATGAAGAAGATCTCTCGAATGATGATCACATTGTAGGTAAATGTAGGTCATTCCAGCGTTTGCTGGTTGAATATGAAGAAGATCTCTTGAATGATGATCACATTGTAGGTAAATGTAGGTCATTCCAGCGTTTGCTGGTTGAATATGAAGAAGATCTCTTGAATGATGATCACATTGTAGGTAAATGATGACTCGCGACAAGTAAAACAGTTTCTGTGCTTCTGGTTTCATAGTTATGAAAATCTCGAGCCCATTCCAATTTTCTTTTAAAGATAAGTTTCCGCTTTTGTCTTAAGAACTCATACTCAAGGGAGGAAACCGCCTTTGTCTTAAGAACTCATACTCAAGGGAGGAAACCGCCTTTGTCTTAAGAACTCATACTCAAGGGAGGAAACCGCCTTTGATTCATGTCATTCATTTTACAAGATCACAAAAAAGGGGAGATACTCGTATGCCTTCTGGGGGGGATGTTGAAATATTACAGAGAGCATTTTGTAGTCTGCAACATTTTGTTTACTAGGCACGGCTTATACCATAGACACAATCACCATATTCCACTAATGGGGTGATCATGCAAGACACGGCTTAAAGACATGATCACCATATTCCACTAATGGGGTCATCATACAAGGCACGGCTTATAGACATGATCACCATATTCCACTAATGAGGTCGTCATACTCGTACTATGTGTAGCTTTCATCGACAGGTTTTGACTGATGCCTTTCGTAACGAGTCGCAGAGTGCACTCTGGTTAACAGCGGTGAGATCTCTGTATTGAACACTCCACCCAAGTCGTAGAGTGCACTCTGGTTAACAGCGGTGAGATCTCTGTATTGAACACTCCACCCAAGTCGTAGAGTGCACTCTGGTTAACAGCGGGGAGATCTCTGTATTGAACACTCCACCCAAGTCGTAGAGTGCACTATGGTTAACAGCGGTGAGATCTCTGTATTGAACACTCCACCCAAGTCGTAGAGTGCACTCTGGTTAACAGCGGTGAGATCTCTGTATTGAACACCCCACCCAAGTCGTAGTGTGCACTCTGGTTAACAGCGGTGAGATCAGCGAGGAGTACTCACTCCGGGTATGGGAAATATAAATATACGAGATATCATATAAATAAAGGTTTATTGACAGCAGCACAGTATGCGCATATTTAAATAGGATACATTCCTAAATCACATGTTATATACTCGTGGGTATATCTCAAGATACATAGCAGATAGATCATTTCAGAGAGAAGCTATCCAAAGGTCAGGAATCATCTCATAACATCCTCCCGGCCGAGATACACCCCACCAATATAGGGCGAGCCCAGCCACGAGGACATCAGATGTTTTTCAACGCCCCCCCCCCCCCCCCTACAATACAACTGAGTACCACCTGAGCCTACAGTGTGACAGAGCATGATACATATCAGAACAACCAAACACTTCGGTTTTAATTTTAACACTAGGCTCTTTTTTAGGACCAAATTGTAAAATTGTTAAAATAAAGAAATTGGGTATTAATTTTAACAATTTTACAATTTGGTCCACACGTGGAGAAACTGCGCGAGTCTGCTTATAGAGTGACGGCATTCGTGATACGAGTCTCTAAGTCATCTGTGGGCGAAGAGGCTCTCAGACGTGCGCTGGTACAGTGCGCTGGTACGTGGGAAGTCAGAATGTGGAGCATCAGTGTAGTGTGGAGCTTGCGGGGGATTCGCGTTTCTCAAATGTTAAAGAAAGGCCAAAATATGTTGTTAGATATCTCTGCTTACACGAGTATCGTGGCCGCGCTAAAGCTAAAATAAGTTTAGTAAAACTAATATAAAATATAAATTGAAAAATCCCAGCGATAGTTATGTTATGCCACTGCTCAGTAATCGGAATATTCCGCAATCCTCGAGAGGCGCAATCAAGATAAGAGTACCGGCCCCGGCCCCGGCTTGCTGCAGTATAAATAGCGCGCGGCCGCCCTCCTCGCCCGTATCAGGGCCGGGCGCACGGAGCCTTCACAGTCACCCTCGAGAGCCGTCTAACGGGAAAGACCGATATGCCCCTATTCGTGCTGGCGGCCGCCCTAGCGGTCACCCTCTGTGGTAAGTGCGAGTGCTTTACATGATTATTTATTTACGATTATTTAAATGTATTAACGTACACACGAGTATGTTACATGTTTAATATCTTTATGAATTCTCAATCCGACAAGTTTCGCCGAGATTATTTATTTGTTCAACTTTCGTTAAGCATAAACAATAGCACAATATATTCGAGAGAAGGCGACACTTCGCTTCTATCGCCTCTCACTATAATTATTTACTGAGAAGTTCAAGATTCAGGGGACGCCTGCCATCCCGTCCCGTCCCGTCCCGTCCCGTCCCATCCC
This sequence comes from Odontocerum albicorne, assembly GCA_949825065.1. Classification (NCBI taxonomy): domain Eukaryota; kingdom Metazoa; phylum Arthropoda; class Insecta; order Trichoptera; family Odontoceridae; genus Odontocerum; species Odontocerum albicorne. The sequence goes on along the minus strand of OX463867.1, from coordinate 65,045 downwards.
GTCCCGTCCCGTCCCATCCCGTCCCGTCCCGTCCCATCCCGTCCCGTCACAGGCTATAGTAGCGTGCGTCGCTCTCGATTAGACCTCCAATTCATGCAATCATATGGTACGAGTATCGCTCAACACAACACACCCGAACTGGCGTTACGGGCGTACTGTTGGGACAACTTTCCCTTTGGCCATATAAATCGAACCTTTCGGGCTAAGAACCACCGGAGAAGGCGTGGAACTCGCTGTTTGTCATTGAGCATGTTAGCAATACTACCGCACGCTAAGATACTGTACTCGTATAACAACACTTGTACTGTTCACATCAACACACAACACACAACACACACTAGCAGCACACGCGAGTATTGCTATTAGATGAACTCAAACGGCTTTATGTTCAAATGTTTCGTGAAGACCCATTTTCTTGTTAATGTTTTATTTTATTTTATTCAGGACCTTAACGTCACAATACAATGTTTTATTTTATTTTATTTTATTATATTTTATTATATTATATTTTATTTTATTTTATTTTATTTTATTTTATTTTATTTTATTTTATTTTATTTTATTTTATTTTATTTTATTTTATTTTATTTTATTTTATTTTATTTTATTTTATTTTATTTTATTTTATTTTATTTTATTTTATTTTATTTTATTTTATTTTATTTTATTTTATTTTATTTTATTTTATTTTATTTTATTTTATTTTATTTTATTTTATTTTATTTTATTTTATTTTATTTTATTTTATTTTATTTTATTTTATTTAATTTTATTTTATTTTATTTTATTTTATTTTATTTTATTTTATTTTATTTTATTTTATTTTATTTTATTTTATTTTATTTTATTTTATTTTATTTTATTTTATTTTATTTTATTTTATTTTATTTTATTTTATTTTATTTTATTTTATTTTATTTTATTTTATTTTATTTTATTTTATTTTATTTTATTTTATTTTATTTTATTTTATTTTATTTTATTTTATTTTATTTTATTTTATTTTATTTTATTTTATTTTATTTTATTTTATTTTATTTAACTCAACGTTACAATACAATGTTTTATTTTATTTTATTCAGGAACTTAACGTTACAATACAATTTCTAAGTAACTTATAATATTTAACAGTAAACGAATAAAAGAGTTCTAAAGGAAACTAGACTGAGAACGTACTCGTACGTTATACTCGTAAAGTTTGTTAGAGAAAGAAGCGTGAAATAAAGAAAAACGACAGAAGAAAAGTAAGGGCGAGACTAAGACATGATATGAAAATCTTCAGGAAGGAAATGGAGAAAGTTCCCGGATATTCGAATAGAGGGAGAGAGAGAGAATGAGTGAAGTGAAGGACAAAAGTGGAGCGACAATAACAGAGCTAGAAAGTATGATGAAAAGATGGAACGAATACTTCGAGGCAGTGTATGCAAGTACGACGAGCGATGAACAAGTAATGATTGTCCGAGATATGCTAGTGTGAGTGGGAGAATACCTATTGAGATGGATGATAGCAATGTGTGTGGAATCGTCATAGAAGAGGTAAAAGTGGTTGTGAAGGAAACGGTGCTGAATAAGGGGAGGGCTGTGGGGTGCGAGTGTTGTATAGAAGTATAAGCCCTTGAGCATGTTGTAAGAGTAAGAGTATGTGGAGGGGATGACCTAATTGAACTAATTGAATGGACGCGCGTGTTTTTTTAATAAATGGAACTTTCGATATATTTTCTCTGACTGGAGGAAGGCAACCGTTGCTTAGGAGAGATGTATAGGAGAAAGGCCTCTGGAATGGAGTGTACACATCCATCAGTTTATTGTGTAAGTGTGGTAGAGAGAAAAGCGCTGAAATAAAGGTGTGCGACGCTCAAGGTGCCTTTTTGGTTGTAGAGGATGCTTGGATCAGATTTTTGCGCTACGGAACACATCTGAGAATATACCTGAAAGTCTGGCGTTCTGTCCTCTCTGCCCATCCCATCACATAGATGGCGTGTGATATGTACGTACTTGTATCGTACATCTCATGTGGCTAAACTCCCGCAGGCTCGCGGTATTAACATAGATAGTTGTTTCTTGTTTCTGCCATTTATATATTTTCTGTTTTTTTTTTCTTAATCGACATGTATGGTATGGTACATACAAGGGTGTTGCTTAAAAAACATCTGGTGTCCACGCGGATGGGCTCACCCTATATTGGTGGGGTGCATCTCGGCCGGGGTTATGTAATGAGATGAGGCTAGACCTTTTAATAGCTTCTCTTTTCAACATATTTTCTGTCAATGTGATTTCGGAATGTATTTAAATATGCACATACTACGCTACGAGTATGTTGCTTTCAATGTACCTATATTTGTTTAGTTCTGGGCCTACTGGGCACGCCTACACCCACTGGGCACGCCCACTGGACTCTACTCTATTCTACGTGTCGGGAAATGAAATGAGTTTGATTGTCGCGTTATTTTCATTGCAATATTAGAGATGATCCGTCCCAAAAGGGAAGTACCTATGGTACTCGTATATACAATACTATATGTTATGTTATGTTACTCAATTGATCCAGGAAGAATTTTGTAAAAACATTTGGTCTGTGATCGTACGAGCACGAGGATCTGATTAGATTTGGTCTGTGATCGTACGAGCACGAGGATCTGATTAGATTTGGACTCGGCACATCCTAACATATGCAAGTTTCTGCATGGAAAGTCAATGGCGTGAGCTGTGTGCATTTATTTATTTTATAAACTTTAAATATATGGTACAGGTTGTACTTAATACATGGTACAGGTTGTACTCAATATATGGTACATGTTATACTCAATATATGGTACAGGTTATACTCAATATATGGTACAGGTTATACTCAATATATGGTACAGGTTATACTCAATATATGGTACATGTTATACTCAATATATGGTACAGGTTATACTCAATAAGATACAGAATCTATATCAATAAAAATGTTCGTACATATATTAAAAATCTCTAATCTCCGAAATTTCTTCACCGATCGCTTTGAAATTTTGACAAAAGGTTGCATTCGTATACAAAAATGTTTATATATTTTTATTAATATACAGGTGTATATAAAAAAGTTTATAAATCAGAAAAAATAACATTTGCGACTCCTGCAGCGCCAAACGCAAACTAAACTTGACAGTTATGTCACATTGCATTTTCGACGTTTCGGAATTAATATTAAATATTAAATGTTTAATAATAAATATTAAATATTTAAAGAATAAATTTTAAATGTTCAAATACGTTTATTGAAAAGTAGCGACATCAGCGCCAATTGCTAAGACGTAAAAATATACAAATTTTTTGTCTGCCATTTTGTATTTTGATAGCGTCCGTGTTGCCGATATGTGCTGCGTATAAAAGAAAACGTTATATATTTGTATTAAATTTCGATAAAAAATAGTTGTGTTGTGATAAAATTGACTTCAGTGATTGTGGTAAGTTGTTGAGATTATATTTAGGTTAAAAAATAATTTTACTTAGATGTATTTCAGCATTATTTGGCGGTGAAGTTGGAAAAGTTACCCTTTAATTTAGTAGATATGACAATAGAGCAGTCTTACAAGATCAGATCAGATCAAGAATCGGTAATTGATGAATTGGATCCGAATGACAACCAAAAAATGGAAGTTGATGAAGATGGTGAGTAATTAGAGGATTTAATAGAAAATATTGAAGACGATTCTGATTCGTCAGATCCCAAAAGCAATATTCCTCTAAGCCATCTTCGTAGAAGAAATAATATTCAAGAAGCACAGACAACACCTATATGGAACGCTAATTTTATGGGTCGTGATATTGGCGACTTGACAGATTCTGCTGGACTCTTATTTATAACAAATGAAATGATAGAAGATATGGTTTTCAAACAGACTTTTATGCTGCTCAGATGCAACTAAAAACCAATAAAAGATTCAAGCCAACGGACGTAACTGAAATGAATACATTTTTGGGAATAAATGATCTAATGGGTATAAAACCCTTGCCCAGCTACAGAGATTATTGGAGTTCAAGTCCTGATCTTCAAGATAGTTATATTAGTCAATTTATGCCTATCAATAGATTTAGTTCGCTCCTAAATCACGTACATCTGAATGACAATTCGTTTCAACCTGAAAAAAATTCACCAGACTTTAAGAAGTTATATAAAGTGCGACCATTCCTAAAAGAATTATCAAAAAAATCTAAAATGTTTAAAACCAGGTCAGTTTTTGGCTAACGATGAATCAATGATTAGATTTAAAGGCTGATAGTGGCTGAAAGAGGTTAGTAGGAATATCAAAAGTACCTTTTTTATATAGAATTTAATTTTACCTCTATGTTTATGTTTCAAAATCTATCAAATCGTATGTAGAAATGGAGATTTGTAACAAAATGTATTAATTTGTTATTATTGCTAGTTTTTTGTAATGTATTTACCTAAATAACTTGCTATTTATTAGAATCGAGCCTTTGATTAAAGTCGATAAAATATTTAAAATTACTGAACGTCGTTAAAAGGTTGTATTGGGGCAAATTTTTGAACTGTCATAGAAAACAGAACGTTTGATATTCATCCGTTTGAATCGGACCAAGCTTCGCTCTGAAGAATACGTTCAATTGCGAGATGCCGTTGTAAATTATGGCAATAGAACTAACGTTGGAAGACTATAACTTCTGCAATTTTGTGACGTCAAAAGAAGAAATGGTTGTAAAAGTATTTCCCAATATTCAAATCAATTATAAGAATCACGATTGGCCGAGTGAACGAGCTATTCTTGCCGCCAAGAACAAAGACGTCTACAAACTTAACAATATTATTCAGTTCCTTTTTTAATGTTTCATAATTTTATATGTTTTTGTTATAACTTTCTTTCTTCTTTTTCAGTGCAATCGATCTTTCATTTGAATTCAAATGAAATCGTGAATTGACCTCTTGGAGTGACGCGATCATTTGCGAGCACGGCGATGAACGCGACAGACTGAGAGTGGCTGAAAGACATAAAAAATATTGTATACCCACAAGCATTGTGAAATTAAACATATTAGAAACGTGTGCTTTCTCTTTTCTTTCTTTTCCATTTAACCAGACTGAGCCATAGCAACGCGTGCATGGCCGGGTACAGCTAGTATAATACTATTTATGTATAGAAACCAAAAATGTATGAAATAGAAATATTTGTGAAGCTGAAACATAAAATACTTAAACATAAACACATAAAACATTTCCTGAAATGTTACAGATATCAATATCCGAGGATATTGATATCTCCATTTAATTTAAAATATCAATATACGAGGTTATTAATATCTCCATTTAATTTAAGATATCAATATCCAAGGTTATTGATAGCTCCATTTAATTAAATATGTCAATATCCGAGGACGTATTTAAAGCATGTAACATATGAGCAGCCCGTGAAGCGAAGGAAGATCACATGGCAGCATGGCATGGCAGCATGGCATGGCAGCATGGCATGGCAGCATGGCAGCATGGCATGGCAGACTAGTTCTATGTTACTTATTGTCAGTCTAAATAGCTAAATATTTATGTACCTCGAATGGTTGCCAATAACTATTTTTTCCCACATATTTTGATTATTTGTAACTTCCATCGAAAACTACAAGATAGTAGAGGAGAGTATCATACCCGTCCTCACATTTAGAAGGAAGTGTTCTTCATATGTAGGAGTTATTCAAGAAGAAGGATAGAGCCGTTATTATTCCGAGTTGTGATATCTCAAGAAGTTCTTTACCATTTGAGAGTGATGAATCTTCCGCCGGTTCTACACGAATACTCCACCCTCTAACAATTCCAACTTGCTACGTACCAGCGCACTGTACCATATGTTAGATGAATCTCAGAATCTCTTCCCCATAAATGACTTGGAGACTCGTATCACAACTGTCAATACTCTATAAGCAGACAGAAGCAACATAGTTCACCCCCATGAGGACTAATACTCTATAAGCAGACAGAAGCAACATAGTTCACCCACATGAGGACTAATCCTCATAAGCAGACAGAAGCAATATAGTTTACCCACGTGAGGACTAATTCTCTGTAAGCAGACAGAGGCAACATAGTTTACCCACGTGAGGACTAATTCTCTATAAGCAGACAGAAGCAACATAGTTCACCCACGTGAGGACTAATTCTCTATAAGCAGACAGAAGCAACATAGTTCACCCACGTGAGGACAATTACTTTATAAGCAGACAGAAGCAATATAGTTTGCTCACGTGAGGACTAATTCTCTATAAGCAGACCGAAGCAACATAGTTCATCCACGTGAGGACTAATACTCTATACGCAGACATAAGCAACAGTAAAATAAAGAACAAAAACTGTCAAATACGTTATACTTGAGTTAACAATGGTCTTTGTGTTGTGTGATGAGTGTCAGATGTGATATATTGTGTGATGAGTGTCAATTGATGTGGTATATTGTGCGATGAGTGTCAGATGTGGTATATTGTGTGATGGGTGTCAGATGTGATGTATTGTGTGCGGATCTTCATCATTTAAGTGTTAAAATACATTTTATCGGTACTCGACCCTTAAAATGTATAAATGCATCTACTAGTATCGATACTCGTACCATCTATTCTAACATACGAGTGTATTCATTCTCAAGGATGTCATAACATATTGTAATGTCCCGTTAGCAGGTGTCTCAGGGCAAAGCGGTCCACACTGGCAGCGAAGTGAGCCGACCTCAGACTCGGAGCCGCAGCGGAACGATTCGCCAATCAAGATTATAGGAGGAGATCTGGCGAACATCACCGAAGCCCCGTGGACAGTGTCCGTGCATTACGGGGGAGACTTCATCTGCGGCGGCGCCGTTATCCGGAGGGACGTCGTCCTTACCGCGGCGCAATGCGCCCACCTGTAAGTTACCGTACTCCATCCTCTTATGTTACAAAAGCCTTATTAATACCAGTTCAGATAGTCAGTGTCTCTCTCAAATTACTCGTCACTTCTTTGATATTTATCTTGCGAACCTTTTGTTTCTCAATCTATGACGCGAAGATGCCTTTATGATAGAGTACAAAAATGTATGTTTAAATAACACGTTATAAGTGCACGTAGGTGATTCCTTTCCTCTTACAACTACCAGTGCACGAAGGTATTCCTTTCCTCTTACAACTATCAGTGCACGTAGGGGATTTCTTTCCTCCTACAACTTCTACGAAACTGGAGAAAACCTCAAGGGAACAAACCGACAGCTTACACCAAACAAAGAAATCATCACCGCACCCGGTCTCTCCGACAACACTCCGACAACTCCGCGATCGGGAAATGTTGCTGAGGAGATTGAAGTAATTCTACCACAGCCTCTACCATATCGTTAATGATCCCATAGAAACTTCACCACAACACTTCTCAGTTCAAACTCAAGATTATGGTGAAGAAACAGAACCGGACATTCTACCCTGATCTACCCTGGGACACGCTCAAAGGAACGGACGAGGAAGTATACAAGGTGCTAGCGGAAATCTTTACATCGTGTTTACAATACGAAAATATACCCAAATAATGGAAAAATACCACCATCATCCTACTTCACAAAATACCATCATTATCCTACTTCACAAAATACCACCATTATCCTACTTCACAAAATACCCCCCTCATCCTACTTCACAAAATACCACCATCATCCTACTTCACAAAATAACACCATCATTCTACATCACAAAAAGGAAAATAAAGAAGATCTTAAGAATTATCGCTCCATTAGCCTACTACCAACTCTAATTAAAGTTTTCACTAAGATTCTATCAAATCGACTGACAACAGCTTTTAGTGAAAATCAACGGTGAGAACAAGCTGGATTTGGAGGCCTGAATGTGGCCTATTGTGAGGTAACAGCACAATAGGACACATTCAGGCAGTAAAGGAAATTGTAGGACGCTGTCAAGAATACCAACTTCCTCTGTACCATATATGGGGTTCGTATGGTAGACTATGAGATGGCTTTTGATTCGATCAAGAAATTTGTTATTATCAAAGTCCTATTTAATCAAGGAATACGAAAACGCTGTGTTGAACTCTTCAGCAACATATACAACAATGCGAGCGCAGCAGTAAACCTTCATCAAAGTACCGACAAATTCCCAATAAGCAAGGGAGTCCGACAGGGTGATACTATCTCGCCAAAGTTATTCAACGCTACCCTGGGATATGTATTCAAGGAGCTCGAATGAGAAACTAAAGGAATCAGTATAAATAGTTTATGAATATTTCAGTTCTGGAACGTCCCACTCGTGAATGTTCCATTGCTGAAATGTCCAGCTCATAAACATCCTTGGACTAGAAATTCTAGCTCGTGATTATTCCAGCAATGCAACGCCCGGCTCGTGAACATTCCAGTGCTGAAACTTTTTGCATCAATATATTAGCGTTGAAACATCAACCTCATAAATGTTCCTCCACATTGGCACAGCAATAGCGACAGTAAATTGTTCATAAATAAACGTTAGTAAATTGTTCGTTCTCTGTGTGTTGCTCATCAACGGGTCGCGTGTCTCTGATTGTCGCAGGAGGAGCGCCTCGCAGTTAATGGTCCGCGCGGGTTCGACCTCCCGCTCGCGCGGCGGGGTGACGGCGCAGGTGAAGGGGCTGCTGGTTCACGAGGCCTACGACCCCGTTATCTTTGACAACGACCTGGCACTGCTGTGGCTGAACAGGCCGCTGCAGGCCGCAGAGGTCCCGCTCCAGCGGGCAGGGCTGATTCAGGATATTCCCGATGGAGCGAAGTTGCTCGTCACCGGTTGGGGAATGACAGAGGTAATAAAGGCAGCCAGCTATAGCTGAGCATTTTTCTTCTTGAATAGATTTTGGCGGCCGTAGTCTAACGGTTAACATTCACGCTAAGCGAGCGGACGCCCAGGTTCGATTCCTGGTGGATTTACTCCCATAACGGTTTTATTCTTAAACCATTTTATATTAAAATTTGTTATTGTAAATTTTTAAAGCCCTATTACGCAGCAAAAATAAAACGATCTACATCAGATAAAAACTGCCGATTGATTTAGGTTGGGCTCTGGTTGGCTCTGAATGCAGCGATTAAGCCTTGAGCCCCACATTCCTCCGTCTCTACCTCGGCTGGGCTCTGGTTGGCTCCCTCCTGGACCGCGCTGAACGCAGCGCTTAAGCCTTGAGCCCCACATTCCTCCGTCTATACCTCGGCTGGGCTCTGGTTGGCTCCCTCCTGGACCACGCTGAACGCAGCGCTTAAGCCTTGAGCCCCACATTCCTCCGTCTCTACCTCGGCTGGGCTCTGGTTGGCTCCCTCCTGGACCGCGCTGAACGCAGCGCTTAAGCCTTGAGCCCCACATTCCTCCGTCTCTACCTCGGCTGGGCTCTGGTTGGCTCCCTCCTGGACCGCGCTGAACGCAGCGCTTAAGCCTTGAGCCCCACATTCCTCCGTCTATACCTCGGCTGGGCTCTGGTTGGCTCCCTCCTGGACCGCGCTGAATGCAGCGCTTAAGCCTTGAGCCCCACATTCCTCCGTCTCTACCTCGGCCGGGCTCTGGTTGGCTCCCTCCTGGACCACGCTGAATGCAGCGCTTAAAAAATAATGAAATTATTTTATTTGGTCCTTTTATCTTATTATTGTCCTGGGTATTACGAGTATCTTAAGTCTCTCAGTTATTTCTAATTCTACGGTGGCGCAGATGTTGATGCACCTCGAGGTACACGGAATACGAAGAATCCGTCTCCACACTCGATTAATGTCTTAACAATAATAGAAGAGCTAGAGGAAAGGAAAGGAATGGAAAGAAAGGAAAATGGGATTCTGAGTAATGCGATATTTATTCATTTCTTTAAGAATGATGCACATCTGATAACTCTCGCATGTTTGTTTCAAAGCTGCCCCGAGGAGATGTCGAATGAAGATGGGTAAAATGTTATTTGCCGTGTTGTTACGCAACGTGATCTCCCATCGGCCATCGGTCATCGGCCAATCGGTCGATCGGACAGGGAGACAAAATAACATATTCTCCGAAAGGAAGGGGAAAGGAAGGTGAATTCCCCACGAGATGTGAAGGAGAATATAGATTGTTAAGTACGCAAAATAATATCGACAGAATACTCATATAGAATAAGGATCCTTTTTAAGTCATTGAAGTCTATTCTGAAACTATGATACGTGTGACACGTATGACACGTATGACACGTTAACTCAACGTTTAATATTAATCGGACGCTAACATTTTAGAATCTGTTCAACTTATTTAACATACCCTCACTGCCATCCCAATATCAGTTGTTATAGTAATATCTCCTTATGTTGTTATAGTAATATCTCCTTATGTTTTAATAGTAATATCTTCTTATGTTGTTATAGTAATATCTCCTTATGTTGTTATAGTAATATCTCCTTATGTTTTGTTCCATTGTCTTTGATTTCCAACAGAACGGTGTTATGCCAAACCTGATGCGCAAGATTTACCTGACCAAGATGAACAGGGAAGATTGCAGGGACGTGTACAATAGCTTCGTCGCCGGTTCTGACGCTGTCCACAACCTGATGGACCACCATCCCGTGACCGATCGCATGTTCTGCGCGAGAGGATCGGACCGAAAGGGGCCCTGCAGCGGAGACACCGGAGATCCCGTGGTGGCTAACGGACACCTCGTAGGGCTCGTCTCGTGGTCTTCGGGCTGCGCCCTCCGAGAGAGTCCCACAGTTTTCTCCAACCTCGCGGTGCTAGTGGACTGGGTCCATCACCACATCAACGATAACTAGGCGTGGCGTGGCGTGGCGTCTCTTGTGAGAGTGTGACTTGAATATTGTTTTTATTTTGTCCTCAGTGAGATACAGGCAACAGCCTAGTTTACTGGGGACACGACAAATGAAAGGCAACAAACCCAGATCTATTAAAATGGTGTGTCCAAATTAAATTACCTGTTGTTTTTTCGCAAATTATATTTATTTCTTGTCATGTGTAAAATAAATTTAAAAAATATATATATTTATGAAAAAAATAAATGCGTGGAATAAAACTTGGTTTATTTAAATTATCTAATGTCCAAAAAACGTGTTTATTCTTAGGAATGACCTGTACTCTGTAATTATAAGATTCTTTTGGAGATATTGACTCCTATTTGTCTTTTTATACTTTTGGAGCCAATCTGGGATAGGCTGACTGCCGCCAAAAACTTCGCGCATCGCCTTCGCCACCGCCGGAAACTTTGTGCTAAATATGTTACCCTTTCTACGAGACATCGTTAGGGTCTCCTGTAGTTTCTACTCCATCTTCTAATATCTTCTTCTTCCTAACTTTTCTTTTTATACATATTTTGCCTGTATGGAGGGGTTTCATTTCATCAGTTCAGAGTATCCTTTCTGTATTTGCTATATCTGGTCTAGACTCTAGACTCCATTCCACAAATCATGATTGTCCATATGAAGGCAAGCCTGTATAGTATGCAGGCAAGTCTGTATGAAGGCAAGCCCGTATAGTATGCAGGCAAGTCTGTATGAAGGCAAACCTGTATGAAGGCAAGCCTTTATAGTATGCAGGCAAGTCTGTATGAAGGCAAGCCTGTATAGTATGCAGGCAAGTCTGTATGAAGGCAAGCCTGTATGAAGGCAAGCCTGTATGAAGGCAAGCCAGTATAGTATGCAGGTAAGTCTGTATGAAGGCAAGCCTGTATGAAGGCAAGCCTGTATAGTATGCAGGCAAGTCTGTATGAAGGCAAGCCTGTATGAAGGCAAGCCTTTATAGTATGCAGGCAAGTCTGTATGAAGGCAAGCCTGTATAGTATGCAGGCAAATCTGTATGAAGGCAAGCCTGTATGAAGGCAAGCCAGTATAGTATGCAGGCAAGTCTGTATGAAGGCAAGCCTGTATGAAGGCAAGCCTGTATAGTATGCAGGCAAGTCTGTATGAAGGCAAGCCTGTATGAAGGCAAGCCTTTATAGTATGCAGGCAAGTCTGTATGAAGGCAAGCCTGTATAGTATGCAGGCAAGTCTGTATGAAGGCAAGCCTGTATGAAGGCAAGCCAGTATAGTATGCAGGTAAGTCTGTATGAAGGCAAGCCTGTATAGTATGCAGGCAAGTCTGTATGAAGGCAAGCCTGTATGAAGGCAAGCCTTTATAGTATGCAGGCAAGTATGTATGAAGGCAAGCCTGTATAGTATGCAGGCAAGTCTGTATGAAGGCAAGCCTGTATGAAGGCAAGCCAGTATAGTATGCAGGCAAGTCTGTATGAAGGCAAGCCTGTATAGTATGCAGGCAAGTCTGTATGAAGGCAAGCCTGTATGAAGGCAAGCCTTTATAGTATGCAGGCAAGTCTGTATGAAGGCAAGCCTGTATAGTATGCAGGCAAGTCTGTATGAAGGCAAGCCTGTATGAAGGCAAGCCAGTATAGTATGCAGGCAAGTCTGTATGAAGGCAAGCCTGTATAGTATGCAGGCAAGTCTGTATGAAGGCTTGCCTGTATGAAGGCAAGCTTGTATAGTATGCAGGCAAGTCTGTATGAAGGCAAGCCCGTATGTGGGCTTTGTAAATATTGACCTTATTTTCATTTTATTTTAGGTATCCGTAGACAGCAACCGCTTTATTTAATTGACCTCATATTTATGTTTGGAGATCATTCTACATCGACAGTTCAGCTCAGCTCAATATCTTCATCGTGATATACACAAAAAGATAACTTATATGAGCGCGACGTCACGAAGTGCCGAAGAAGTAACTGCTTAAAGGGACTCCTTCAGTGGCGACACACTCGACACACACCCCTGAGTGGGAAATAAAAGGATTCCTTCAGTGGTGACACACTCGTACCTGAGTGGGAAATAAAGGGATTCCTTCAGTGGTGACACACTCGTACCTGAGTGGGAAATAAAGGGACTCCTTCAGTGGCGACACACTCGTACCTGAGTGGGAAATAAAGGGATTCCTTCAGTGGTGACACACTCGTACATGAGTGGGAAATAAAGGGACTCCTTCAGTGGCGACACACTCGTACCTGAGTGGGAAATAAAGAATAACATCAATGGACTTAAGCTTTGATATAATGGGAGAATATACATGATTTGCAGTGCAGTAAATATTATATTATTATGAAACGGCTTAAGACTTGGAAAGTAAAGTGTCTAGCGAGTTGCCAGTACTTATACAGTAACGTGTCTAGCGAGTTGCCAGTACTTATACAGCAAAGTGTCTAGCAAGTTGCCAGTACTTATGCAGTAAAGTGTCTAGCGAGTTGCCAGTACTTATACAGTCAAATGTCTAGCGAGTTGCCAGTACTTGTATAGTAAAGTGTCTAGCGAGTTGCCAGTACTTGTACAGTAAAGTGTCTAGCGATTTGCCAGTACTAATACAGTAAAGTGTCTAGCAAGTTGCCAGTAACTTATACAGTAAAATGTCTAGCGAGTTGCCAGTACTTGTACAGTAAAGTGTCTAGCGATTTGCCAGAACTAATACAGTAAAGTGTCTAGCGAGTGGCTAGTACTTACTCGTATACAGGTTATTTAGAATGCAGCAAAACCATATTATAACGCCACTAGATCGGATCAATCAAGTTGTCAATCGATCCGAAGATGAAACGACACACTCGTATGGTAAGGCTGAGTCGAGTTCCCTTCGGAAATTATTGACTCGATTACCACCGCAGTAGAATATCACAGAATGTTATCTGCGGATTGATCCAGGTGGCCCCAAAAGTTATAAAAGGGTGAAAATGAATGATTTAAAAGGGTGAAAACTTGCCGCTAAACAGTTTGACACTAAATCTCCCATGGCCAGAGAGAAATGGGGTGTTCGATAGTTTGGGTGCATCCACGGGAAGCCGGAGTGCAGCCGGACGCAAGGTGACGCTGAATGTCTGTCTTCCCAGGAAGACGACCGACGATGCGGCCAAGTTGACAACTGGGCCTCTAGACGGATTTAAATAATCCCGCCATTGGTCACCGCTGGTAAGAGGTGAAGCGGACGCCCCTCGCCTATACCCGTGCTGGCGGACCGGCCTGTGCCGGGAAGGATGATTGCGGCGTGACGCTACACCTCCAGATCCCCGTTAAGGCCGAGAGTGTCTCCGCCGAGCATATCATATATGTTATGTCACTTGTGTGTATTTTTAAGAACTTGATTATTGACGAACTTCACGACGTGTGCCCGAAATCCTTGATATAAAATCATTTAGATTTCTCGTGTTTTTGTCAACAAATTGTTATTTTGTAAATCAATCATTCAGTAAAGCCAGAATTTTTTTTTTGAAAAATATTTTTGTCAATCGAGAGGATGTTTTGACATATGTATGTTATGTTATGTATTGAAGATATTTTTCCAATTGCACTGATAAGATGGCATCGCTGATAGGCCCACCGCACGAGCTGTCCGCTGTCCGCTGTCATCGTGATACTTGCCAACCTACACGTATGGGCTTCCAGCCGCGCTTCTGCGGTCAGAACTATTAACAATCTTTCATATATAAGAAATCTGGTCTACGAAATATAACATATCACAGACAAGACTGATAATAATTGGAACGGAAATGGAAATCAAGACGATGGGTCGCTTCTACAGAGCAGTGGAAGAATCGCACATAAACGATACTCTGAAGAAGATGCAAGAGCTAATCTACGATAGCGACGGCTCTAAAGTGGCTGCTAGTGTTAAAGACAAAGATATTGTCATCTTTTTGGGAAACACACGTTGCGGTAAAAGCACTCTCGTCAACTACGCAATCGGGAATCAACTTCAAACTGTCAAAGTTAAAAGGAGACAATACCACCTGGTGAAAGCTGATCCGAGCAGCGCTGGACCCAGCATCGGAAGCCATTCCACGTCGGAGACCAGCGTTCCTACCGTGTGGCAGAGCTCCAAGCTCAGCGGGCTCGCGGTGGACGCTCCCGGCTTCCAAGACAACAGGGGCGAGGCGCAGGATGTAGCCAACGCTTTCTACATCAAGGAGATGATCAACAATGCTCGTTCTGTCAAGTTTGTGCTTATATCTGATGTAAGCGACATCTTGAGTGTTAATTTGGGTTTATTCGTAAATTTTGTGGATACAATCTATACAATGCTTCCTCGGGGCGAGGCTCTTTTTGGCGGTATGACTCTCGTGTTCAACAAAGTGCGAGATGATTTAACCAAAGAAGAAGCGTGCCAAATACTGAAAGAAGAAATTCTTCAGAATATCAGTATGAAAGTTAAAAATAGAGATCTCATCCGATACTTTGTCGACAACCAAAGCCAAGTGTTTATGGTCAAAGCGCCGACTGGTGAAGACTTTGAGGAAAGCCAAATATTCGGGCACTTGATCCAAGTGGTTGAGAGGAACACCTCGAGACTTCCACGAAACACTCTGTCTACGGTGAACCCGGGTATTTCGGACAAGTCCCGGGCATTCTTGCTCTTGGCGCACAGCCGCTTCTCGGAGTGGAGAGAGCTGGACGAAGTGCTGACGGTCTCGCGTCACGAGTTCAGCAACATTCTCTCTGACTGCGAAAGTATCGAGCAGTTAGCCGATGAAGCGCAGACGAAAAAGATTAAAGAAAAACTATCCAAATTAGAAGACAAGATAAAATCGGCTCGAAACTCTTCTTTGTCTGTGCGAGAAGCGATGCGCGAGCTAAGCGCGTTACTTCCGACTGTTGCAATGTTAAAAGAAGGCAGCGCTATATACACTAAGCTGAATTTCGTTACTTTTGTCGATAAGATACTTAACATAGACGAGAGTAACGTCTTCAGGGTGAAGCTTAACGTGATACTATCGTTCATATCAGATAAAGTGGCGCACTGCAAGATATTGATTCAGGAGAAGACTTTGGAGGTGACGCGGGCCGAAGCGGAGAAGAGGTACCAGCAAATCGAGGATGATCACAAGTTGCGGATGAAGGAGATGGAACAGAGACTGGAGGAGCTGTCACGGAGCAACATGGCCGCCGTGCAACAGCAGGCGCAGTCTGGCTCTGGTGACTTCTCCCTCCTGGACTTCATAGACCACGCGGCTAAAGCTATAGTGACTGTGGTCAGAACGTTCGATGACCGCCGCTCCCCAGAACCAGCTCAGACGACTGAAATGCCTAAAATGTATTACGTATAGAATATTTTTATTTGTCAAGAATGTACCAGTACCATGGTCACTTGTTGTAAGGTACACCACACCGTACCGTACCGTACCGTACCGTATTGTTGTAAGGTACACCAGACCGTACCGTACCGTTGATGGAAAATAAATAAATAAATAAAGAACGCATTTAGTTTTACTTGCTATTGTCGTTATTTTGGATTTCACAAGATCAATTCTCAGATTTGTCCGTGTATATTTCACATACAATTCATTTATCATAAGCTGGAGTTCATGTTTATTCTCTGCTAACACTAACACCAGCAACCGTGACACCAGCGTGCTAAAGTTTGCATACCCGTACCCGTACCCGTACCCGTACCCGTACCCGTACCCGTACCCGTACCCGTACCCGTACCCGTACCCGTACCCGTACCCGTACCCGTACCCGTACCCGTACCCGTACCCGTACCCGTACCCGTACCCGTACCCGTACCCGTACCCGTACCCGTACCCGTACCCGTACCCGTACCCGTACCCGTACCCGTACCCGTACCCGTACCCGTACCCGTACCCGTACCCGTACCCGTACCCGTACCCGTACCCGTACCCGTACCCGTACCCGTACCCGTACCCGTACCCGTACCCGTACCCGTACCCGTACCCGTACCCGTACCCGTACCCGTACCCGTACCCGTACCCGTACCCGTACCCGTACCCGTACCCGTACCCGTACCCGTACCCGTACCCGTACCCGTACCCGTACCCGTACCCGTACCCGTACCCGTACCCGTACCCGTACCCGTACCCGTACCCGTACCCGTACCCGTACCCGTACCCGTACCCGTACGTACATTCACATTCGACATTTTCATGTCGCATTTATTTTAATGAATTTAAATTTGTTTTTAAAAATTTATATATCTGATGTGCCTGTACTTTGTACTTTGATGTGCCTAACATTGACATTACCCAGGGCCCAGGGCCCAGAAGATCGGAACAGAACGCGGAGTATAGTAGCGTAGTCACGATACGTGTATCGTACATGTTCGAGTTCTTGAGCTTGGTCGAGTTATAATACAATATAACATACATGGATTATATTATCCTTTACTCGCAATCGCTGATGGGACAGGGGAGAGAGAGGATATTGGATATGTATCGGATAAGATAAGATAAGATAAGATAAGATAAGATAAGATAAGATAAGATAAGATTGGATACTTTCGAAAGAATAATATCATACGATACTTGTAGAACGATATATTGGTATATCGGCTGTCGGTGTCGGTGTTGGGACTGATTTTCATTAGACATGTGCTCGGTTCTCAACTCTAACCTAACCTTACCCGATCTGGCGGAATTATTTCCATGTGCTAATCTCTTTCAGCCAGTCATGACATGTTCAAGAGGCTTTAAGTGAAAACCAGACTGGAATTATTAAAAAGATAAATGGGTTCCGACGTTTTACCACCGGAGATCAGATCGTCGGCGTTTTCTATTTCCTATATATTTCTATACTATAATAATAATAATAAAAGGACACGCATAGCACCGCTGAGAGAGCAAACATTCTTCGAGACCGCCGTAATTCGGGACTCGAATCCAGTATTACGGCGCGACACGGACACAAGGGATGTGGCGCAGCTATAGGACTGTACGAGTAAGAATGCAGCGCGAGCAGGTGGCGCAGCGGTGTAAGGACCGCGCGCAGACACAGGAGACTCCGAAAAAACGTGGTCAAGGTCCCTATTGAGAATTATAGAACTATTCTGGAATGTGTCATCATTGATGATATTTTAGTGCCAACATTGGCGTATGTTAGTGAAACTTGGACTTGAAAAACGAGTCAAATGAGTCAAGTTAATAGGGGGAAAACGCGTGAACTGAGAATAATAGGTATATTATTCTCAGTATGTTATGGTGAGTGACAGAAATACGAGTACGTGTATAATTACAGAGAGAGTTTAAGACTGTCTACACGGGTTAAATACTCGTAGTGTGAAAAAGAGTTAATTTTTCTAAATGTGCTCTTTTTACACAACTTCACCTAACAATGTTGAACCCTCTTTAGATCATCTGATTAGGATGGACAAGTGGGACAGATGGATGGACACGCTGTAAGACAATGCTGAACTCTCTTTAGGTCTTCTGATTAGGATGGACAAGTGGGACAGATGGATGGACACGCTGTAAAACAATGCTGAACTCTCTTTAGGTCTTCTGATTAGGATGGACAAGTGGGACGGATGGATGGACACGCTGTAATACAATGTTGAACTATATTATTTATAGTTAAGGCATTAACATTGTGGAGGTTTAAAGATATTGTAATTTGTTTGATCAAACACTCTTTATTCCACTTTTTGTAACGGTATAACCCTACCGGTTTCAAGGTGCATCATTAGGGAGGGCAAACACGATTGAATTCTGTTCGAACTGGTACCGAGATACACGCTTCTAACCGTAAACATTCGGGTTGGGGACTGGGGGTTGAGGGAGGCTTGACACAAACCTCAGCGAGCATCGGAGAGATCACCTCTGGCAAATACATAACAATGGCGTTAAATTTATTTCCGTTACTACTGATATGTAAGAATTTGGCATCATCGATAGAAAAAGTATGGTTTTCACGGTGACAATGATTAGCCATTTCAGAAAAAAATAGAGGATTTGTTAAGGTGGATTTGTGTTCACGAAATCTCTTTTCAAAGGATCTTCCTGTCTTTCCTATATAGAAATGATCACAGTCAGCACATAAAAGTGTATACACACAGCACTGTTGCTAAGTATTCCATTTTTCCCTTTCCCGTTAAATAAGAGTTTCCGGAGATTAAAATTACTGTAAAAAGCTGGATTTATGTGACTTGGATTTGTTTTGGTTATTTCGTACATGTTTTTATAAATAGGACTTTGCTCCATTTATGGGCATGCTTATGGGTGTATGAGTGGCGTTAAATATATACTCGTTGTATGATCTTAAGCTGTTAAGTTCACACCCATCCTTAATCCCTTCATTCCGTATTCTTCCATACATTGTCCCCCGCGTGGACGTGGACGTCCGAGTGGACGTGGACGCATCTTTATTCCATTTAATCGGCTTTTTTCACTTTTGTTTGATACTGCTCATTTTGATACTGTGTTCTTTGAATATATTTATTTTAATGCCCAATTTAATTTGTTTCCTATTTCTACACACCGTTCGATATACCTCGTATGTAACTCTTCCATCGTCTGAGAAAATAGCTCCCAAATAGCAGAATAGTGAGTTATACAAAACAAACTTGAGTTGCATTATATTGCATTATATTATATTAGTATATTGTAGTTAGTCTTTTGCACCGTACTCGGTCCAGCGGGACGGAAGTGATCTTGTTGCGAGGCAATATAGTCTCTGTGATTATCCTGATATCGGATAAGTGGGTGATTATACATCTAAATACGTGCACCTCTCACGGTGTGCAGTTCTAGATGCAATAGCAATACGTGCACCTCTCACGGTGTGCAGTTCTAGAGGCTATAGCAATAAGTGCACCTGTCACGGTGTGCAGTTCTAGAGGCAATAGCAATCCGTGCACCTCTCACGGTGTGCAGTTCTAGAGGCAATAGCAATACGTGCACCTCTCACGGTGCGCAGTTCTAGAGGTAATAGCAATACGTGCACCTGTCACGGTGTGCAGTTCTAGAGGCTATAGCAATACGTGCACCTCTCACGGTGTGCAGTTCTAGAGGCAATAGCAATAAGTGCACCTGTCACGGTGTGCAGTTCTAGAGGCAATAGCAATCCGTGCACCTCTCACGGTGTGCAGTTCTAGAGGCAATAGCAATACGTGCACCTCTCACGGTGTGCAGTTCTAGAGGCAATAGCAATACGTGCACCTCTCACGGTGTGCAGTTCTAGAGGCAATAGCAATCCGTGCACCTCTCACGGTGTGCAGTTCTAGAGGCAATAGCAATACGTGCACCTCTCACGGTGTGCAGTTCTAGAGGTAATAGCAATACGTGCACCTGTCACGGTGTGCAGTTCTAGAGGCTATAGCAATACGTGCACCTCTCACGGTGTGCAGTTCTAGAGGTAATAGCAATACGTGCACCTGTCACGGTGTGCAGTTCTAGAGGCTATAGCAATACGTGCACCTCTCACGGTGTGCAGTTCTAGAGGCAATAGCAATAAGTGCACCTGTCACGGTGTGCAGTTCTAGAGGCAATAGCAATCCGTGCACTTCTCACGGTGTGCAGTTCTAGAGGCAATAGCAATACGTGCACCTCTCACGGTGTGCAGTTCTAGAGGCAATAGCAATACGTGCACCTCTCACGGTGTGCAGTTCTAGAGGCAATAGCAATCCGTGCACCTCTCACGGTGTGCAGTTCTAGAGGCAATAGCAATACGTGCACCTCTCACGGTGTGCAGTTCTAGAGGTAATAGCAATACGTGCACCTGTCACGGTGTGCAGTTCTAGAGGCTATAGCAATACGTGCACCTCTCACGGTGTGCAGTTCTAGAGGCAATAGCAATAAGTGCACCTGTCACGGTGTGCAGTTCTAGAGGCAATAGCAATCCGTGCACCTCTCACGGTGTGCAGTTCTAGAGGCAATAGCAATACGTGCACCTCTCACGGTGTGCAGTTCTAGAGGTAATAGCAATACGTGCACCTGTCACGGTGTGCAGTTCTAGAGGCTATAGCAATACGTGCACCTCTCACGGTGTGCAGTTCTAGAGGCAATAGCAATACGTGCACTTCTCACGGTGTGCAGTTCTAGAGGCAATAGCAATAAGTGCACCTGTCACGGTGTGCAGTTCTAGAGGCAATACTAATACGTGCACCTCTCACGGTGTGCAGTTCTAGAGGCTATAGCAATACGTACACCTGTCACGGTGTGCAGTTCTAGAGACAATAGCAATGCCTAAAATAGACAATAGCAATGCCTCTTTGTATGACTTGGATGAGCCAATTTTCGGGATCGGAATGATTAGAACCCTCTTCCATAGACTAGGAAAGCTGCTAGTAGACAAAGAAACAATTATATAATAATATGTGTTATGATAGGAAGAATAGCATCGATAATGAAGGAGGTGAATACAATCGAAATATTGTCGTCACCCATCGCTTTTGAGGATATAGTCAAAAGAATACGACGGACCTCACCTGCATCAACCTCCGAGAAGTGGAGCTCAGGAACATTGGGTCGAGGCATTGCATGAATTGTTCGGAAAGTGCTCTCCTTTGTGTTAATGTCTAAACTGAGTGACTGGTGTTGCAAAATATCTGTTAAGATTATTAACATCTAATGTGAAGCTACCCGAGTTGTCCGAGGATTTGCCACCCATCGAGTTCAGGATTTTCCACCTTCAGGCTGACTGTTTTGAAGGGTGTCAAAATAGTGTTTTCTTTTTGCATTCCCACATTACTGTGTACATTTATTGCGAAGTCGTCGAAAACTCTCCCATAGTTGATCATTGGGATTAGACTTGAAGTTTTTTTTCGCTCTGTCACGTCTTGTCATGTTTTTTTTAATGTCGTCAGTCAGCCATGGGGCAGGTCTATGCTTTAAGTAAGTAAGTTTAAGTGGAGCGTGTTTGTGGCAGAGCTTTAGCAAAAACGTGTTGAATAGATTTATTTTACTATCTATATTATCCAATTGTTCGATGGCCGCCCAGTAAACTTCGCTTGTGTCGGAAAATAAGGTGTCAAGGTTATACGTCATTCGTGTTTCAATTGTCGAACGTTGATTTTACTCAAAACACGCTTTTACACGCTTAGATGGGTCGAGATGAGAAGAGCACGCTTAAATGGGTCGAGATGAGAAGAGCACGCTTAGATGGGTCGAGATGAGAAGAGCACGCTTAGATGGGCCGAGATGAGAAGAGCACGCTTAGAGGGGCCGAGATGAGAAGAGCACGCTTAGATGGGCCGAGATGAGAAGAGCACGCTTAGATGGGTCGAGATGAGAAGAGCACGCTTAGATGGGTCGAGATGAGAAGAGCACGCTTAGATGGGCCGAGATGAGAAGATCACGCTTAGATGGGTCGAGATGAGAAGAGCACGCTTAGATGGGTCGAGATGAGAAGAGCACGCTTAGATGGGCCGAGATGAGAAGAGCACGCTTAGATGGGTCGAGATGAGAAGAGCACGCTTAGATGGGTCGAGATAAGAAGAGCACGCTTAGATGGGCCGAGATGAGAAGAGCACGCTTAGATGGGTCGAGATGAGAAGAGCACGCTTAGATGGGCCGAGATGAGAAGAGCACGCTTAGATGGGCCGAGATGAGAAGAATTCGTTGCAGAGTTAGACCAAGGTTATTATGGTTGGATTAAGGATATGATTTGCAAAATACAATAAATAAATTTAAAAAGCCAGAGGCATTAGTGAGTAGGGGTTGTATGGTTATGGGAGAGGCATTAGTGAGTAGAGGTTGTATGGTAATGGGAGAGGCATTAGTGAGTAGGGGTTGTATGGTTATGGGAGAAGCATTAGTGAGTAGGGGTTGTATGGTTATGGGAGAGGCATTAGTGAGTAGAGGTTGTATGGTAATGGGAGAGGCATTAGTGAGTAGGGGTTGTATGGTTATGGGAGAAGCATTAGTGAGTAGGGGTTGTATGGTTATGGGAGAGGCATTAGTGAGTAGAGGTTGTATGGTAATGGGAGAGGCATTAGTGAGTAGGGGTTGTATGGTTATGGGAGAAGCATTAGTGAGTAGGGGTTGTATGGTTATGGGAGAGGCATTAGTGAGTAGAGGTTGTATGGTAATGGGAGAGGCATTAGTGAGTAGGGGTTGTATGGTTATGGGAGAAGCATTAGTGAGTAGGGGTTGTATGGTTATGGGAGAGGCATTAGTGAGTAGGGATTGTATGGATATGGGAGAGGCGTTAGTGAGTAGGGGTTGTATGGATATGGGAGAGGCATTAGTGAGTAGGGGTTGATAAAGAGCGAGATATGTGTGCCGCGTCCGTCCTCTTCTATAGGGATAGGCCTGTCGCGACTGGGAGACGGTGTGTAGTTACTTTACTTTGTATGTTTCAAATCAACCGAGGGATCGCACTTTGAAGCTGAGAGCTGAGGCCTGAGGACTGAGGCCTGAGAGATGCCATGGCTATCAAAATAAACAAAATTAATTTAAAAACATAACTCTAAACTGAACAGTCCGATTTCATCACCGATATTGGTTTTGAAGAAATCAACGGAATGTTATCAACGGAATTTGCGTGAAAGATCTCATCTCTCCGCATGTGGCTGTGGCTAACTCCTCACTTGCAACTCCTGCAGGCTCGTGGTGGGTCGAGAGTTCTGGGCACGTACGAGCAGATATAGTATGTAACGTTACATACCATACCATACCATGCATAATATTGTATGTTACATGTCGGGAAATACAATCAAATGAAATTGAGTATTGCTCGCGCAGTATACTATATCATACCATACTATATCATACAAGAAAAGTTGAATACGTAATACGATACAAATGTACCGTACAAATGTACCGTACAAATGCACCGTACAAATGCACCGTACAAATGTACCGCGCTAATTGAAACAAAGCATTATTATGAAAAAATATTTCGATACTTTTGTGAAGCAAAATATTGTTGACGGTCGGTTGACCGCAGTCCTATGTTGATGTGTTGATGTGATGTGTCGGCTGTGGCCGTGGCCAGGGGCGCCGCGCGCCCTGCCTCAGGACGTGGCGTGACATACTCGCACTATATTCGTACTTAACCTACGAGTATATATAAACTGGACCATCCCGGTCTGTCGCACACAGCCGCGACACGCGACACGTAACACGCGACACGCGACACGCAACACGCGACACGCAACACGCAACACGCTCGCGGTAAGTCTCCGTTCTTACAGTAATAAGTCGACGACTTCGTGGCCTACTCGGTAAGACATCTGTCTTCCATCTGCGGCATCAGGGTTGCTCGTTTGATTCCCGTTGGAACCGAGGTTTCTCGTCTGGTTTTTCCTTAAGGCCTCTTCGACATTCCGGTCGGTTGAAAAAAGCAATAAGCCCCCAGGTTGTATTGTTCGCGACTAAAGTGATATGTAGTAAGGCGACTTATATAGTGCTATTTACTGTAATCATACTTTTAGGATATACATAGAGGGCTGAACTCTAGACATCGACGTCTTTGGCTTTCTTAGTATCCTAATATCTTATTTCTCTTCTTAAACCTCTTATTTCTAAATCTTTAATCACTCGATCTAATCATTCTTTTTTCGACTCTTTCGTCACTTGTTTTGTTAGCCTGTCTTGTTAGCATGTCTTGTAAGCCTGTCTTGTTAGCCTGTCTTGTTAGCCTGTCTTGTTAGCCTGTCTTGTTAGCCTGTCTCGTTAGCTTGTCATCGCTCGTTCTTTCTCTATCTGACAGTGCTTATCTCCTTTCTGCTTATATTAACCGTCTCAAGTTTAAATTTGTATTAACGTCTAGCATATCACAACCTTAGGACACAAGGACTTATTGCCATGTGGTAATCTCTTCCAACCGACTTTAAGTAAAAACCACACTGGCACCCTTCTTTAAAAAATACAGAAATTACCTTTATTTATTTATTCAAACAGTCAAATAACCTTTTAATACAAAATGTTTAAACAAAACATTGTTATGCCATAGAAAAAGCAGCAAATGATGGACCCAACACAATTTATTCAATTCAACAAAGCGAACCCAAACGATTTATTCAATTCATCCCTGAAAGAACAACTTCAACAGTTGACCATTTGAAGTAGACTTATGCTATACAAAGTATTAGTCAAATCCATAGATTGCTAATGCTAATGCTAATACTAATTCTAATGCTAATGCTAATACTAATGCTAATGCTAATACCAATGTAAGTAATGACTGTCGCACGAGTTTACCACAGATAGTACCGAGTATTGCACCTAATAATAATAATAACGTCATTTCGGAATAAAATACTCGTATGTTACTCGTATGTGGCCCGGCCGAGTGGGCCGACAAAGGAAAGAACGTGTAACGGAACTACTCGTGACGTAACTCGGAGTTAGACTAGCGGAGTTACGTCACGAGTAGTTCCGGACTGTTGAAATACTTGTACGACTCCTGACCTGTCTGGATAGTACTTCTAGTGTACCATTGTACTTCTAGTGTACCATAGTACTTCTAGTGTACCATAGTACTTCTAGTGTACCATAGTCGCGTAGCGTATGCACTCGTATAGGTACAATATTATAGATCTGCACGTCTTTATAATTCATACCGAAATAATTGCAACAAAATCATTAAATAAAATAATTATATTTATTTTGTTCCTATCATTATTGAAATATTAAATTTCGATTCATCAACAACGAGTCGAGAATCGAATCAGCAGCCCTTCGGGAGCAACATCGGAAGATAGGGAAGATAGGCTCGTCTTGTCTCGCTGAGGGGAGATAGGGAAGATAGGCCCGTCTTGTCTTGCTGTGGAGAGACAGGGAAGATAGGCCCGTCTTGTCTTGCTGTGGAGAGACAGGGAAGATAGGCCCGTCTTGTCTTGCTGTGGAGAGACAGGGAAGATAGGCCCGTCTTGTCTTGCTGTGGAGATACAGGGAAGATAGGCCCGTCTTGTCTTGCTGATGGGAGATAGGGAAGATAGGCCCGTCTTGTCTTGTTGAGGGGAGATAGGGAAGATAGGCCCGTCTTGTCTTGCTGAGGGGAAATAGGGAAGATAGACCCGTCTTGTCTTGCTGAGGGGAGATAGGGAAGATAGGCCCGCCTTGTCTTGTTGAGGGGAGATAGGGAAGATAGGCCCGTCTTGTCTTGTTGAGGGGAGATAGGGAAGATAGGCCCGTCTTGTCTTGCTGAGGGGAAATAGGGAAGATAGACCCGTCTTGTCTTGCTGAGGGGAGATAGGGAAGATAGGCCCGCCTTGTCTTGTTGAGGGGAGATAGGGAAGATAGGCCCGTCTTGTCTTGCTGAGGGGATATAGGGAAAATAGGCCCGTCTTGTCTTGCTGTGGAGAGATAGGGAAGATACACTCGTCTTGACTTGCTGAGGGGAGATAGGGAAGATAGGCCCGTCTCATTTTGCTGAGGGGAGATATGCTCGTTTTGTCTTACTAAAGGAAGACGGGACACGGAGTACATAAGTGTTTTCATCCATATTCTTCAATTCTACCTTTACTTACATTGTTTACGCATAGATCTATAGACGTACCATATACTCGTATAGTGCATTATAATATTTAACTATATATGGCTGTTTACTTCATTACCAATATTTTTGGAATAATTTGAACTCAATATTGAAATATCGTTTCAGAAATTGCATCCAAGATTTTGATAATATAATTCGTAAAGATGACGAAAGGAAAAATGACCAGCGAGCAGCAAGCGCTGTTGATGCAATACCTCGAAAAGATGCAAGCCCTTATCTACAACCCGAAGGTGAAGGAAACCATCAACCTAGCCGCGGGGCAAGACTTGGTCCTGCTGATAGGGAACACGCGCGGAGGCAAGAGCACGATCGTCAACTACCTCATCGGGAACCGGCTGCTGGCGATCAAGGAAAAGAGACGCTACTTCAGGGTGGAACTGGACAAGGACAGTTACGGGCCAGCCATAGGATTAGGCCCCAGCTCCGAGACCACAATCCCGACACTCTGGACGTCAGACATGGTCAAGGGAGTCGTCGTGGACGCGCCCAGCTTCGATGACAACAGAGGACCCGACCAAGACGTCGCCAATGCATTCTACATTAAGGAACTGATCACCCAGGCCAAATCCGTTAAGTTTGTCCTCGTGTCAGATATTAACGAAATCCTACAGGACAATATCAACCAGTTTATAAGCTTCACGGACAAGATTTACAGCATCATGCCTGAGTGCGAAATGTTCACCGCCGGAGTCGTGATGGTATTCAACAAAGACAGGGAGCAGCTGACCAAGGAGGACGTTTGCGACGAGTTGAAACAGAAGATCCGTAAGCAGTACACGATACAAGTTAAAAGCAGGTGTTTAATCAGTTTCGTGATAGATAATCCGGAGCATCTCGTGATCACCAGAATGCCGAGTCAGGAAGGACCGATTTATGGAGAAGATGTGTTCGGGGGACTTGTCGAAGCTATCAACAATAGCGCGGAAGCCGTGCCAAAGCATAAGTTGGCCGGAGCGACTCCCGTCATTTCGGACCGTTCCCATATATTCCTGCTTGAAGCGCACGCGTATCTAACGGAGTTCCAAAACCTCGATAAAGTTTTGGAACTGGTCCAAAAGGTTGTCGATGATCATCTCGAATTCTTAAATATCGAGAACGACTCTTCCCAGAGAGAGATGCTGAGAGCCAAGAAGAAGCTGACGGATCTATCTAACGAGTTTACTCCTCTGTCCGAGTCGAAAGACTCTCTCGAGGTGAAACTCGCGCAGCTCAGTGATTGCCTTCCAACTTTAAAAGAGCTCCAAAAAGGTGGTGATATTTATATGCAAGTGAAGTTTGTTGACTTCACTGATCAGATATTGAAATTACAAGGAAAAAAGATAGCCGAAGCGAAGTTGAATGCGGCTCTTGCCGGTATACTGAACAAAGTGGAGACTATGAGAGTGAACCTGCAGGAGACGATGTCGGAGATCAGCTCTGAGGAGGCGAGGCGCCGGCTGTACGACCTGAAGGAGCACATGCACGAAGGGGAGAAGCAATATTATGAGACGATCAGCGTAATGCAACAAAAGCAGCTGGAGCAGCTCAAGAAACAGAAAGAGGAAAGGCATTCCAAGTCCGTGTGCTGCGTGCTCTGATCTCTCCCCATTCCTCTCTACTTACTGTTTACCTTACCTTACCTTACCTTACCTTACCTTACCTTACCTTACCTTACCTTACCTTATGTGCTTATGCTTTTACAATCTTTGATATTATCGGTAAGTAACATATAACGTCTTCAATTCGGGGCCTCAATTCATAATGAAAACCTAATAACTGTCGTTGGCGTACACAGCAGATATTTGACATAACTTCGGAACACTATCCGTGGGAATAGATATGATAAATACTATGGAGCTTTAGAAAAACTGTATAATCCTATTACGGTGCAGTTTAACTCACATTTTCTGTATTCTGCAGTCTGCAGTCTGCAGTCTGCTCTCCTTGAATCTTCAGATTTATCAATCCTGGCTGTATTCATTTCAAGGTATAACAAATAGTTGGACTCAAAGCTTATACTCTCGCCCGGTCTTAAAAGTCCTTTGCTCGGATGCTCCTGGTGATCTTAAATGTCCTTTGCTCGGATGCTCCTGGTGATCTTAATAGTCCTTTGCTTAGATGTTCCTGGTGATGTTTAAAGTCCTTTGCTCGGATGCTCCTGGTGATCTTAAAAGTCCTTTGCTCGGATGCTCCTGGTTATCTTAAAAGTCCTTTGCTCGGATGGTCCAGGTGATCTTAATAGTCCTTTGCTCGGATGATCCTGGTGATCGTAAAAGTCCTTTGCTCGGATGCTCTTGGTGATCGTAAAAGTCCTTTGCTCGGATGCTCTTAGTGATCTTAATAGTCCTTTGCTCGGATACTCCTAGTGATCTTAAAATTCCTTTGCTCGGATGCTCTTGGTGATCTTAATAGTCCTTTGCTCGGATGCTCCTGGTGATCTAAATAGTCCTTTGCTCGGATGCTCCTGGTGATCTTAATAGTTCTTTGCTCGGATGCTCTTGGTGATCTTAATAGTCATTTGCTCGGATGCTCCTGGTGATCTTAATAGTCCTTTGCTCGGATGCCCCTGGTGATCTTAATAGCCCTTTCCTCGTATGCTCCTGGTGATCAAAAGTTGTAGAAACGACAAACGGATCTCATATAGTAGCCCGTTTGTCATACGCTACGGTACATTATCTGGTATCGAGGTGCTTGCTTCAACTCTCGATCTCAGGTCAAATATCATCTACGATACCCAGCTTTTAAAAAACTGTTTACTGACCTCCGATGGCCGTATATTTCTTATACATCTTTAGCTTACCCTACGATTCACCGATCATATCCATTACCTTATACATCCTTAGCTTACCCTACGATTCACCGATCATATCCATTACCTTATACATCCTTAGCTTACCCTACGATTCACCGATCATATCCATTACCTTATACATCCTTAGCTTACCCTACGATTCACCGATCATATCCATTACCTTATACATCCTTAGCTTACCCTACGATTCACCGATCATATCCATTACCTTATACATCCTTAGATTACCCTACGATTCACCGATCATATCCATTACCTTATACATCCTTAGCTTACCCTACGATTCACCGATCATATCCATTACCTTATACATCCTTAGCTTACCCTACGATTCACCGATCATATCCATTATCTTATACATCCTTAGCTTACCCTACGATTCACCGATCATATCCATTATCTTATACATCCTTAGCTTACCCTACGATTCACCGATCATATCCATTACCTTATACATCCTTAGCTTACCCTACGATTCACCGATCATATCCATTACCTTATACATCCATAGCTTACCGTAAGATTGACCGATCATATTTACTAACGCTACGGTCCGAGGACTTAGATAATGTCTTTCGCTCTATTTTGATCTAATTGTTCGAAGTTTTTATCAAAAATCCTGAAAACTTTCTGAGCCACTTCAATGTTCCGCTTCGAGCCTCGCTTGCTTGCTTGAAGTACACTCGGGGGTACTGCGCTGCGCTGCGAGTGAATAGTGCGAGTGTTCTCTTGTTGTTGCGGATATCTCGATATCCTGATACCCATTTCCCACTTTGCAATAAGCCGATGAATTGATTTAATCAACTTATGTAAAATGAAACAATAAAACAAATAAATAAAGTCCAACAAAATATTCATAATCTTTTTTATTTAACACGACCTGTTTCCCAAATATGAACCGTCTGTCCAGACCTCACCTAACCTTATCTTATCTTATCTTATGTGACTTTATCTGACCTTTCCGATTTCTTTATTTATTTTTACATGACAATTTTTTATGAATACACAATTTATGACAAAAACAACAGGTAGGAAGGGGGGAAGGGGGGAAGGGGGGAAATGATGCGTGGTGGAACGAGGATGTAAGAGAGAATATCAAGGAGAGGAGAGAGTTTGTATTTGCCAGATAGAAAATTGCGGTGCAACAACTACATAACCATCAAGTTATTTATTTATTTATTTAGCAATTTTATTTCAAATACAATCTGACTGGTTAGAAGAGATTGACCACTGGCTTATTGCCAGGGAGAAATCTCGTCGCACCGACCATACAAAAGTAAATGAAGCAAGTTATGTGGTCGTAAAAAAACATTCAAATGACTATCCATCCCCACGAAATCCATAAACACATACGTGAGCACATGCCCACGAACCCCACAAAGACGGACAATCATCCGAACATACTTTTTCATATAAAGCGAAATATCATCAATCAAATGGAAAGGAAGGGATGGTGGAGAGGAAAGGAAAAGAAAAATGAGGATTGAAACACGTTATATATACTAGAAATGAAGAGTTGAGGACGGAGCGAGTCTATTATTGCTTTATGACTGATTCCATAGCCTCACTGCATCTCAAAGGACCGGTCTTTCTTAGGTTGAAAATAAATATAAGACAAACATTTTGAAGTTACTATAATTTGTCCGGTCATTCTTAGCTGTAGCTGTAGAGTATTCTTAGCTGTAGCTGTAGAGGATTATTGAAATGTAATGGCGGGTTTGTATCAGCGATACCTGAAGAGTCTGCACATGACGTTCCAATGTAGATAAGAATCCAGGAAAGGGAGAAGGAGGAGACAGAATAGCGTGAGAATAAGGTGGAGATAAGGAGAGTGATGACATTCAATCCAGGGAAAAAAAACAGAAAACAAACGAAATAACTAAAAAAACACATTAACCTGTACACCGCGTTAAAAATCAAATTCCACGAATGCTGTGCGCGGCACAATTTCGGCGTTTTTTAATTTCTATGTTAAAACGCGTATTTTGTTTAGAACCACTGATATTTGAATACAACACCGAGTAAACATGACATTCAAGTAATTTTTTGATAATAAATAATAGTCATTACTCTTAAAGAGACTCGTTAAATAAAGGAGATAAACTAAACATTACGTAAAATACACAAAGGAATGCTATAGATCAGATCACAGGCGTTTGTGCTTCCCGCGAGGAACACGTTAAAAACCCGAGAATCCCTCCCCAGTCTGTTTTCAATTATTCTTTAACACATCATATATTATCTTGAGCGCGGTGTGTAGGGTGTGCACGGTGCGGTGTGCTCTGCTCGAGATAATACAAATATCAAATATAATATGATACGTTCAATGGGCGATGCCATTCAACATGTATTTGACATCTCTCGATTTTAAGACAAAATGATCAACACTCTGTCGGTAAGAAGAATCTTCACTCTGTGTCGGTAATCGAGAATCTGCCTACAAAAAAAATGGCCGTAGGTCAAAAAGTGGTTGTGAAAAATAATATCTTAGAAACACACCAGACTGTTCGAGATAAGCTGCAAAAGTGGAGCTATCCAGCTTGCGGGTGTATTTGTAACTAAAAAAATAATGACTAATCGAATTATTAAAAATAAAAGAAGTAAGAAATGAAGAAGAGTCGTTAAACACAACACAACACAACAGTTGACAGTTTCAAACTTTGTTTCACGAATTTAAAATACAAAGATCATCTTTCGTTTGGGATCCGTAGGGGAAATATGTTTCCTCTTAGAGTTCTGTCTTGTCGCTTGTCGCTTGTTGCTTGTTGCTCATGCCTGGGTTTGTCTATCCGAGGAGACTTCGCTCGCTCCCGTAATGTCTCGCAATAGTTGCGAGCACGCTTGTGAGATGGAAAGTTATGCCGTGGTGGCGAAC
The DNA here is from genome assembly GCA_949825065.1 of Odontocerum albicorne. Taxonomy (NCBI): domain Eukaryota; kingdom Metazoa; phylum Arthropoda; class Insecta; order Trichoptera; family Odontoceridae; genus Odontocerum; species Odontocerum albicorne. The sequence goes on along the minus strand of OX463867.1, from coordinate 33,193 downwards.
CATCTCTGGTCCAGCAGCTTCGCGGAGGAAACAATCTACGAGCCTCCCTAAAGACCGTATAGCGACTGGGGATCAACGACTCGGTTATCATTATCGTCTTCTCCCCTCGAGGCTTATCTTTCTGTTGACCACAGCGCCCCCCCCCCCGTGCCATCATCATGCATCTCACTTTAACTTTTGTTATGTATACGAGTACGAGTATGTTCATAAATATGAATATGTTTCGCGACCATGTAATTTCCTTTATTAACTGTTTGATTGGAAGTCATTGCCGCCTGGCAATAAGCCCGTCAGATTGTTTACAATGAAGTATTAAATAAACATAAATAAATAAAATAAATGATTTGTGTTACCACTCGGCATGCGGCATGCGGTATGCCGAGAGGTAACTCAACACGTTGCTTTCGACATGTTTGTGTCACCAATGTTGAGACGATCCGTTGGATGTTATCCCCAGAGGGATGACACACTTACTATACAAATTCTTTCCTCGCATCAGGGTGTGTTTAGACTTCCGATGGGCGGTACCTACTCGTAATTACCGGATATCCCAATTCATCACTGCCCACTGCCCACTGCCCACTGTCCACTGCCCACTGCCCACTGTCCACTGCCCACTGCCCACGGGAGTTTCAACAGTATTTTGTTTTTCATTTCATCTATGATAGTCCCTTCGCCTTGTCGCAATTCATGTGTTATGACACCCAAATCGATTCGCAGAACACATTTTGTAGGACCGCGTAGAATGTAGTCTCTCGAAATAGGGAAGAGCTCCATACAGGCATACTCGTACGTCGGACAACCTTTAGACAACCTTCAGGTAACCGTCGGCCCAACTACGAGTAGCTTAATATAAAACCTTTTGATTCCTTTGGTATTGCGACTTTTTCAGCCAGCCCCACTATGTTACTCCAGAATGGTTGTACCTGAATATACTCGTACCTACCATATACCGTATAATGTTATAATATTGTATATTTCATCCAACCATTACGTGCACTCGTATGGTATGGGCAGAGATATTATTATTATCTGTTAGAGTCGAGATATTATTATTATCTATTATGATCTGTTCGAGTGGAGATATTATCATTATCCATTATCTGTTCGAGTGGAGATACATATTATTATTATCTATTATGATCTGTTCGAGTGGAGATATTATTATTATCTATTATGATCAGTTAGAGGGGAGTTATTAATATTATCTGTTAGAGTGGAGATATTATTATTATCTATCATGATCTGTTAGAGTGGAGATATTATCGAAATTATATTATACTTTTATTATTGGGAAACTCTTTCAAATAAAAAATGTCGGTTTTCACTTTGTCATTCCAACAATTTTCCTCAATAACTACAATGCGTGTTTCTACCTCCTATTAGGGCTCGTGGCTTTCTCTAGGCATACTTATCATATTGAGTGTATGGTATGTGGATCCAATTAAATATTTGAATGGGGGATTATTTATTTGTGTGGCGTCCGTTGTTCAAAGATAAGCATTCACGCTAATTCAGCGGGCGCTACATTCACGCTAATTCAGCGGGCGCTACATTCACGCTAATTCAGCGGGCGCTACATTCACACTGATTCAGCGGGCGCTACATTCACGCTAATTCAGCGGGCGCTACATTCACGCTAATTCAGCGGGTGCTACATTCACACTAATTCAGCGGGCGCTACATTCACGCTAATTCAGCGGGCGCTACATTCACGCTAATTCAGCGGGCGCTACATTCACGCTAATTCAGCGGCGGCTACATTCACACTGATTCAGCGGGCGCTACATTCACGCTAATTCAGCGGGCGCTACATTCACGCTAATTCAGTGGGCGCTACATTCACGCTAATTTAGCGGGCGCTACAGGTTTGATTCCTACTGATTACCTTCTGAACAGGTTTTACTTTACAGCCTTATTTTATCCAAATGTATGTTTCTCCACAGTTCTTTGTTAGCGCTTCTGAGCAACACAACAATACGAGTAGCGAGTAGCAAGTAGCGAGTAGCGGGTAGCGAGTAGCGAGTAGCGCTATTCAATCGGCACAACGGAGAGCTGGATCAGATTAAACATACCGATTACTGTGTAAGTACTCGTTAGTTTAATATCCTCGCTATGGAATTTTGGGTTTGATCTGTCAATATCGTGTGCTCACTGAAGGGCAACAGTTTGAACGCGATGAACTAATACACGTACATGCATATTTTATTCACGGCGCGGGGTGGCTGGCAATCATCCGTATTCGGCATTACATTTTTAACTTGTTTATCATTCTTTTAGTTTTATTATCGACGTTCCGTGCATCCACAATTCTTGTTAAATCGACGCCCTCCTTGGCTTTGTTGGCAGCGAATTCACTTGAATTTCCACCCTTGTTCTCGGGTTCGACTCCCCGTGTCATCCGCAAAAAAATGGTCTTTTACCTGTAGAGTTCGTCTGGTAATAATATTAGTATGGGCCAGACGTGTGTAAGTGTTATTATATCTATGTTATATGTGCGGTACCTACTACTGCCAAAGCGTGGGATGCCGAACTGCGAGTTCCGTGCCTACTCCGGTGAATTTAAGCGCGAAAGTTCAATTAAAAGGACTGAAAATAAAGTTGTCTCCCATCCACAGTCCTCAATATGTCCGCATCACCGATTTGGATATGTGGAGGGAACCGATTAGATCTAAATATTGTTATCATAATAAACCGGGACCAGCACGCTTGACGAAAGCCTCGGGAAGGAAAATACGTTTCGCTGTAATTCGGTTTAAGTAATGGAAGTAACATAACATCTTATTTATTATTCGTCTGTTGTGTTCGATCTTGACGGCATTACGTCATTTCCGCTCAGAGGACGGGCGGGACGGCCGCAGATAACAGAAATGATAACGTAAATATTGTGCCGATCGGATCGCCGATAGCGGTGCGGCGGGGCTAACCAGTCTCGAGAGACCGCAGTCAACAACGTTTTATGTTTTGAACTCCGTATATAAACGAAGTCCTCGGATATGGACAGCATCAGAGTGGTGAGACGTTGTCTATCAGCCGAGTTGACAGGGAATACGAAGTGACAGATTCAGCCCTGACAGACCCTGGGTGAGTGTTTGAATAGAGGGTCGGATGATGACGAACGGATGAGTGTCACGCCTTCACGGCCGAGGATTGAGGTTCTCACAGCTGAGTTATACGATGCTATGCTAGCGAAGAGTTATCGGATTGAGGTTCTCACAGCTGAGATGTACGGTGCTATGCTAGCGAGGAGTTATCGGATTGAGGTTCTCACAGCTGAGATATACGGTGCTATGCTAGCGAGGAGTTATCGGATTGAGGTTCTCACAGCTGAGATATACGGTGCTATGCTAGCGAGGAGTTATCGGATTGAGGTTCTCACAGCTGAGATATACGGTGCTATGCTAGCGAGGAGTTATCGGATTGAGGTTCTCACAGCTGAGATATACGGTGCTATGATAGCGAGCAGGTATCGGATATAGGTTGTGGGGAGAATCAAAATATTTGAGTACGATTTACATCGAACTCAAATATTTGGAAATAGGATAAATATTTTTTTTAGGATTCTCTTGTTTGTGTAAACGCTAAAAATATATCCTATTTGCGACATGCGTTAGATGGAATCTCCACCCGTTTATACATTCCTATTTGGATCGTGTATGTGCACGGGCACGGACTGCCCTCGTGGACCCCTGAACTGGGGATGGCACAATCATTCATATTTGGATCGTGTATGTGCACGGGCACGGACTGCCCTCGTGGACCCCTGATCTGGGGATGGCACAATCATTCCTATTTGGATCGTGTATGTGCACGGGCACGGACTGCCCTCGTGGACCCCTGATCTGGGGATGGCACAATCATTCCTATTTGGATCGTGTATGTGCACGGGCACGGACTGCCCTCGTGGACCCCTGATCTGGGGATGGCACAATCATTCCTATTTGGATCGTGTATGTGCACGGGCACGGACTGTCCTCGTGGACCCCTGATCTGGGGATGGCACAATCATTCCTATTTGGATCGTGTATGTGTACGAGCACGGACTGTCCTCGTGGACCCCTGATCTGGGGATGGCACAATCATTCCTATTTGGATCGTGTATGTGTACGAGCACGGACTGTCCTCGTGGACCCCTGATCTGGGGACGACATAATTATTCCTAGTCGCTTTCCATTGCTAATTTAATATTACTTCAGAGACACGGCCATGTTGCCTTCCTTCGCTATTATATTACTTGAGAGACACTTGCATGTTACTTGAACAAGATACATGATATCACTTGAACAAGAAACATGATATCACTTGAACAAGATACATGATATCACTTGAACAAGATACATGATATCACTTGAACAAGATACATGATATCACTTGAACAAGATACATGATATCACTTGAACAAGAAACATGATATCACTTGAACAAGAAACATGATATCACTTGAACAAGATACATGATATCACTTGAACAAGATACATGATATCACTTGAACAAGAAACATTATATCACTTGAACAAGAAACATGATATCACTTGAACAAGATACATGATATCACTTGAACAAGAGAAATGATATCACTTGAACAAGAGACATGATATCACTTGAACAAGATACATGATATCACTTGAACAAGATACATGATATCACTTGAACAAGATACATGATATCACTTGAACAAGATACATGATATCACTTGAACAAGATACATGATATCACTTGAACAAGAAACATGATATCACTTGAACAAGAAACATGATATCACTTGAACAAGATACATGATATCACTTGAACAAGATACATGATATCACTTGAACAAGAAACATTATATCACTTGAACAAGAAACATGATATCACTTGAACAAGATACATGATATCACTTGAACAAGAGAAATGATATAACTTGAACAAGAGACATGATATCACTTGAACGATAAACATATTATAACTTGGATGAAACAGCTTCAGAGCCATATACGAGTATTTTCCGGACGAATTTGTACGAAAATGTCAAATAAATAAACAAGTCAACTACGAGTCAATTAGACAAACTGAGGTTATCTTACAGCGCTAGCTTATCGGGAAAATACTCGTAATATAACATAGAAACAATATCATATTAACTATTGACATCTTCCGACAGGACCACGACCACGAATGCTGCCCGACCCGACCCGACCCGCCCCAAACCACCCCGACCCAACCCACCCCGACCCGCCCCAACCCACCCCGACCCGACCCACCCCGACCCGTCCCGACCCGACCCGACCCGACTCGCCCCGACCCGCCCCGACCAGTAATGAATCGCTGTTTTTGATTATTAATTAGTCAATCATTATTTATTATAACTGCGATTCGTTTGTTTCAGGAATTCAGCAGCTGAGCGCGAGCGCATTTATTCAGCTCACAGTGACAGAGGCGCGACACCTGCTGTAGGCTGGTTACCGTGTGTCCGGGATAAAGGGGGAGTAACTGAAAAGGGGACAGGATGAAGAAGGAGGAACAAGTGGTCCTGTTCGAGTACCTGGCCAATATGCGGGCACTCATCTATAGTGAACAGAGCAAAACCACCATCCAGCAGATCAAGGATAAAGACATCGTTGTCTTCATCGGTAATACTCGCGGCGGAAAGAGTACTCTTGTAAACTACGTCATCGGGAACGAGCTCAAGGCGGTCAAAGTCAAGAGGAAGCTCTTCAAGATCGAAACCACGAACGAAGCGCTCGGACCCAAGATCGGAGCCGGGGCTCAATCCGAGACCACGATCCCGACTCCCTGGACCTCGTCCAAGATAAAAGGAATGATCGTAGATGCACCCGGGTTTGACGACAATAGAGGAGAAGTACAAGACGTGGCGAACGCCTTCTACATCAAAGAACTTTTAACTCATGCAAACTCCGTTAAGTTTGTTCTCATTTCGGACATCAACGATATTATGAATGACAATATCAATCAGTTCATCACATTCATCGACAAGATCTACACGATATTGCCGCGGTGTGACGTCCTGCCTAAAGGGATGGTCATCGTGTTCAACAAAGACAGAGAAGGGGCTACTAAAGAAGAGGTTTGCGATGAACTGCGAGAGAAGATCATCGATCAGGAAAGGATCCAGATCAAAAACCGTTGTTTGATAAGTTACGCTATCGATAACAAAGATCAAATAGTGATATCGAGGATGCCAACTAGAGAAGGAATTATCTCGGATAATGGAGTTTTCGGTAATTTGATCGATATTATCAACGGCAAAGCGTTAGCGCTGACTAAAGACAGACTAGGCGAAGTGACTCCTGGGATTTCCGACAGATCTCGCATATTCTTGCTGGAAGCGCACGCTTACTTTACCGAGTTCAAGGAGCTCGACAGCATATTGCTGGTAGCGGAGAACGCTTTCATGAACCAACTGGATAATTATGATATCAAAGTTGGCGCTTCCGTAGCGCATATGGAAGAGATGAAGACAAAGTTGTCAAATCTAGAAGCGCAACTGACAGAGATCACACAGACCAAGTTGAAGTTCGAAGACCTGCTGCTGAAGCTCGGACAGATTCTGCCCCAAGTGAGCGAGCTGAAGGAAGGCAGCGATATCTTTGTCAAACTGATGTTCATCGAGTTCGTCGATCAAATTCTGAAGATCGAAGACAGTAACATACTGGCGGTGAAGGTGAACGCCACCTTCTCCAACATGAAGAACAAGATAGCCGTGAAGAAGATCAACGTGCAGGAGAAGATGTCGGAAGTGAGTGCGGCCGAGGCCAACAAGAAGATCGTAGAGCTGAACGAGATGAGGCATAAAGAGGAGATCGAAAATCTGAAGAAGCTGAATGAGCTGCAGCAGAGACAGATTGCGGAGCTCTCCAGAATACGGGAGGAGAACAAGAAGAAGAAGGGATGCGCCATCCTCTGAACATACGTTCTTCACTTTATCTTTGAAAGCCGCACTTATGTTACACTTACAAGGAATAATATATTAATAAAAATATAGACTTATACAGAGCTTTGCATTGTCGTCATTAAATATATTGTATCCTTCTCCTTCTCCTTCTCCTTCTCCTTCTCCTTCTCCTTCTCCTTCTCCTTCTCCTTCTCCTTCTCCTTCTCCTTCTCCTTCTCCTTCTCCTTCTCCTTCTCCTTCTCCTTCTCCTTCTCCTTCTCCTTCTCCTTCTCCTTCTCCTTCTCCTTCTCCTTCTCCTTCTCCTTCTCCTTCTCCTTCTCCTTCTCCTTCTCCTTCTCCTTCTCCTTCTCCTTCTCCTCCTTCTCCTTCTCCTTCTCCTTCTCCTTCTCCTTCTCCTTCTCCTTCTCCTTCTCCTTCTCCTTCTCCTTCTCCTTCTCCTTCTCCTTCTCCTTCTCCTTCTCCTTCTCCTTCTCCTTCTCCTTCTCCTTCTCCTTCTCCTTCTCCTTCTCCTTCTCCTTCTCCTTCTCCTTCTCCTTCTCCTTCTCCTTCTCCTTCTCCTTCTCCTTCTCCTTCTCCTTCTCCTTCTCCTTCTCCTTCTCCTTCTCCTTCTCCTTCTCCTTCTCCTTCTCCTTCTCCTTCTCCTTCTCCTTCTCCTTCTCCTTCTCCTTCTCCTTCTCCTTCTCCTTCTCCGTCTCCTTCTCCTTCTCCTTCTCCGTCTCCTTCTCCGTCTCCTTCTCCTAATATAAGATAAGGAGCGTCCGCTTACCAAACAACATCTCGATGCCATCTTACACGTTTCTTTCCTTTTTTCTCATAGTCCATGTTTCCAGTCCATACTGGAGCTGGAGGTTTAACTGAACATTATACTATTGGAAATGTAACGGAAGGTATGTTCGATATCTATCTAGAAATGTGTGCGCTAAGAACGATACACGAGGTGACAATGTGTGCGCTTAGAACGATACACGAGGTGACAATGTGTGCGCTTAGAACGATACACGAGGTGACAATGTGTGCGCTTAGAACGATACACAATGAGTTTTATGCGGTTTTATAACTAAATCTGTTTTTCCGAACATATGCATTATGTATGTGGATAAGTACCTAATCTTATGGCCTCAGTTTCTACCTTCCTATATTTGCACTCGACTTATACTTAAATAAATTGCCCTTTTATTATTATTATAAAAAGACACAGAAAAGTGTAGACCCCCAAAAAGGTTTCAAAGAGACAAAATGTATGAAAATACATCAAGTGTTGATCAAGTGTGCCAAGTTCCATAACGGTGCGGGGCCACGGGTGCCGGGCCCTTTATAAGGGGCATAAATGTTGGAACCTTTACAAGGGGCCACAAGTGCCGGACCGCTTATAAGGGGCCACAAGTGCTGGAACCTTTATAAGGGGCCGCAAGTGTCGGACCCTTTATAAGGGGCCACAAGTGTTGGAACCTTTATAAGGGGCGATTTTTCTCAGCAAGTAACTGATCTTATAAATAAAATATATTAGAATAAAATCATTAGACTCGGATATAACTGAATCCATACTAAGCCAATCCAGCAATATACTCGTAGCTATAGCTGCAGCAATATAGCTGTAGGTGCAGCAATATAGCTGTAGGTGCAAAAATACATTTAAACAACTTTATTTGTTACATAAAAGGAAAAGAAATAAGTAAAATAAAAAACTTATTTTATGTGTGTTGTGTTCACCACAGGTTCAATTCAGATTCACAACTAGTTTCGAAGAGCACCGTCTTCTTCTATACATCCGATAAATTAAAAAATAAAATGATGAACAACGGAGACACGGAAAGTTAACTTACTCAATCCGGAGTTTACAAATTACAATGTAATGAGTGTGAACGTATTTTTATATTGGCAAGACGAAAAGAAATTTTGAAAAACGAGTTGAGGAACATTTAAGATGCCTGAACAACAATAAGTTTTCAGAGTTCGTAAACCACCTAATTGAATACAACCATTCGTTCGATATTAATCGTGGTTTGAGGATTCTACATATAAACCGAGGGGGATTGCATCTTGACAATTTGGAAATTCTCGAGATTAAAAAATCTATAAAATTAAGTCTAAATATCATCAACAACCAGACCATTTTCCATAATAGCCCTCTGCTTAATATGTTTCCTATTTAAAATCCCCCCTCCCCTGTCTTAAAGATTCACTTTCACATATTTTTCCCCGCCCCATTCACCATTGTATCACATCTCTCCCCACTTCACCCCCCCCCTACCTCACCTCTTTTATATTAGGTTATTTACACTTGTACAGAATATATATTATGGCAACTTAGTTTATATTCACCTGACGAAGAAGACGGTGGTCTTCGAAACTAGTTGTGAACCTAAATTAAACCTGTGCTGAACACAACACATATTAAATAAGTTTTTTATTTTTTTCTTTTATGTAAAAAATGGCACCACAAAGTGAAACTATAGTCTTTGAGAAGATTCAAGAAATAACTTTATTTGTTTTTAAATTTACTAAATTTGGTTATTAGGACACATTTTTGAGAAGGTGTTTTGAGAAGGTATTTTGAGAAGGTATTTTTTAAAAGTAATTTGGTTTAACCTTTTAAGTGTCGCGAGGTATTAGTATGGCAGATCCCGGAGGGCCGTGAATTTTTTAGCAAAAATAAAATCTAATAGAATCATCGTTTTTGTATGTACGAGTATATTCAAAGGGTATTACGAAGACTTGTAAGACCAAATACCACATTATGTGTCGGTTGTGCCGCCGCGCCGTTCACTCACATGTCGGGGTTGTCACAGCTTATCACAGGAAATACGGAAACACACATACGTCAAATATTTGATAGTATTAAAAGTATATGTAACACGGAAATATTAATTATTTTAATAACGCGCGGAAAGTATCATAAATAATGTAACTATAAAATCATTTAAACTTTCAACGGTTAAATAAGTAAAACGCTCGCACTGACAACCCTGTATCAGAGACCCCGTACATGTCGACTGTCATGCCAAGCTTTTAGGTAAAACTCTGTCAACTGTAATATTATATAATAGTATTTATTCATCATCTCGAGAGATGTCTCTATGTGTTCCATATTTTAAATCAGTGCTTCCCAAATTGGGGGCCGCGGGATTTCTCGTGGGGGTCGCGAAAATATTCAGTACAAAGTACAAATATTCATGTGAGTATTAAATTGTTTCATGTGAGTATAGTTTTTATTTAAAAAAAAGTTTTTAAGCAAGTTCTTATAATTTTGTGTTGAATATAAATATGTGTAGGGTGAGTCGGGGTTAGTGCGTCACATAAAATGAATATATGAAATTCAAAGGTATCTAACCATTCTCAGGATCATCACATTGTTTTCAAAATTTTATACAAAGGACTTCAACTATTTCATATTTTAATTAGTTTATCGCCAGAGGACTATCTGCTCTTTTTATTTGATTTTTAAGCATTTTCTCGAAGGAAGTCCTGACAGATGCACTTACCCCGTCTTCGGGGTAAGTGCATCTGTATCTTTTGGTTTTATTAATTGCTAACATAATGAAAACATTTAACATCCAATCCAATAAAACACAATAAACACGTAATTTAGATATTTTAAATCAGAAAATATAGTGGTATTAATATATAATATCAAATGAAATTATGCAGGATGGGGTAAGTGCACCTATTTATTGCTAGTGATGGGACAAAAAAAATGTTTGTTTATAATATTATTATTTGAAAATTCAAAATGATAACACTAATATTGAATAAGCAAAATGAAAAATGAAGATATAGAAATAATAACTCGCAAACTCAAAAATAAATACATAAGTAAAAATACTTAAGTAAAAGGGAATTAATTACTTCAGATTTAGGGGGCCGTTACATGAAAGTAATTGGGAAGCACTGTTTTAGATTATTAGAATTAGTACTAGACATTGGCTAGAGAGAGGCATAAATTTGAGCGATTTAACTCGCTTATTTTGTATGGTCGGCCCCACGGGCACGGCAACAGAGAGCGAGTAAACTCGCTTATTTTGTATGGCCGGCCCCGCGGGCACGGCAACAGAGAGCGAGTAAACTCGCTTATTTTGTATGGCCGGCCCCGCGGGCACGGCAACAGAGAGCGAGTAAACTCGCTTATTTTGTATGGCCGGCCCCGCGGGCACGGCAACAGAGAGCGAGTAAACTCGCTTATTTTGTATGGCCGGCCCCGCGGGCACGGCAACAGAGAGCGAGTAAACTCGCTCTCTGTTGATACCGAACCGATTAAATGCTCGCCGCGCTGATTGACGCAATACTCGTACCTTCCTCGGACTGACTCGAGTCCGCCCATACCGTACATATGTTACATATATTTTGATATGGTACATATGTTACATATATTGTGATATGGTACATATGTTACATGTATTGTGATATGGTGCATATGTTACATATATTGTGATACGGTACATACGAGTATGTTACATATATTGTGATACGGTACATATGTTACATATATTGTGATATGGTACATATGTTACATATATTTTGATATGGTACATATGTTACATATATTGTGATATGGTACATATGTTACATGTATTGTGATATGGTGCATATGTTACATATATTGTGATACGGTACATATGTTACATATATTGTGATATGGTACATATGTTACATATACTGTGATATGGTACATATGTTAGATATATTGTGATATGGTACATATGTTACATATATTGTGATATGGTACATATGTTACATATATTGTGATATGGTACATATGTTACATATATTGTGATACGGTACATATGTTACATATATTGTGATACGGTACATATGTTAAATATATTGTGATATGGTACATATGTAACATATATTGTGATATGGTACATATGTTACATATATTGAATGTAATATACATATTAATATTGAATTATTTTAAACATTTACTTTGTAACTACTCTTTTTAATATAACTACAGCTCTTTGTACCTCATGTATGTTACATGTTAGTTTAAGGTAAAGTTTTGTATCTCCTGTACATGTTGGTGAAATATAAAATGTTGTATTTTTGTCAATTATTTGAAGTAAGTACTTGTATAACTTGTCATCGTTGTGCTGTAAATTAAATAAATAAATAAATAATAATAAAGGACTATCCAAATAGAGGACGGACAAACCACACTGCACCACACCGGGCTGTATCATATATCTCAATATCCACGTGAAAAGGGAAAATGAGATCCATATACAGCAATCAATATGTGAAATCTATCATCGGAATTGTCCCCAAAACAGTCAATGTCTCGAGATGTCGATATAAGATTCTCTTCGGCGATATAAGACAGGAAGGAGACACAAACGGGCGGCGGGACGGACAGGAGACACATTCGTGTTCAAATATAATAAAACCAGATCGAGGCATACACGTAGTGTGGACCACAGCGGGTGGAAAGGATGATAATGGATAGATGCTGTTCTTTATGTGTTTCGAATCAGCTCAAGGATTGCACTTCGGAGATGACGGCTAAGGATCGCACTTCGGAGATGACGGCTAAGGATTGCACTTCGGAGATGACGGCTAAGGATTGCACTTCGGAGATGACTGCTAAGGATTGCACTTCGGAGATGATGGCTAAGGATTGCACTTCGGAGATGACGGCTAAGGATTGCACTTCGGAGATGACGGTTAAGGATTGCACTTCGGAGATGACGGCTAAGGATTGCACTTCGGAGATGACTGCTAAGGATTGCACTTCGGAGATGACTGCTAAGAGACAATATGAAAACTAACAATAAACAAACAAAAACACACGATTTAAAAATAAATAACGAACTCGGTTTAACAATTTCATATTCTAGTTTTTCATTTGTTCCGAACTGGTGTTTTGGAAACAGTGAAGCCCTTGACCTCTCGATCGGGAGGGGATATGTTATTACCTTTAACCCTAATAATCGAAGCGCGGATATAACGCGCTTTGTCATTGGAGTAACACTACCGCACTGGAGTAACACTACCGCATTGGAGTAACACTACCGCATGAAAAAACCATATTCGTATTCGGACTCAGCACGAACGGAAACTATGACGAGAACCTGACGAACTGTTTTAGTAGACTGAGAAACTTTTCTCGATATTTTTTCGAGACTTCGTCACAATTAATTCCTTTATTGATTTGGTGCACTCGGACACATCCGTATCGGTGATTCGAGTGTCCCTACATCATAGAAATCATCGGGAGAATTTTTTCCCTTTTCATCTAGGCTTCGAGTTAGGAACCGCTCGAGTCGGCACGCAACTCGCGGTTTGTCACCGCACGTGAAAAGGCAACAACATGAGAATCTTTCTATTCTTCCTAACTTATTTTTTGTAATTTTTTAAATCCCTCTATTATAATGGGTAAAAGTGGCATAACTCAGCTCTCCAAACAGCACTATATAAATGGATATTTTCTTACTATACTCATTGTTCTTATTAAAAAGAGTCCTTAAATGGTTAAATGAGCTAACGACAACATAACCTACTTAGTCAGTCAATACACTTAGTCAAGTCGAAGTGTATTCAACAGAGATACGAATTGTCACTCGGCACCGCTTGGATCATCACCGCTAATAACATTGAAGTTTCCCGTATTATCCGCTTAGCAACAGCTGAGACGGTATCGCGTTCATATGATAACATGACTCATTGGCGGTGCGGTGCGGTGCGGTGCCGTGCCTTGCGGTGCGGGGAGGACTTGCCGGCTCGCCGCGCCGCGCCTCTCCGTGCAGTGTGGACAGTGCTTGTCTTGAATTATCGCTAGATCCGCATCCGCATCCGCTGGACAGGACAGGACAGGACAGGACAGGACAAGTACGAGTAGATCAAATTGATACCTTACACGTAACGATCCGATCGTAAACGCACTCCTTTCCGAACCGGGTCGAAGTTATCTGTATCGGCTGTAAGTGTCCGCGAGAGCGACGAGGCGTGCCTAGTGGCTAGTGGCTAGTGGCTAGTGGACAGTGGACAGTGGATACAGACCGACAGACAGACAGACAGACTCGTATGGCCGGTGGACGGCGAATGTTCCGGTTCTCGAGGGATAAGCGCAGCGGTGCTCCGCTCCGCTCCGGCCCGGCCCGGTACACGCTCGTACTGTAGATCTGCACTCTACAGAGTATCGTCAAGAGTGTTTTGGAATCTTCCTGTCGCCGCTACGGAAACCCTGTGAGTACACACACACACACACACGCTTGTGATCTATTATATGTATTTAATATACGATATAACACATGACACTATTATATATGTATGTTACGATATAATACATGCCACTATTATATATGTATGTTACGATATAATACATGACACTATTATATATGTATGTTACGATATAATACATGACACTATTATTTATGTATGTTACGATACAACAAATTACACTTTTGTGTATGTATGTTACGATATAATACATGACACTATTATATATGTATGACACTATTATATATGTGTGTTACGATATAATACATGACACTTTTATATATTTATGTTACGATATAATAAATGATACAATAATGTTATATATGTGTGTAACGATATAATACATGCCACTATTATATATGTATGTTACGATATAATACATGAAACTATTATATATGTATGTTACGATTTAATACATGACAATATTATATATGTTTGTTACGATAAAATACATGATACTATTTTATATAAATGTTACGATATAATACATGACACTTTTATATATGTACAATATGTAACAATATAATATATGACACTATTATATATGTATGTTACAATATAATACATGACACCATTATATATTTGTGTTACAATATAATACATGATACTATTATATATGTATGTTACGATATAAAACATGACACTATTCTATATTTATGTAACGATATAATACATGATAAAATAATGTAATATATGTATGTTACGATATAATACATGCCACTATTATATATGTATGTTACGATATAATACATGACACTATTATATATGTATGTTACGATATAATACATGACACTATTATATATTAATGTAACAATATATAATATGATACTATTATATACTAGGCGTATCCAGAAAGTAAGTGTACTGAGGCTCTCACGACCGGATGGATTTTATTTTAACATGTTGGCTACACTTCCGTGTAGCCTGACCCTTCCCCTCCGCAACGAGACCGGTTCGAGGTCAGTACGTTGAGAAGTGTCGACGGGACAACACGTTTCGTGAAAAATGTCAATCCAATCTCTCACCAAGTGCGAAATAAATAATGCCGGGCAAGAATTTTGTAAAACTAAAAAGTAAAACTACTTCGAGGAAGGCATCAAAAAGCCCGCTTCACCACCGGCATTGAGAGGAATGGCGACTATGTCGAAAAATAGCTTACATATGTACTACGGTAACCACGTAATTTTTTTGTTTAAATAAAAAAAATTGTAACCTACAAAAATTCAGTACACTTACTTTCTGGATATGCCTCGTATATGAATGTTACGGTATTATGCATGACACTATTATATATTTATGTTACGATATAATACATGATACTATAAAATTATATATGTATGTAACGATATAATACCTGGCACTATTATATATGTATGTTACGATATAATACATGACACTATTATATATGTATGTTACGATATAATACATGACGCTATTATATATTTATGTTACGATATAATACATGACACTATTATATATGTTTTTTACGATTTAATACATGATACTATTATATATATTTATGTTACGATATAAAACATGACACTATTATATATGTATGTTACGATATAATACATGACACTATTATATATGTATGTTACGATATAATACGTGACACTATTATATATGTATGTTACGATATAATACATGACACTATTTTATATGTATGTTACGATATAATACATGACACTATTATATATTTTTTTTACGATATAATACATGATACTATTATATATAAATGTTACGATACTATACATGAAACTATTATATATGTATGTTACGATATAATACATGACACTATTATATATTTTGTTTATGATATAATACATGATACTATTATATTGAACATAAATGTTACGATATAATACGTGACACTATTATATATGTATGTTACGATATAATACATGATACTATTATATATGTATGTTACGATATAAAACATAACACTCTTATATATGTATGTTACGATATAAAACATAACACTATTATATATGTATGTTACGATATAATATTGTACATGCCATTTTCATATATTTATGTAACAATATAATAAATTTTACTATTGTATATGTATGTTACAATATAATACATGACACTATTATATATTTATGTTAAAATAAATAATATGATACTATTTTATATGCGTGTTACGATATAATACGTGCCACTATTATATATGTATGTTACGAGATAATATTGTACATGATACTATTATATCTGTTTATACGATATAATACATGACACTATTATATATGTATGTTACGATACAATATTGTACATGCCATTATAATATATTTATGTTACAATATAATAAATTATACTATTATATATGTATGTTACGATATAATACATGACACTATTATATATGTATGTTACGATTTAATACATAACACTATTATATATGTATGTTACGATATAATATTGTACATGCCATTATAATATATTTATGTTACAATATAATAAATTATACTATTATATATGTATGTTACGATATAATACATGCCACTATTATATATGTATGTTACGATATAATACATGACACTATTATATATGTATGTTACGATATAATACATGATACTATTATATATGTATGTTATGATATAATACATGACACTATTATATATGTATGTTACGATATAATACATGATACTGTAGCGACTTTTATTCAAACAACCTCGTCCTTCTATGCGAAACACAAGTCCCTAAAGCGGTGACTCCGACGCGAATTTAACCAACGTGATTTAAACCAACGATCATTCTCATCATCTCTCCATTAAGGAACAACCGTTCCCGACGTGATATTTAACCGACGTGATTTTTAACCGACTTGATAACTGCGAAACGATGGCAAACAATGAGAAAGAATCCGCATCCGAAAGTGCATCACCGCCACAGCACCTCGCTGGTATCGCACTAGCGATGCGAATCACGGCATTCTGGCGCGACAAACCGCGTCTATGGTTCATCACTTTTGAAGCCGCCACCCAGGACCTCCACCGCAGCCAAGCCCAGCTGGCTCAGATGGTCCTCGCCCAGCTCGACAAGCGCGAGCCAATACGAAGATATAAAAAACAGACTCATCTCCGTCTACGAAGAGAGCGATGGGAGACGCCCATCACAGCTGCTGCGGCGCATGCGGAACCACGCCTGCGAGATGATCCAAGATGCGACGCTACGCCTGATGTGGACGAACCCGATGCCAGCTCACGTGAGGTCAGTCCTGGCGATCAGCCACACGATCTCCAAGCCTGCCTCCCTCGACGGACTCGCACTGCTGGCCGACAAGATGCTGGAGCAGAAGAGTGAGCATCGTACCGGCACGCTCCGCCGTCCCCGAAGCCCCCTCGCAACCCTCCATGCCAGGTGCCATCCGCGCCTTGATCGACGGTGTCGAGCAGCTCCGCCTGGAAATGGCGGGAATAAAATCGAGGACTACCTCCGGTGACTATCAGCATCGACAATCGCCGTACCGCAGTCAAGCAAAAGTACGCACCGCACGTCCCCGCTCACCCTCTACTGCTGCATCACCATTCTGTTACTACCACAACAGATTAGGGAAAAATGCCTTCCGCTGCAGGTCGCCGTGTACGTTTAAACAACAAAGGGAAGCGGAAAACTAAAAAGAACGCTGGCTGCGGTGGAACTCAGCGTTTATGGAACTACCAACCGCCTATTTGTTACCGACAACAGGTCAGGAATGACATTCCTAGTCGACACCGGAGCAAATATCTCCGTGATACCGAGAACATCAGGTTACGCAAAGCCTCTTCCGTTTAACCTTTACGCCGCTAACAACTCAATAATCCATACATACGGAGAAAAAATAATGGAGCTCGACCTAAACCTCAGAAGACCATTCCGTTGGAAGTTCGTTATGGCAGCCGTCACTCGGAGCAGATTTCCTGACGCAGCATAAACTCCTAGTCGACGTCGCCGGACGCCGCCTCATAGACCAAATAACAAACCTCTCTATCGAGGCGCCAATGTACACTTCTGCACAACCAACCGTACGAACGATTGATATGGAGCAGAAATACCACCGAATTCTCGCCGAATTCCCTGACGTCACGAGACCATCACCATTCGAGGAAGGCTCCAAACACCGAGTGGAGCACTACATAGAAACAACTGGCCCACCATTATATGCAAAATCAAGACCAATACCACCCCATCGCTATCAAGCCGTCAAAAAAGAGTTCGAAGATATGATGCACCAAGGAATATGACGCCCCGGCAAGAGTCCGTGGCCAAGCCCACTCGTTGTCGTACCAAAGAAGAACGGGGAATAACCAGTCTGCGGCGACTACAGACGACTCAATTCCGTCACCAAACCCGACAGGTACCCTGTACCCCGCTTGAAAGATTTCACGTACCAACTCGCAGGGAAGAAAATCTTCAGCACGCTCGACCTCAACCGAGCTTACCAGCTGCTATCAGTTCTGGAAAAGCACATCGAGAAGACAGCCATAATCACACCTTTTGGCTTATTCGAATTCCCTCGAATGTGCCCTGGATTGAAAAATGCAGGCCAAACTTTTGAACGCTTCATACATCAAGTACTCGCTGGCCTAGACTTCGCATTTCCATTCATCGATTACGTCATAATAGCATCAGAAAACGAAGTTCAACACGAAGAACTGATACGAAAAATCTTACAACGTTTCAACGAATATGGAATCACGATAAATCCCGCAAAATGCGAGCTAGGAAAAAACAACGTAATTTTTCTCGGATACAGCGTCGACAAAAATGGAATAAAACCGCCAACAGAAAAAATTAAAGCTATCGACGATTTCTCCAGGCCGAGGAATGTCGAATCATCGCGTAGATTTCTCGGAATGCTGAACTATTACCGGGACTGCATTCCACAGGCCGCATCCATTCGAGCGCCGCTACATGCATATTCGCACAACTAAAAAAAAGAGATAAAATGGAAATAAATTGGACCGAAGAATCGACAATTGCATTCGAAAAATGCAAACAATCCATACGCGACGCAGTTCTACTGAACCACCCTAAGAACGACGCCTCATTATCCCTTTTAACCGACGCATCGGACACAGGGATGGGGGCAGTTTTGCAGCAAAGGGTAAACAATATCTGGCAGCCACTCGGGTATTTTTCAAAAAAATTCAACGCAGCTCAGAAAAACTAAAGTACGTACGACAGAGAGCTAACGGCCATATACATGGCAGTAAAGCATTTCCGAAATTTCCACGAGGGAAGACAGATGATTGTTTACACCGACCACAAACCACTCATTTACGCATTCTCGATAAAAACATCGGAGAGCGACACAGCGCGAAGAACTCGCTATATAACATATATAAGCGAATATCGCGAAGCGACTGACATCCGACACATTGAGGGAAAAGATAATGTCGTAGGAGATACCTTATCTCGAATCGAAACGCTTATCGGAACCGCCATATTGGATTACGAGCAACTAGCCGAAGCGCACAAAAAAGACACAGACATTCCTACGTTATCAAACCGGCCGAATTTAAAATTTAAAAAAATCGACCTACCTACTTCCAAGAAAGAAATATACTGTGAAGTATCTACAGCAAATGTGCGGCCTTACCTACCGGCCGAATTCCGACTACAGGCGTACCACGCTTTGCACGATCTGAGTCATCCCGGCATACGGAGCACCAGAAAAATGATGAAAGAACGCTATTTCTGGCCATCAATGAATGCGGATATCGGAAACTGGGCAAAGCAATGCATATACAATACAATGCCAAAGATCGAAGACCCATTGCCACACAAACAGCGTCGTATCTTCGTGACATGTTCTGCGCCGTTCTATACATTATAAATACAGACGCTTTCAATAAACTTGCTCTCTTTGCTTATCTCGATCTCGACGACTTTTATTCAAACAACCTCATCCTTCTATGCGAAACACAAGCCCCTAAAATACTATTATATATGTATGTTATGATATAATACATGACACTATTATATATGTATGTTTTAAATGTATGGCAGCTTTTTCGACTGAGTCAAATGCCTTTTCGTAGTCCACAAAGGCTAGGTACAGAGGGAGTTCGTTTTCCTCACATCGTTCTATTATTTCCCGCAGCACCTGAATATGATCCATGGTACAGAAACCCTTCCTGAATCCAGCTCGTTCTCGTGGTTGGTTCGTGTCAAAAGTACTCGAGAGAGAGCTGGTTAAGATCTTGATAAAACAATTGTATAGGGTAGGTAGCATGCTAATCGGACGGTAGTTCTTAAGATCCTCTTGATCGCCTTTCTTAGGGAGAAGTATTACTGTTGCAGATGTCCAATCTTCTGGAATGTCTTTTTCTTGAAGGCACTTGTTGAAAAGTTTTGATAAGATGGTATCCACTTCTCGACCTGTTTGTTTATAGGACATCAATGGACTAACCGTCGTACCAGTGGCCTTACCGGATTTCATTCCGTCGATTGCGTATCTCATTTCTCCTGGTAAGATATTTTCATCCTCAGTTGTTCCCAGATTCGAGTTTGTATCAGGTACAGTTACCGTATCTGTATCGGCATATAGTTCTCTATAAAACTTTTCCGATCTCTTCAGGATAAGGTCTCGTTGTTTGGTTACAGTATTATCAGAAAGTTTAAGTGCAATGATGTGGCGTTTTCCTAAATACATATTTAGCTTCAGCTTTTAGAGACATCTTCTATTCTCAATCGTCCTTTGAACATTTTTTGTCTTATATTTGCGGATATCTTTGCAAATATTTAGGCGAAGCATTTTATTGATCTCTGAGAAAAATGGTGATGCAGAAATGAGTTGTATAGATATCAGTTTTCTTTATATATCATTATCATCATTGTTAACCAGGGTCCGTCCTCTGCTGGATGAAGGTCTCCCCAAGTTGACTCCAAATAGTTCGGTTTTTCGCTCGATGATGCTGATGTTCGTTGATGCCATGTGATGCTGCCATATTTCCTGATTTCATCTATCCAGCGTACCTTCGGTCTTCTTCTGGGCCTCTTTATGCCTCACGGATACCATTGGATTATTTCGGATGTCGGAGTCTGACAACGTGTCCTGCCCATTGCCACTTAATTTTTTTGGACATCTTCATAACGTCTTCTATTCTCCTGCCTCATTTCCAGTCAGAGCTGAAGCGCTAAAACTATTTCTATCTTTCTGGAATTGGCCTGAAACTGCTCTCCAGACAATAAACTGTTTCCTCGCAACTCTTTATTTCAAGATGTTTCTTTATTTGCAGATTTACTTGCGTGACCAGTTCCCGAGAGAAAAAAGTGGCATGGCCGAGCAAAACGAGCTGCTGCCGCTCTCGGACACTACTCAGCACCGGTGCGAGGTCTTCGTCAGGCACTTTCTCGAGATATTTCTGACGAAGATAAATGAGTTCTACAACGAGGCCCTGGGCAAGACCAAGAAGTCCAGCAAGACACCCGCAGTAGTTTCCGGCGGCGTAGGCTTGCTGCTCGGACCGCTCGGTTTCGAGATGGTCAGCGGGAAGGTAAGCCGGTGGCTGGGAGAGATGGCGGGGCAGTATCACCATAAGATCAAGGCCAAGAGGGTGATTTACGTACTTGATCAAGGCGTGGATGACTCGGATCTCAGAAGCGTGCTTGTGGAACGTGGTCTGGAGATATTCCGGTGTTTTGAGAGTCAATTCTGTAAAATAACCTCCAGCGGAGGATGGCGAGTGGCCTTGGGAGAGCTGGCACTAGATGCCGTAGATAGGATTATGAATTATATTGTCTCGCAAAACGAGAAAAGTTCACCCGACGGTGGCTTCTATACTTGCCTGGAAACGGGTTTCCTCAGAGGAGAGCCAAAAGGGTATATAGGCAATTATATTTCAAAATATTCAGTCACATTCTGCAGCGACGAGAAGGAGCAAGAAATCAAAATAAACAAACTTTACGACCATGTCGGGCTGGTGGTCTCGGGTGACGACGAAGAAGGTGACAGGTACTACGAGAGGAGTCCCACCAAATACGGATATCGGCTCAGCTTCAAGTGGGAATGTCGCACTCGAGACATTTTAGACATTATCCTGAAACAGCACAAAGAAGTTTCTCCTCCCGAGCAGCAGCACATTTACGAACTTCAAGATGATAAAATCGTGGATGTTATAAGAAAGAAAATACTCGAGACTAAAACGAAAGAACAAGATTTAGAGAAAGCGATTGAAGTCATCCAAATCAATAAAGCGTTGAGCGAAAACATTCTGAAATCGCTACGCGACGTCAACTCGAGGCTGCAGAAACAAGATACTATTTTGGAATTGATAAAGAAAATACTGTCTGAAGAAACATTGTTGAAAAGTGTTAAAAGTGCGGAGCCACTTTGGTTCGAGATGAGAGACTCTTTGCTAAGCTTCACAGGTCGGGCGGAGGAGCGACGGGAGGTACAGGCTGCGCTGCGGGACGGACAGGTCGTGGTCATCTGTGGCCTGAGCGGAATAGGGAAAAGCGAGCTGGCTCTGAGCTGTGCAGCGGCGCGCCACGAGGCTGGGCTAAAGGCTGCGGTGTGGATCGGCGCTGAAACCAGAGAAACAGCGGAGACTTCCTTCCGGAGACTCTGTAAGAGGCTTAATTACCGGACTAGAGATCGAGACGGGGATGACATAGACATTAAGACCATCGTCTCAGATATGTACGCCAAATATTTCAATGACGCGGAAACTTTGTTCATTTTCGATAACGCTGAATCTTTTGAGAGTATAAGAGACTTCTTGCCGTTGAATCTTCCTCCGGATAAAAAAGTCCGCGTGCTGATAACCTCATCCTGTTGCCAATGGGGAAATAACGTGAGGTGTGCGATTCGCGAGATCGAGTTGGATAATTTCAACGAAGAGGAAGCTGTTGACTTTCTAAAGCGTCGCTTGAAGTTAGGTTCGCCGAGTCACACGCAGTCGAGAGATTTAAGAGAACTCAGCAATAAGTTGCATCGCTTCCCGTTGGCGCTGCAGCAGATCTCCGCGCACATTACCGACGAGGAGAGCTGCTTGAGGAACGTCGACCCCGAGAGGGCCATTCGGGTCAGCCACTACTCGGAGGAGTACGATAAGAAGGCGAAAACCATACTCGACTCGCGGGTGTTCCAAAGCATGGATGGAGAATATAAAAAAACCACATACATCGCCCTCAAAATCCAGATAGATAAAATAAAACGCGATAAGGATTGCGGACAGGAAGCGTTAGAGATATTAAACATCGCTTCGTACTTCGCCTCGGATTCTATTCCTCCGCTTGCGTTCAGGGGTGTGCTGGGGTCGGGGGGAGGGGACAAGAGGCTGGGCGCGGTCATCGGTCTGCTCAAGCGGAGCTCCATCCTCAAGCAGAGCAGAGCGCTCAGCATCCACGGCCTGGTGCAGAAAGTCATACGCACTGACTTGCGGGACGAGGTAAGAAACGGTTTATCGCTCGAAGAAATCACGCTCGATAAGGGTCTCACGATGCTGAAAAATAAATTCGGCGGTAATGAGACCAAAACGGAAGACCAAAAGTCGTTAGCGTTCGAAGCTAAAGAAAGCATTCGCGAATACGTTTCCCATGTCCTTTCTATTTGGAAGTATGCCAGTCAGTACGGGCGACTTGTAGAAAATCACATTTTAGCCGTCGGAGGCTGCAACATAGGGACCACAACTTTCTTTCATCTCATTTTAGAGCACAGTAAGTACGAACTAGTGGAGAAAATAGTCACGTACATTAAAAACAATCATCCTCAGGAGCTTCCGAGGATTGTCGATATGAAAGATACATTCAGAGCAAAGTGTCTGCACAGCGCCGCTTTGAATGCCGACGTGAGAGTGACGAAACTTTTGATCGAAAACGGAGCAAATGTCAAAGCGAAGAAGATATACGGCTGGACTCCGCTGCACCTGGCGGCCAGGAGCGGGCACGGGGCCGTGTGTGAGGAGCTCCTCAGGCGGGGCGCGAGGCCCGACGCTAACACGGGCTACAGGTTCACTCCGCTCCACCTCGCCGCAAAGAATGGATTCTTGGACGTCGTCAGGATATTGCTCGAAACTGAGGGGACGGACGTCAATGCGGAAACTAACTTCCGATTCACCGCTCTTCACTTTGCAGTGATGGACAATGGACTCGAGATGGTTCGCGAGCTACTGGAAGCCGGGGCGTATGTAGATGCCGAGACCTCTAACGAAAGACAGGCACTGCACCTGGCCGCGGGGCAGGCCCCCTGCGAGTTGGTGAGGGAATTGCTGCAGTGGGGCGCACATCCCGGCATCCCTGATAAATTTGGTCTCACGCCGAAGCACATCGCCACCGAGCAGGGTAACCTGCCGGCCCTGGAACTCATGCAGAACACGCACCGAGATCAAGCCATGGCCAGAGAAGATATCGAGCAAATTAAAAACCCTGAGAACAGCGGCCAGACCGCAGAGGTTAGCTGCATTGTCCCGGTTCCCTGCGCTGCCCCGGCTCCCGATATCGTTGAATAGAAGGGTATCAAAACATGTGTTTCAGGAACGTTACGAGTGCCAAACTTGGATGATCTTAGTTCTTCTTTACCTCATGTCACATCGCTTCACCCTTGTTCGATCGAACTACACTACACTTGGATGATCTTAGTTATTCTTTACCTCATGCCACATCGCTTCACCCTTGTTAGATCGAACTATACCACACTTGGATGATCTTAGTTGTATATAACATACTTTAAACTGGATCCAGGAAGGGTTTCTGTACCATGGATCATATTCAGGTGCTGCGGGAAATAATAGAACGGTGTGAGGAATACGAACTCCCTCTGTACCTGGCCTTTGTGGACTACAAAAAGGCATTGCAAGCTCGAAAGACACAAGGCATTGGTAGAGCATACATTCAGTTGTTCAATAACATCTATAAGAATGCAACAGCAAAAATATATCTTCACAAATCCTCGAAAACTAAAAAACTAGAATGTGAAAATAAAGGCCTGGTGATTGATGGAAAATACCTGAGCCATTTGAGATTTGCAGACGATATCGTTATATTCTCACAAAACCCGAATGATCTTCAGCACCGACTGCAAGAATTGGCAGAGGTCAGCAAATGAGTTGGTTTAAAAATGAATATTTCAAAAACCAAATATATGATGAACGGCTTTGCTACCCCAAAACCAATAAACGTAGATGGAAAGCCGCTAGAACTTGTCCAGGAATATGTGTATCTGGGCCAACTTATTTCCTTTGTAGGTGGCATATCGGAGGAAATAGCACGAAGGACAAAACTGGCGTGGAGCTCATTTGGACGTTTGAACAACATCTTCAAAAGTAATCTCCCAATATCCTTGAAGCGAAGGGTCTACAACCAGTGCATCCTTCCAGTACTTACGTATGGCTGCGAGATATGGACGTTCACAGTAAAGAACACACGAAAACTCCAGACCGCACAAAAGGGCATGGAGAGATGCATGTTGGGATATACTAAAAGATACCGTAAACGAAACACCTGGATTCGCAACATAACAAAGGAAGAAGACGTTATAAAGGTGTGCAAAAAAATGAAGTGACAATGGGCAGGACACGTAGCCAGAATGTCAGACACCCGATGGACATCCGAAATAATCCAATGGTACCGATGAGGCATAAAGAAGCCCAGAAGAAGACCGAAGGTAGGCTGGATAGATGAAATCAGGAAGCATGGCAGCATCACGTGGCATCAACGAGCAAAAAAACCGAACTATTTGGAGTCAACTTGGGGAGACCTTCATCCAGCAGTGTAGCGACCCTGGTTGACAGTGATGATGATGATATATAAGGTCGTGTGTGTTTGCTTGTATAGGGTCGTGCGTGAATTTGCTTGTATAAGGTCATGCGGGAATTGGTTTGTGTAAGGTAGTGCGTGAATTTGCTTGAATAAGGTTGTGAATTGGTTTGTATAAGGTTGTGCGTGAATTTTCTTGAATAAAGTCGTGCATGAATTTGCTTTTATAAGGTCATGCGTGAATTATTTTTATACGAAACAAATATTTAAAAAAATAACAATTTTTTATGTCAATTGTATATTTTGAATAAAGTTTTGTTTTTAGTAAAATGTGTCGTTTATTTATAAATGTCGATAAGATAAAATATTTATTCAACTTATTTGATTTGCGATCCCGACTTTCCTTTTGTCATTTAACGACGCTCGAGAAATAAATTCGTGTATTGTAAAGAATATTTGTCTTTCAACCGAGAAGTAACGTACTCGTACTGGTAATGGCGAGGCTCGATAAAAAATAACAAGAATTCAATTTTTATCAAAAAGTATTTGTTTATTCATTAATATTAATATTAATATTGTCCCCTTCAAAGTTGTCCCCATAGAATGAAATACTTTTGCCATCGTTTTTTTGCATCGTTTTTTTGCAAAACACTTTTGCTATCGTTTTTTTGCAAAACATTTGTGGAACACACTTTTTGGGATAGTCTTTAGCTCATCCGGGGATTCTGTCTTTATTTCCTCTATGATCGCAAAACGTTGTCCTGTTCATCTTAGGGAATACGAAGAAGTCTCAGGGGACCATATCTGGTGAATAAGGTGGATGCGGCATCACGACGGTGCTTGTTTTGGTGAAAACTATCACGAATTAATAGTGAAGTGTGAGTCAGTGTTGTGTAAAGTCCAGGAATTTGATTCAGTCTTTTTCATCATCCAAGTTTCACTTCCATACGTCAAAGTTGGTACTAAAATACTGTTGTGGCCTTTTTATTACTGTTTTGTCTTAGCAGATTTTGATTCTGCCAAAATGTTTAAGTGCCCCGATAACTTTGTGCCCTATCAACACACGCCATTCAATAGCGTGTGTTGAAATGGCGTGTGTTGATTTCCGTCATCTGAGCAAATATTCAACTCGGTCCAGTCTTTTATTGTTCATCCATAAATGGTATTTACTTGACGTGTCACATTTCATAACAACATTAATTCTCCTCGCATATCTCATATAATACTTATGTTACTTATCAAACTCTGTTATTTATCTGCATTATCCAGTAGCACTAGCACTAGCACTAGCACTAGCACTGTCGTGCCATCATCACCATACAACGATCCGAACGCATAACCATAAGAACAATTGTTTGCCATCCGTCGACTTCGGTAGTTCTTTCAGACGAGAATTTATGTAAATAGTAAACGACCATTTTTAATATTGAAGTATTCAAAATAAAATAAAAAATACAAGTTTTTGAGAAAATCGAAAATAAAAATTTTGGTTGGGTTTTTTTAAAATAAATAATTTCTTACTCTTATCGAGTTATAAATTATTTTAAGAACTTTAAAATGAGCTCTATAAGATTTATCTATCACATACCATTCCGGAATTATAGTACATACGAGGCATATCCAGAAAGTAAGTGTACTGAATTTTTGTAGGTTACAATTTTTTTTATTTAAACAAAAAAATTACGTGGTTACCGTAGTACATATGTAAGCTATTTTTCGACATAGTCGCCATTCCTCTCAATGCAGATGGTGAAGCGGGGTATCAACTTTTTGATGCCTTCCTCGAAGTAGTTTCCCGCCAACCCCTCTGTCCACTTCTCCAACTCCTCCTTTACCTCCTCGTCGGTCGAAAACCTTTTTCCACCCATGTGCAGCGTCAGGGAGGTAAAGAGATAGTAATCTGAAGGTGCTAGGTCATGGGAATGCGCGGGATGGTTCAGGACATCCCATTTAAACGAGGCGAGCAGTTCCTTCGTGGCGTTGGCCGTGTGTGGTCTTGCAGCAGGCAGACTCTCTTTGTCAGCATGCCTCTCCTCTTGTTCTGAATCGCCCTCCGCAATTTTTTTAGGGTCTCACAGTATCTTGCAGAGTTGATGGTCTCCCCTTGAGGCATATATTCAATTAAAATTATGCCTTAACAGTCCCAAAACACGGATGCCATGATTTTCTTGGCTGAAATTGTGGTTTTGAACTTTTTGGTGGAGGGTGAAGAGGTGTGACGCCACTGTTGAGACTGCCTTTTGGTTTCAGACGTGTAGTGTGCAACCCAAGATTCATCTCCAGTAACGATGGAGCGGAGAAATTCATCTCCATGGAGTTTGCAGCGCCTCAAAAACTCTTGCCTTTTTACAAAATTTCGCACTTGGCGGGAGATTGGTTTGACATTTTTCACGAAACGTGTTGTCGCGTCGACACTTCTCAATGAACTGATCTCGAACCGGTCTCGTTGCGGAGGGGAAGGGTCAGGCTTCACGGAAGTGTAGTCAACATGTCAAAAATAAAATCCCTCCGGTCGTGAGAGCCTCAGTACACTTACTTTCTGGATACGCCTCGTATTTAAAAAATGTGCTTTGTAGGTTAGGTCCATTTTGTATATAAATATATTTTCTAATGTATTAGTTGTTAAGAAATAGGCATGCTTTCTCATATTAAGGATCTTTCAAATTGAGCGGTCTTTTTAATTATTTTTTTTTAATTCTTAAATAAAACACACAATTTGCTTTGATTTCAAAAAACTTTTTATTGGTCATTGAAGTATAATGTATGAAATTTAAACACAAAAAACAATATCCGACAAATGTCCACCTCTTGCAGTTCCACAGATGTCCACTTTTTTGTCAAAAATTTCAATGACATTTTGGCACAACTGCGGCTCTAACTCACAGATAACACAAATAATTTCATCCTACAACTCAGGAATTGATCGGGGGTCATTCTTATAGACCTGGCTTTTCACGTAACCCCAGAGAAAATAGTCCAACGGTGTCAGATCACATGATCTTGGTGGGCAATTAACATCACCGTTTCCGGAGATTTGTAATACATAAAATAATTCAACAATTTGAACGCGTTGTTGTATTGTATACGACTACATACATTTTTTTCAGACTCCAAATATCATACATTACACTTCTCAAATGTCACAAGACCCAGGCAAGTTCACGACGCCATCTGTGTTTTATGCAAAAATTTAAAAAAACTGCTCAATTTTAAAGACCCTTTATTAGTGATGTACCGGGCACTCGGAAATGACCCCATAAACCCAACAATATTTTCAGTAGCAGCAAACGTCCCGGATCCGTCTTTATACTCGTACTTGCTAGGATCCGGTACCGGGTATATTGGGTCTCGTGGAATTTAAAAAAAAGATAATAAATTAATGGAAATATTGTAATTTATTCTATCAAACACTGTTGTTTATTCCACTTTTTTGTAACGGTATAACCCTACCGGTTTCAAGGTGCACACCTCATCTTCAGGGGAACACAAACAAGAATGAATGGAAATAAATTACACAAAATTTATTATAACATAATTTTTGAGGTGAAAACTGATGATGAGGTGTGCACCTTGAAACCGGTAGGGTTATACCGTTACATAAAGTGGAAGAAACAGTGTTCGACTAACACAAAATATAAACTACTAGGCATTAATTTATTTCTGCCTCGTGACCATCAATCATCAATTGTGTCACGTGTTTCCAGTAAGAAGCAACAGAGATCCCGACACTTTGCATCAATCAAGTTCTGCCCAGAGCATGTAGTCCCTTCTTCAACTTTCTGTAGACTCAATAGTCTGTTACAACAGGATTATCTTCTTGTGATGCTGAGCTCCAGCTATCTCTCCATCGTTTCGGGGGTCTCCCTGGTGGACGCCGTCCATCTGGCACCCCCGATGCAGAGCAATGTATGAAATTCTTGTGGAATTCATTCTCTGTACATGCTGGTACCAGTATCGTTGATGCTGTCGTCCCCATCTGACCACATCTTGGACCTCACAGACCTCTCGGATTGTGGTGTTCTTTATAAGATTACGCAAAGTCTTCCCAACAAAGTCCCAATGTTGGGAAAAACCAACATGTATTATGAGTCCTGTATACATGTTTTTCCTCTATGATATTCAGCGCTACTTTCGATTAAGAAACCTAGTCTCTGCATGTTTATCTTCCATACTTGGAGTCTATTCAGTGCTCTCCATGTAGACTAAGGTAGATGATCTTCAAGTGCCATCTTTTCCTAAAGCTCCATCTAGTTGTCAGGTGTTTTTCTCTTTCTATTTCAGAAAACGCGCTTTATCCGGAGTAATCATTAGTTCTTTGCATCTCTTCATGAAACTATCCCTATATTTCACCGACCTCTTGGGTTTTGAACTTGTTTTTCTTTCTATATCAGCTGCAACACTTCTACAGATCTCAGATGGAGCAATAATGTAGCATGGTCCCTGTGACGTTTCACAAATTTGCTCCCAATACAAGCCCCTTGTAAGCGACGTTCAGTAATTTTATTTGTTTATCAACTTTAATATAAGCCTCGATTCAAATAAATAGCAAGTTATTTAGGTTAATACATTACATGACAAATTTATACATCTTGTTACAAATTAGCGAAAATTTGGCAGTTTGTTAAAATCATATAATATTTGGCGACGTTCGTCAAAAGTCACTACGTTAGTCTGCATTGGCTAGGGATGGGGTATAGGATAATTGGATTTTCGTTTTTTTTATACATAAAATTAAATATTCGTAATAAGTATTAATTCATAGTGGATCTTGGCCTATTTAAAGATAGATACAAATCATACGATACAATAGAAATTCAGTATAATGATAATTAGGAATTAAAATGTCAGATTAGAGAAAAACAGTTTTTCGATTTATAAAAAAAAACGATTTTACCCCATCTTTTCAAACGTCACAGGGACCATGCTACATTTTATTGAGTATAGTGTTGTTGTTTTTAAGCATCCTGTTATTATCTTCCTAGTTTCGTTCATAGCTATGTCAGCCTGTCTAGCATGTGAAGAGCCACTTCAAACTGGAGCTGCCCATTCTGCTGCTAACCAGCAAAATTCAAGAGCTGACACACTTAATGTGTGTGATACTTCTCCCTATAAGGTCACAATGAGTTTCCAAAGGATATTCAATATTTCTAGCACTGACTTCATTTTTTGTGCTGATGCATTGTTGTTTGAAAGACAGGGTACGATCTAACAATATTTCCAGATATCTAAGAACCTCACAATGTTCCAACTGACCTCCCTTCCACACAATATTCAGCTTTCATTTATTACAGCTTTTATACTTCAGAAACTGCATTTTTACCAATTTACCTCATTCAGTCATAACTTTTGTTAAATTATTTATTTATATTAATTTTGCACTTCATTGTAAATACAATTATTGCCAGGCGGCAATCTCATCTAAACAACCAGACAAAAGTAAATAAAGCAAGTTACATGGTCACAAAGATTAATCATATTTATTAAATTTATGGACGTAACCCCAGAGAAAATAGTCTAACGGTGTCTGATCACATGATCTTGGTGGGCAATTAACATCACCATTTCCGGAGATTATAATACATAAAATAATTCAACAATTTGAACGCGTTGTTGTATTGTATACGACTCCATTTTTATAAATGTCATACATTACACTTCTCAGCTGAGATGGTACGGGCATATAAGACAGAGACCACCAGACCAAACTGTAAACCAGGCAATGTCTGTGGATCTTCCTCGACAGCCGTCCAGAGGAAGACCAAAGAACTCCTGGATATCTCAATGCTCCAAAATCCTGCAGAGAAACGGCCTAGATGAAAGCGACACCCAGAACCGAAGAACATACAGCGCGAGAACGAGAAGAACCGACCTCAACAGCCTACCTAGGCAATGAGTTGGGACAGTGCCAAGAAGAAGAAAGACATTACACTTCTCAAATGTCACAATACCTAGGCAAGTTTACGGCACCATCTGTGTTTTATCCAAGAATTAAAAAACCGCTCAATTTGAAAGACCCTTTATTATCTAACATGCTACATTTTGTCATAGTGTTTTAGTGTATAACATATATAGTACATTTTTTAGTATTGTTTTTATCAAATAAGTCTTAAAATGTTGAATTGTTTTATAATTTTTTTCTTTTTGCCCTTATGTTTGGTCCCTGTACAAATTAGATAAACCTGTAATGTGTCAAGGAACTGACCAAATAAATTGATAAATGGAGTTTGAATAGGTCACATTTCCACACGCCCAAACCATCTTATGTTAGTGTGCTCTTCTCAAGACACCAGTCTTATGCTTGCGTTATAAATTTATTAAGTCAATATTTTACCGCCCATTCTTACATAATTAAATAATAACAAATTAACTTGTCATGTTGACATGCCCTGGCATAGACAAGACATATCGCATGACTCATACATCGGGACACGTCATGCATTGTTAATCTAAAAATTACGGAAGATCGTTGTAAAAATCTTCTGTATTTTACTTTCTATTTCACTAAAATTATATAAACGAGAGAATTGTGTAAGCTAAGTAGAATGTGAGGTGAGTCAATGTATGACAGAAAAAAAATAAAAAAATCTTACAAACCTAATCCCAAATCTTCAGTTATTCATCTGTTATAATACTATATTACACTTTTGTTGTATACAGAACAAACTGGCGAGGTTATTGTCTTGTAGTAATCTCTTACAACCAACCAGAACGTTTTTTTAAATAAGCTTTAAACTAAAGCAAGACTGAAATTCATACATACTATTACGCATTTTTCTTGTCTGGGTAGGCAGAGAGGACAGAGCGCAAGCCCTTCCTATCTCGACACACATTCTTAACCTCTTCTACATCATCTACATACGCCTTCTCAAACAATATCTACGATTTTCAGACGTTCTACTCTTCTTTCTTTCAGAATATTGATCACTTGATCCAACCATACTTTCCTTGGCCTTCCTCTCACACGTATTCCACTCACATTTGCACTATATATATATATATATATATATATATATATATATATATATATATATATATATATATATATATATATATATATATATATATATATATATATATATATATATATATATATATATATATATATATATATATATATATATATATATATATATATATATATATATATATATATATATATATATATATATATATATATATATATATATATATATATATATATATATATATATATATATATATATATATATATATATATATATATATATATATATATATATATAATATATATATATATATATATATATATATATATATATATATATATATATATATATATATATATATATATATATATATATATATATATATATATATATATATATATATATATATATATATATATATATATATATATATATATAT